>OU612044.1:55842863-56369734 GCA_914767935.1 Coremacera marginata
TATGTTATGATGATTTCAAAAATATTTCGACTAAAGAAAGTTAAAAAAAAAAACAAACAGTCAGAAATAATAGTAATGAAAAAGTTCTTCCAATCTGCATCAAAAAATCTTCAATTTTTGCCGTCGGACCAAAGATAATGCGTATTTTTATGCAATTTTTTTTGTAATTTCATTCAATTCAATTCTTCACTTTACATTATATTTTATCATCAATAGACAATTTAGTTGACTAAAAGTAACATGGCAAGCAAAAAAATTCGATTTGAATATTAGTGAATATAATATAAAAAAAAAATTAAAAATAAATGAAAATCCGCTTTATCTTTGGTCCAATTACAATTTATTTACACCAAAAATTTACAATTTATTGATGCACATTGGAAGAACTTTTTTATTACTATTATTTCTGACCGTTTGTTTCTTTTACTACCATACCATCCAATATTTTTACAAAAAACTCGATTTTTAGATTAACTGATGAGATTTGTACTGATTTTCATTCCGTGGCATACTGGTTGAGGTGGTTGGCTTGTATGCGATAGAACCCAGGTTCGAATCCCATCTGACACAGAAAGTTTTTTCAATTGAATTAATTTTTCTGTTCGGCCGTCACCTCTCTGCAGACAATGGCACACCTCAGAGAGTAAAAAACTGCCATGAAAAGCTTCTTGAGAACATAAGCCGTTCGGAGTCGGCATACAACTTGTAAGTCCAGTTCTCGATCATTTGTGTTCAAACATTTCACAGCACGCACAACACAATTGATCATAAGAAGCTCGGTCAAATTTCTTTCAAGGGCTGAAATGGCCATTTCGTTTTGTTTTTTTTTTTTTATCAAACCATTACAGCTCACGGATGGCTAACGCTTGAGTCGAAATATTTGGGGAATCATCATAACATAAGCCAAGCAATATTTTAAGGAACCGAACCGAACAACTTTCTTTCGTGAGGAGCCTTAGTATACATACATACATATTTTTACAGATAGATAGATGAGCAGAAAAAGTAGGCGTGGCAGCAGTTTTACATATATAGTGACCGCCACTTGGTCCCATTGCACCTACATACTAAGTTTCATTATTAAAAAGTATACAGCTCAGATATTATAATGATTTCATTTAATATCATTTAATATCCATTTTTTCGACTGTTTCTGGCGGTAACCATATTTACTAAGCTACCAAACTTTAGTCTTCTACTATAAAATCGTCTGGCATGCATCTTTTTAATGGATTTGTGGGCGGTAAAAGTGTGCGTGGCAACATTTATACATAAAGTGACCGCCACTTGGACCCATAGCACCTACATACCAATTTTGACTATCAAAACGTTCACATCGCAGAAATTAAAATTATTTCAGAAAAGTGGGCGCAGATATAGTGCTACCACGCCCATTTTTTTCAAAGCTGTTAAGAGTGAGCGTATGAACTCAATTACCAAATTTTAGTATTGAACGTATAAAATCGTCCGATTTATAGAAGTTCAATTGATTTGTAGGTGGTAAAAGTGGGCGTGGCAGACTTTATATGCACATATATTGACCACCACTTTGAGCACCTGCTTATCAAGGTTCACTATCAAAACGTGTACAACTCAGGAATAAGCATGGTTTCGAAAAAGTGGGCGTACACATGGTGTGACCACGCCCATTTTTTAACAGTTGCTGACAGTAACCACATCAGCTAAATTACCAAATCTAAGTCTTGTACGGTTAAAGCCACATGATATAAAGTGTTTTTACTGATTTGTGGGCGGTAAAAGTGGGCGTGACAACATTTATATGTGCTAAGTGACTGCCATTTGGACCCATAGCATCTGCATACCAATCATTCAAAGAATTAAAATGATTTATGAAAATTGGGCGTATATATTGAGCGAACACGCCCATTTTTTGTACAGTCGCCGAAATTAACCATCTGAACAATATTACCAAATTTTAGTTTTATACGATAAAAAACGTCTGATATATAGCATTTTTTTTGGTATGCGGGCGATAGAGCCAATTTGGGTTGTATGGGAGGTACCACGCCCCCTTTTCCAACCAACACCAAACTTCACAGAAACACCCTCAAAATGTTGCTTCAGTCTCCCTGAAAATTTCATATAGATTGGTTCGGCGGTTTTGGAGTCTATACGTGATATACACATACAAACATACCCACATACATACATCCACTTTTATATATATAGATAGATATTACATACATTAAATTTTCTTCATTATTTCAAAGCTATGTTTTTTAAAACACTATATTGATATATAAAAAAAATAATATCTTTTATATAACTTACTTACTTACTTACTTGGGTGGCGCCTACAACCGTAAGACGGTTTCCGCCTGTCGTAAGGAATTGCGCCCGCCATTTCTGTTTTGCGCTTGCTGGCGCCAGTTGGAAGCTCCAAGTTTCGTCAGGTTGTCCTCTACTTGGTCCTTCCAACGGATATGCGGTCGTCCTCTTCTGCGTTGACCGCCGCTGTGTACCGAATCGAGTATTTTCTTCGCTGGAGCGTCGTCTTCCATCCATCTCTACTATCACTAGAGAGATCTTTTGAAGTTACTCTATTATATTACTAGTTGGGAGCCTTCAAAAATTTATTTTTCTCCGGTCGCCAGTTTTGATCGCTACGCCACTGATATGTATATGTTACCATGCGTCTAGCCTATAAGAAATGATAACACAAAAATTGTATTAACTTTATTGTGTTCATTTAAGTTGAAACTAAATTCTTATGTACATATTTAATTTTTGTGATGAACCAGTTGTGGTCGAGCCCCCATTTTTGAGTAAGCACACATGCACAACCATACAGCAATTCACTATCATTGAGAGTAGATATGCGAACTTTGTACTTAAAGAAGAACAAACATAGAATCAACACAATAACTTATATCAAGTAAAATGGAATTAAATAACAGAATGACACGTGCTTTAGATTTTTCTGAACAAATTTATATCAATCATCAGTTAAAATTAAGTTAAAAAAAATTAAATAAAAACAATTTAACTGCGAAGTAGAAACAATTTAGATAACCAAAATTTCATATATTTTTTATTTATAATTTTGTTTTTCAATATCAACTTTGATACTTAACATGAAAATGTAAACGTATATATATTTACAAGTTTTTTAAAAACAACGATTTTACTGCCTACACACTTTAATATGAAGCTTTTTACTACATATAAAAACATGTGATGGCAAGCTACACAAAAGCACTGAAATTATATTTAGAAGAAGGCGCCATAATTTTAGCAAAAAACTTATAATGCTTAAAATCAGATTTTTGATGTGCTCTTAAATTAACGATAGGTTTAAATTGACGATATTTAGGAAAAGATTTTCTTCATCAGCTATTATGAGTCGATCGTTACTAAGCTGAAATCCGAATAATTTGCGTTTTTTTTAAAAACTTACTGAGGGAAATCAGTTGATTAGAATTTCATTGAATAAATAAATTGTATCCTTATTAAAAAAAAAAAATTATATCTATGTTATTATATATCTATCTATATATATATATATATATATCTATTATAGCAAACAGTGCGTAGAAGACTGAGGAAAGTTCTGGTAAGTTTTTGAGTTCTAATGACCGTAAGAATTTGTTAAAAAAAGCAATTTGAAAATTTTAAAAATTTTCGCTAATGGGTTTCAGATTCAATCCCTATAGGAACGAACTAACTTGTTTTTAAAAACAACTAATTAAAAAACTAGTTTAAAATAAACCAGTATATGAACTACTTTGAATTATATTAAGGCGGCAACTACTATGATTTTGACATGTTTTAATTGCAAATTTTTATTAGATTACAAGCTTATATATATTTAACTATGTTATTTCATCAATTATTATTAACTTTAAGCCATCAGTAATACTTTTCAATTGGTTGTTTTAAAGTCATTAAAAAATAATATAAATATAACTAATTTAACAAGTAGTTGAAAATATATGCAGACGAAAGTCAATTGACTTATTTAGCGGACATCACCATACAAAATAAGTTAGTTCGTTCTATGGGAAAAAGTCAGAATTTCAACTATTTGTGGTTGACAAAAAACTACTTTATCAACTACTTTTAAATTAGTTGATTTTCCTACAGGGATATTCGTGGTAATAAATCCACCAACAATTACTACTATGATGTATATAAATAATTTTAGCTTCAAGCATAGATGTGATTCATAAACAAATGTTTTGCTCTTTTACCTCGATTGTTTCTCTGAATAAAGTTTTCACACCGACACACAGTCAACTGTCTCCATATAAGCGATGAATAAAAATAAAAGGAGTTGGTGGATAACTATGAAATTATGAATACTATGAATACCTTTAGCAATTTGGGGTCGCTGAGCGCAAAATTTATCAGAACATATAGTTTTGTGCCCACCAGAGATATTTGACCCCAAAGTCAGCCAATTCACAAGATTTAAATTTTTAAGAGGCTGTAAACAAAAAAGTTGATACTATTTTTTAAATGCATCTTTTATGTGCCAGATTAAGGGCCAAAGTGTGCTTAATATTATGGTTTTTAATTCATCATTCTATGTATAATAGGAGCTGAGATATATATAAGTTTACACAAATGCATATATCGCTATAGGTAACAAAGAAAATATGGCCGCCATTTTGAAAGAAGAAGAAGAAAAATATTTTTTTAAAGCAGTTCTGAGATTCAAATACATTGGACAACTGTTAATAAAAATATCAACTTTTTTAACATTGGTGAAGCAAAAAACTTTCGTTTTTTTTTTTTTTTTTTTTTTTTGGAACAGTTCATTTGGACTGACTCAGAAAGGTTAAAAATTTGAACTTTTTTTAGTTGAAAAAATAATTTTATGTAAGAGAAATATCGGTTTTAAGCACAAAAGCTCAGTAAGATTGAAAATTGTACGAGTTGTACGTTCACAGAAGCGGCGATTCGGCCCTGAACTTTTTACTGTGTAGACGAACAAAAGTGTGTCAGATTAAAAATTATTATAAAAATTAAAATTATTAAACAATTTAAAGTGTGCTTATTAACTCTTTAAAATTTTAAAGTTGAAAATGAAGTAAATTTTTACGCATTCATTAAAAATTCCATTTTTTTTTTATTTTTTGTTTATTTTTTGTTTATTTTTTCTGAATCTTCTAGGCCAAAGTCTACAAATTTTAGTTACAAAATAAAATAAAGCTACAACTTGATGAGATAATAATTCAACACAACTCGGACTTTACGTTTGTGCATTTATATAATACCTATTTGATAAGATATTGAAAAGCAAAATATTTTATCAATTTTAAATTATTAATATTCTAAAAAAAATCAATAAATAAAAGGGAAATCATTAATTAATTCATTGCAAAAACAAAAATTGCATAACGCAATTTTTAGCATGGTTTTAAAATGTTTTTTTACTGTTTCCATTGCAATAACCGTGGCACTGAGCTTTACAGTCTCAATGTCGTAATATTTAATAGCTATTTACAAGTTTTTGAACTACATTCAAATAATATTAACATCATATGTTGTGCTCTTGACCTTGTTTTTGTTTTGTGAAAGTTCTTATTACTTTTTCTATAGCCCAGTAGAAAACTTTTTTAGGCAATACGACGGTGAGGTAGTAAGCAATAATGATAGAATAAGAGATTCCGCTTTGCGCAGGTCCGTTACTGTTGGAACGTTGATATGATGACGTAATGCGCTTTTGCTGGCCTCAACAGCGTTAATACTTGATTGATATTGTGACGTAATGCGCAGACCGAAAATTTGTTGTGCCTCATTTGCGCATTCTCCATCTGACACAGAAAATTTTTTCAATTGAATCAATTTTTCTGTTCGGCCGTCACCTCTCTGCAGACAATGGCAAACCTCAGAGAGTAAAAACTGCCATGAAAAGCTTCTTGAGAACATAAGCCGCTCGGAGTCGGCGTAAAACATGTAGGTCCAGTTCTCGATCATTTGTGTGCAAACATTTCACATCACACACAACACAATTGATCATAAGAAGCTCGGTCAAAGTCCTTTCAAGGGCTGAGATGGCCATTTCGTTTTTTTTTTCATTTGCGCAATCTATGGATTCTATCATTATTGGGTAGTAGGTAAGTTTGGTTCTTATGTCCGCTAGATATTGAAACCTTTTGTGAATTTTTATCGATGATACTTCATTAAACTTTTGTTTACGGTTGGAGATATACAGAGCATCAAATATGATTTACTATAAGTATTTATCTAAAAAAGAAAAATCAAGTGAAATCGAAAATGAGTTAAATCAAATGAAAACCACGCCTACCTCCCATTCAAAGTGACAAAATCCACAAAAATTGAAGAAATTTAATGAAATTTTGCACATAAGCTTTGATATTTAATATAATAATAAGCTTTGTAGGTCCAGCTCTCGATAATTTTTGTTCAAACATTTCACAACACGCACATCACAATTGATTATAAGAAGATTGGTCAAAGTCCTTTCAAGGGCTGAAATATTTCTGATTTTGAAGCGTTTTGAAATTGCTCACATTTGGAAATTGGAAATTGAAAATCACATTGAAATTGCTCACATTTGGAAATGTATCCAAAATAAAAAATAAGCAAAGCAAAACATTAATTGCATTTGTAAGTTACTGTAAGTGAATTTTTGATTTTTAAGGTGTTATTATTTTTTACTCTTAATCCAAGGTAACCCAATTTTCCTATATATATTTCGTCAATCCTATAATTTCAAGATTTTTCGAAAAAAAAACCAGATATATTTTAAAGAATTATTAAAGTCATTTCAAATGAGAAATCTATGTTTTTTTAATTTTTTATGATTTTTTTCTCTGTTCGATATGCCAGAAAAGGGCACTTTAAAGGTTTTTTAAAAAAAAGTCAAGTTTCAACCGCTATAACTTTTTGATCCAATTTTTTTTTTTAATTTTTTTGCACAAAATAGGTCGAAATATTTCATATACTATTTCTATACTTCATATATGTTTTTTCAAAATTTGTGTTTTTGGGAATTTTTTCGCAAAAATATTCAAACTCGAAATTAAAAAAAGGCGTAATTCTAGCAAAAGATTCCGCAACGACCCAATTATTAAACGTTATTTCAACATTTTTTGTTTCTTATCAAGTTTGGTTGTGGAAAATATTTCCATGACGTTTCACTGAATATTTTTTAAATTTACATTTTTGGGTTTTTTTTTTAAGAAACAAGAAAAAAAATTAGATTTTTTCCATAAGTAAAAAATCATAACTCCGGCAATTGAAGTCCTTTTTTCATATTTGATGACTCATTTTACAGAAAAATAAAATAAAAATCGTGCGTACCAGTTTTTTGAAAATTTGAGCTTACAAAAATGTAATTGGGCTTTTTTTTTTTTAAACAGCACTATTTTCTCATATAAATCAGATTTTCAATATAGAGGTCGCTTGAAGCACGATTAAATATCAATATTTTTTCCTGAAAATTTCACAGTTTTTCTCTGTCATGTTAAGGAACAAAGCCTCAGTGCGTAATTCGTTACTTTCGAAAAAAAAAATTAAGTACCACTCTATTGCCCACTAAGTGAACGCCAATGCGGACAGGTTAGCAGACACTCGTGTCTCTATCTCGCTTGTTCTCATTAATTTATGTATTTGTTTTATTGTTGCCAACAAGCGACCTGTTTGCTAACCTTCCCGTATCGGCGTTCACTCTGTGGGCAGCTTTAATGAATATGTAGTAAAGTAAAATAAGTTTGCGTTGGACATTTAAGAATAAACAATATAACAGGTTAAAATCATTATCTCAATTTATAAACTTTTGTAAGCGCCAATTTCATAAACTTTACCATTTTTATTAATTACTAGCAAAATCCAGTGGTCCCCGGCTTCGCCACGGACGTTCAAGCAACCATAATCTTGTTATTTGTGGGCGGTGAAAGGGGGTGTGGCATACATTTTTTCCTACTACTACTAGTAGGATCTACTGCCAAAACTTCAGCGCAATCGGTCCAAAAGTTTTGGAGAGTTAATGATTTCTTAAAAGTGGGCGTAGTTATAGTGATACCACGCCAAAACCGTCTTATACGGCCAAAACCGTCTGAAATATAGCATTTTCATTGATTTGTGGTTGGTAAAAGAGGGCGTGGAAACCCATTTTTGCTACAATTGTCGAAAGTAAACATACAAACTAAATTACAAAATTTTAGTCTCATGCAATCGAAACAGTCGGAAATATTGCATTTTTATTGATTTGTGGGCGGTAAATGGGGGCGTGGTTAAATATAAGTATGCAATAACCTAATGTAGGACTCAAGTAATACAAGTTTTAAGTTTGAGAGAAATCCGTTTTGCCATTTAGATTTGTATAAAAGTCAAACAAACAAACAGAAAATGATTTTTATGAATATAGAGAGATAGATATAGTAAGTAAATTTATAACTCACATTTCGCGCACACATAAGTTTTTAAAGCTGATGCGTACCAATATATGCTGCTAGCTTAACTTATGCTATGCAGCTACAGCGGCCTAGTATATTTTGCATTTTTTTGTAATCGTTTTGCGTTAAAGCTCAGTACAATAACTTTTTAAGGGCAGAACTTAAAAGCTCACTAGATGCAATTTTAGTTGAATAAATTAAATTTTTTCTTATTTTCAGGCTATTTTTCTGAAGAAGATGTTACGATGCTTTCCGGCCGAGGTGGGGCTCGCCGGACCAGGGCTTTCTGACAAATTATTTAGTGGATCGGACACCAAATTAAACTCTGTTATTCAGATTGTGGCGGCCATGGTGCAGTGGGTAGAGGGCGTCGCCTATACGCCAGAGAACCTTGGTTTAACTCCTACCTGACAGAAAGTTTTTTCAATTGAATTAATTGTTCTGTTCGGCCGTCACCTTTTTGCAGACAATGGCAAACCTCAGAGAGTAAAAACTGCCATGAAAAGCTTCTTGAGAACATAAGCCGTTCGGAGTCGGCATAAAACTTGTAGGTCCAGTTCTCGATCATTTGTGTTGAAACATTTCACAACACGCACAACATAATTGATCATAAGAAGCTCAGTCAAAGTCCTTTCAAAGGCTGGAATGGCAATTTCGTTTTTTTTTTATTCAGATTGTATGAGTGACAATAAACGTCTTTATTAAGTAATAAGAGAAATCTTAATCTAACTTATGTCTAGTTTTCCATCAATTCTTAAATATAGATTTAATTAAACCATCGGACAATGATTAAGCTCACTTCCGTGGTTCAGCATTAATTACAAAGACAGCCCTTCTCTAGCTACTGTCCCTGTCCTTTGGCTGGAGTGTAAGTCTGGTAAGGTCGGATTCTGGTTCTATAGTTGTCCGGAGAAGGTAAGTCTGGTATATAATAAGAATTCCGGACCGTGATTCTACAACAAGCCCGGAGAAGGTAAGTGAAGGAGCTGAATGAGTGTGTCTGATGCGGGAAAAGATTATACAACAAGCCCGGCGATAAAAGAATTAATAGGATAAAGAGAGCCGGACCGTGGTTCCACAACAAGCCCGGGGATAAAGGTTAGGAGGAATGTCGTTACAGTAAGTGATATCCGTCTGTAGCGTCGGTCTTTTGACGTAGGGCCTAAGTAGTCACTAATAATATTCTTAAAATAAACTTAAAATAACTTAATAAAATACGCTACAATATTGATGCAATGTTACGAGCTTTATTTTCTGCTGCTGGGTTACTAGTGACTGTCTTCTGGGGCTGATGTCAACGCCGTGCTCTGTCGGCATTGGTTTGCTGACGATGGGACTTCCTCTATAGATATTGGCTTCGCTATCGATATGGTTTCACAGTTGAGGTCGTCGTGTTGTCGACGTTGGCATCGTATTCGGCGTTTTAGTGCTGTTGACGTTGGCTTCGCTGTTAGCGTTATCTTTGCTGTCGACGTTGACTTCACTGTCGATGCTAGCTTTGCTGTCGACGTTGGCTTCGCAATCGATTTTGGCTTTACAGGTGCTTTTGGCTTCGCAGTCGATATTGGCGTCGCAATCGCTGCCGGTCTCACAATCGATGTTGGCTTTGCAGTCGAAGTTTAAAGCGCGCACTGACTTTACTCTGCTGTTCTATGGCTACGGTCCGTTCGGCGGTTAGACCCCTTTTCCACACGGCAATTTTTCTTGCCGGCAAGTCGAGTAGCGGACAAAGTATTCATATAAGAAAACATTGATTGTAATTTAATGTTGTAATATTTCAATGATATGAACATTGAATAAAACAGTGAATGCATACAAATTTAATATTAACTACTAAAACTGCCTCAATCTTTATTAATTTTTTCTAGCGCTTTCTTCAAAGTAAAATCAGAATTACTCAAGAAATTGCTCAGAATTGCTGTGTGGAAACGCAGTTGGCAAGTTCAAAAGGGAATTGAAAACTTGCTGGCAAGAAAAATTGCCGTGTGGAAAAGGGGACTTATATGGAAACTGTCCCGATTCTGGCTTGCTTTTACCCTTTTATAGTTTTCCTCAGAATGGCCTACGTGTCCAATGCTATGCAGTGAACTTCTTCCTAGTGCTTATCTTCCTCACTATCAGGCGATTGTCCTGTTGGCGTTTGAATACAACATAATGCGTTGTAGTTTTCAAGGCCAACCAACAGTGCATGCAAAGAAATAGAAATAATAAAAAAACATTAATGTTGAAAACCAACCAATGCCCCAGCGAGAACCGCTGGGTTCAATAAAATAATATCGACAAGTACACTAGTCCGTATACTAGTCCGTCGGTCCTACTTCCTAGAAAAACAAAGATGATAGTACTCAAGGGTTCGATTTATTCCTTCCCATTATTATCTCTCCATAATAATAACAATAACCATATTTAATAATAATTCATTTATTATGCTTCTTAGTTACTATTTATATTATTAATTCTAAAACAGTCACTCGGTAAATTCACTTATAGAACACGAGAAAATCATAGTGAATAAACGCTAATAAGAACTTCTTAGATGGCTTAGGAGCAATTTAAATGTCAGTGAAATTTACTGAAACATATTGCGTTTTTTTTGACTGAGTGATTTTTTGACTGATGGCCAATGCAAGCATTTAGCATAAGTATTACTACTTTCTTACTGTCTTTTCTTTTAGTAAAATTACTCTTATGCTGAATTTACTACCTTCTTATGGATTATTTGCTACCTGCCTGGTTGACAAGTAAAAGTTTTCCCCCGTTTGATTGATGCAGGTCTTAGGCTCACAGAAAATTTGACTGATACAATGAGTTGTAAAAAGTTAATTTTTGCTCTTGCAGAGAGTTCATATTATTTTTAGCTCTGAAATTAACAACAAATTTTTACTGATCACTGACTTTGACTGACGTGTAATTGCACCTAAGTAGGTGTACACACGTCAGTCAAATGATTGAAGTATATCGCGAAAGGTGTTACATTGAAAACAACAAAACATTTTGACATAAATCAAACGATCATCGTCTGATTTGGGCCATAGAAAAGCAACAACAAATTTTGATTGAATCAATCATTTGACTGAAAATATCAAAAAAATAAATAAAAACAAGAATATCCGTAGTTACAGAATTGTATGAATTAAATACATTGAATAACCATATATGTTAAATAACCCTTAAGTTTCACTAATCTTTTACATTTTAAATATTTTTGTATATTTGCGATGGTCACCTAGCGCGGATTGAACTCGGAACCTTTGTGTCGGCAGCCGCACACACTATCCACTCGTCTATTCAGGAATTTGTTAGAATAACGTTGAAACTTAATTAGTATTTCTTTGAATTTCCTTAAGTAAAACTTTATAAAAGCCTCAACTGAAATTATTTCATTTAAGTACTTAATTTGACAGCTATAAATTACTTCGGTAGTATTGCGGTGTAAGCAAACAGATTATCAGTCAAGAGTTCTATGGCTTGACTCCGGGTTCAGATAAATTGTTTTTTTATTTTTTCTATTATTGAAATAAAAAACATGTGATGACAAGTTTTTTTTTATGATAGAGATTTACTGTAGTAAAAATCTTCTTGAATACTTCTTAAAAATTTATCTTTGAATAAAGCTTTTATATAAAAAATTATGCTTGAGTAAAAATCTTCTTTAATTTTTTAAGTTTTTAATAAGAAATAATGCAAGGAAATAAATAGAATTTTCGATGCCTTTACAAGGCTCTTTCAACGAAGCTTTAATAATTATTTTATTCAAGGCTTTTTCAAGTTGATCTGGAATTACTTCAAAAATGTTAAATTGTTAATGTTAAGTTTTTAACTGCAAAAGTTGGTTATTTTTTTAACAATAATACATGCAATAACAATAGAGTTCAGCTACTACAGCATTTTCGCACTTCCTTAGCATTAACCAATTCAAAGCCACGACCCAAAAATCATTGAAATATATCAACGTTCCAGATACCAGTGAACCCAAACAAGTTAATGTGGGAAAAATTTACCAACCAATGAATGGGTTGGGCTCAGGGTCAACACAATTCGTTATAAAAACTAGCACATAAAAACATGCAACAAGTGTCATATATAATTACAATCTAGCTTTGCGAATTGTTACTTGGCAATGATAACCTCAAAAAATGTATAGATCGTGCAATGACAGTTTATATTTTGGTTTTGCAATAGCTGATAAAGCTAATGAATTGTTTTTGACTATCGATTAGTTGTAGGTTTTTATACAAGGTCAAGTCATATATCATTGAAGAAACTGTTGTTTTTAGAGATCTAAGGTTCGTTGGCTTTGGCATGAATGTATTTTTTATGTGTGCTAATCTCAAAAGAATGGTCTTATGTGGGCTTAGCTATTAGCTTGCCACAACATTATCAATTTTAAAAGTTGTCAAAAATTGTAGGTTATATTTCTGCCAAAATAAACAAAAAAGTCAAATACAGGAAAATAATTTGATTAAAGAAGTTTGGCAAACTGCCCTACATGTATTATAATTTTATTTTTTGTTAATTTCGAAGTAGGAAAAAATGTATGGTATTCCCTTAACGCCTCCGCAACTGCTTCAACCTAGTAAAGTACTTAATTTTAAGCAAAAAAGTGCTTAACATGCAAACAAGTTTGCTTAACCCTGGATGGTTATACTTCGTTGAATCGACGAAGCAATAGTATTATATTTTTTGTATTGTTGTTGTATCTAATCGTCGCACGTTTCAGTTTTTCTTACACTGTTAGTTATTGCTGTTATTTAAAACGCATCGTTGTCGCAAAAAAATATCTATAAATAGGAGTTTTGCGGATTTGTTTAAAAGTATGGAAAATAAGTTTAACCATCCAGGGTTAAGCTTTCAGCCGTCAAAACTTTTTAAATTTTGTTGCTTTTTAAAAATATTTGTTTCTTTTCTTTATTATACTATATACCAATACTAACAAATTGTTGCTTTGTTTTGGCATGATAAATGTTTAAGTTGTGTTATTTTTTAAATGTTTTTTGAAGCGAAGCTTTTTACACCTTGTTCTGTGATTGCTTGGAGTGAAATCTGAAAAGTTTTCGACAGATTTTTTATTAGAATTTTATGGTTTCTTCATTGCTTGCGTTTATTACAACAAGAAAATTTAATACTTTAATATTAAATATTAAAAAAATTTCTTTGTCCCCCCCGGGGACTTGAACACGGACCCAATTGATTACGAGCTCTATACGCTATACCCCAGGCCACCAAGCTGTGTTGGAAATATTCAATATTAACTGCAACTGAAGATATGTTGCAGCACATCCAATAATCTATTAATATATTTTCATGGTTTGGGCAGCAATGAGTATATATATAGCAGAGAATTTTTTTCGCTCTTGAGTTTTAACTCAGTCAAATCGTGGTTCACAAATAAAGGGACACCAAAAAATGTTCGAAAACAGCGCAGTCGGTATTTGTGCGTCGAAAGATTTTATCTTCGAAAACAGCGCTCTCGGTATGTGCGCATGCGCCGCCATTATTGTTGTGCGCTCTCAGAATCTATGAAAGTGGTTTGACTGCTTTTTTCCTTTTATTGAAATAGATTCTGCACAATGTTTACATTTTTGGCTGGACGGACTTGCATGGACTTATTTCAATATGCCGATTGGATATTTGCAAGATTCTGGCATTTGTGTGAGCTTATGAAATGATTTTTTTTCAATATTTTTATGTAAATTCCTTTTTTTTAGGTCAAATAGGAAATTTTTCATTCATTTCAAGTTTAATTTAATCGAATTTAATTTGAATAAATTTTTTTTTTAATCCAAATTTTTATTTTCAAATAAATTGGATTAAATGGAGTTTAATGTTACATTTTTTAGCTTTAGATAAGTTCTTAATTATCTGAATTTAATCGAACTTATTGTAATTTTAAAAAAATTGCAACAAATAAACTTTTTTTACCACATTGCTTGCATGCATTTATTTCTATATGAAAATATTGAGTGTGAAAATGATTTTTTTCCCAATATTTCTATATATTTGTAATTACCTACTAAGTTATAGCAGCAAATTTATAAAAAAAAAAGAAAAAAAAGAAAAAAAAGAAAAAAAAGAAAAATACATATAACAAGTGCACTTAAAACAACATTGTACACTTCTTTCTAATTTTCTAGTGAAATTATATGTTAAATATATGTTAAATGTTATATGTTATATGTATATGTTAAAAATATATATGTTTTTCTCCTTCTTTTTATTTTAATTCGTTCTGTTTGAAAATTAATTTCACTAGAAAATTAGAAAGAAGTGTACAATGTTGTTTTAAGTGCACTTGTTATATGCTGGAAGTAAAAGTTTTCTTTTTTTCATAAATTTTATCAATCACAAAAAATTATTATAAAAGTTTTGAAAAAATATTCGCTAAAGTGACGAACTAACAATAAAAGATTGATAAAAAAATACTTTTCTTAAAAAAAATGTTTATATTAAAAAGTCGGTTCCGTTATGCATTTGAAATGAATTCCAAAAAAATCAAAATGAGCTAATCCGAAAATTTTCCGCAATTCCGTTTCTAAAACGATGCGACTATTTTAAAAATCTCGTTTCGAAAAGTTTTGTTTATTTTAAAAATCTCGTGTTAAATTGTTATACCTTGCAAGTTGAAAATTTATTCCACCACTTTTTAAAAACATGTTTGAAATATATACAATATATTTTCCACATTTATTCCAATTTATTTCAAAATATAATATGTAAATTGCATTGAGTGAAGTAAAACATATAATATATAATAAATTGAATTATATGTAACATTTTCCATTAATTTTTTCATACTTCAATTTGTCAATTAAATACCTGCAAGTTGATTGAAAAGCTTTGAAGTTGATGAATTCCTACCTTACCATAAGGTAGCAACAACAAGCAGACAAGCAGAATATAAAAAAATGCATGCAAATTTCTTTCTTCCATTTCAGCTACCCACACACACGCATGCGTACAAAAACAATAACAAACTTATTCAATGAATTTGTCTTTTTTTGTTTGTATCATCGTAGAAAAATATGTCAGTACATGTAAATAAATAAATAAATAAATTTATAAATTTTCTAATTAGAAAGAGAAGGATTTTCTATTTGACTTAAAATAAATAACATATAGGTAAGAAACATTCAAAAAATAACATTTAATATTCCATACTTCAATTTGCCAATTAAATACTTGCAAGTTAATTGAAAACCTTTGAAAGTTGCAAATATCTAATTGGGAAGTTGAACAAAAAAGGAAATGTTTTCCTTACAACACGTTCTTTTCAGCGTATTTAAATTTGTTTAGGAAAATTTTGATTTAATTTCATCAAACTTGCTGTTATTTGTTAAGTTGTGGCGGACACTGGTTAACGTATTTGCCTTGTAATAAAAGTGCCCGGGTTCGAAGTCCGGTGGCGGCGCATTTTTTTTCTTTTTTTTATAAATTTGCTGCTATAACTTAGTAGGTAATTACAAATATATAGAAATATTGGGAAAAAAATCATTTTCACACTCAATATTTTCATATAGAAATAAATGCATGCAAGCAATGTGGTAAAAAAAAGTTTATTTGTTGCAATTTTTTTAAAATTACAATAAGTTCGATTAAATTCAGATAATTAAGAACTTATCTAAAGCTAAAAAATGTAACATTAAACTCCATTTAATCCAATTTATTTGAAAATAAAAATTTGGATTAAATAAAAAATTTATTCAAATTAAATTCGATTAAATTAAACTTGAAATGAATGAAAAATTTCCTATTTGACCTAAAAAAAAGGAATTTACATAAAAATATTGAAAAAAAATCATTTCATAAGTTCACACAAATGCCAGAATCTTGCAAATATCCAATCGGCATATTGAAATAAGTCCATGCAAGTCCGTCCAGCCAAAAATGTAAACATTGTGCAGAATCTATTTCAATAAAAGGAAAAAAGCAGTCAAACCACTTTCATAGAATCTGAGAGCGCACAACAATAATGGCGGCGCATGCGCACATACCGAGAGCGCTGTTTTCGAAGATAAAATCTTTCGACGCACAAATACCGACTGCGCTGTTTTCGAACATTTTTTGGTGTCCCTTTATTTGTGAACCACGATTTGACTGAGTTAAAACTCAAGAGCGAAAAAATTCTCTGCTATATATATACTCATTGGTGTTCTGCTGATAGCCATACAACAAAAATCTATTAATAGATTATTGTGTTATGCTGCAACATAGCTTTAGTTGTAACTAGCTGAATACCCGGCTTAACTCGGGAGTTGATATAAATAATTTTCGATTTCATTCGTCGATTTGAAAAAACTTTTCACAAACTTTAGAAGGTATTTTGTGTGCATCTTTCAAACCGGTAACTTTGGCGAAATGAGCAAAATGTAGCTTCGACAGCTGAAATTAGAGGAAAAAGATAGGGAAATCGTGATTTGTGTGTGCGTGCCACCGATCGCATGCAAAAATATATTTTCAAGTTTTATATTGTATTCGATAGGTTGCACATTTTTGAAAAAAATCAGAGCAAAAAAGAATTTTTGGTAATTCGCAACAAAACTGGACAAAAATTAAATAAACATTGAAAATAGAAATTGCAATGTAAAAACAATGCCAACTTACGATGCAACTGAGCGTACTCAAATACCACAGAATTCGGTATCAGCTGTCCTGATTTGCGAAAAATGAAAGTGGAATATAAATACACATAAAGAAGAAAAGAAGATATTTGTCACCCTTCGCGCTTTGCTACGCCTTACTGTATTTTGTAATACAACGCCCTCTGGGGTTCAAGATATAGCAAAATAATCAAAATAAAATCATACTTATCGGATGAGTTGTTTTGAGTTTTTTGCGGTATTTGTACAACAGCGCCCTTTGATTTTCGAGATAACCCTTTCCATACTCGATAATCAAATCCTATTTATCCGATATACAAATTTTTATCTAAATCGGATTAGCGGTTTTTGAGTGTTTCACGATTTCTTAAGTGATTTGTATTACAGCATCATCTGATGTTTAAGATAGCGCAGAAAAAAAAGCCCAAGATACCCACTGTATCCGAAAACTCCTATGTACAAATGTTCCGCAAATCAGATGCACAGCTAGGAGCTTTTAAAACATTTGTGCTGCAGTGCCCTCTGGTGTTCAATATAGAACAACATAGATAAGTCATAAAAACTACCGTACCCGAAAACCCCTAAATACAAATTTTCATGTAAATCGGATGAATGGATTCGGAGACAAACTATAAAAACAAAACTCGTGGAACCCGATTGCAGCGCCACCTACCGGGTCCAATTGCGAATCTGAACTATCCAGGGATCCACTTAAGACCACACAAAAAATTTCATCAAAATCGGTGCAGCCGTTGAGGAACAGTTTAATAACACACACACGTACAAAATGTTCAACAGCGCCCTCTACTTTTCGAGACAGAGCAAAAGAGATAACGTCAAAACAGTTGCCGTACTCGAAAATCCTTTAATAAAATTTTTCACCCAAATCGGATGAGCGGCTTTCTACTTTTTCACGATATCTTAAGATATTTCTAGTACAGCGCCCTCTGGTGTTCGATATAGTACAAAAAAGATAAGTCCAAAATAGTCACCATATTAGAAAACCCCTATATACTAATTTTCATGAAAATCGGATAAGCAGCTTAGAAGTTTTTTAAAATATTTGTACTACAGCGACCTCTCGTGTTCAAGATAGAACAGAGTAGATAAGTCATAAAAACTCATCGTATCCGAAAGCCTCTGTACACAAATTTTCATGTAAATCGGATGAACGGTTTCGGAGATGAGCTATAAAAACAAAATGCCTTAAACACGATCGCAGCGCAATCTACCGGGTCCAATTGTGAATCTGAACCATCCAGGGATTCACTCAAACTCGCACAAAAAATTTCATCAAAATGAGTGCAGCCGCAAAGGGACAGTTTAATTACGTACACACGTACAAATTGGACAACAGCGCCCTCTAGTTTCGAGAAAGAGCAAAAAAGATAGCACCAAAACCCTTGCCGTACTCGAAAATCGCTATTTACAAATTTTCATCTAATTCCGATGAGCAGTTTTGGAGTTTTTCACGATATCCTAAGATTTGTACTAAAGCGCCGTCTGGTTTTCAAGATAGCACAAAAAGATAAGTCCAAAACACTCACCGTATCAGAAAACCCCTATTTTCCAATTTTCATGCAATTCGGATGCACGGCTTAGGAGTTTTTCAAGGTTTTTCAAATTACTTGTACTACAGCGCCCTCTGGAGATCGAGAGACAAAAAAATAGATAAGTCAAAAAACTCAGCGTGTCCGAGAACCTCTACATACAAAATTTCATGCAAATTGAATGAACGGTTATGGACTTTTTTGACTTTTTTAAAATATTTGTACTGCATCGCCCTCTGGTGTTCAAGATAGAACAGAGTAGATAAGTCATGAAAACTCACCCTATCCGAAAACCTCTATAAACCAACTTTCATGCAAATCGGATGCACGGTTTAGGAGTTTTTCGAGGTTTTTCGAAATATTTCTACTTCAGCGCCCTCTGGTGTTCAAGATAGAACAGAGCAGAAAAGTTGTAAAAACTCACCGTATCCAAAAACTTCTACATACAAATTTTCATGCAAATCGGATGAACGGTTCCCGAGATAATCTAAAAAAACGAATGCCTGGAACCCGATTGCAGCGCCCCCTACCGGGTCCAACCTTTTTTACTGGATAAAAAGTAGCCTATATGTTGACCGGGGATATAAGGATCCTGGATGTCAAGTTTCATTTAAATTCATCCAGAGGTTTTCGCGTGATGCTTTAACAGACAGACAGACGGACAGACAGACTGACAGACAGACAAAAATTTTAAAAATGCGATTTTCGGGCTCAGCGTCATTCAAAACGTCCATCGCAAAAATAATTTCAAAAAAATATTTCATGTTCAGATTTTTTTTTTTTTTACAATTTTATATATATAAAGATTACATTGAATCAATCATTCTGCGTAACGAAGGAGTTTGGCTCGATGCGTAGTGTAGTGACTTCTCGTGAATGCACTTAAACAAAGCTTCGCCTCCGTTCTTAAACAGCTCAGTGGGTAGACCATCGGCTCCCGCGGCTTTGTTGTTCGTAAGCCGTGTTATTGCTGTCAAGACTTTATTATAGTCGGGCAGCGGAACTTTAACGCTGTCATCCATAAATGGGGTTTTCCGGATATCATCTGTATTGTGGGATTGTTGCGGAATCAAAAACTTAATACTCAAAATTAATTTGATAAAAAAGTTCAATACACTCTTGTCATCACTCTTATGGTCATTTAAAAACAGGAATATTTACGAATAGTCTGAAAAGAAAACGAATTTGTGTAGAAAAATTTCCATATCCTTGTTTTAGTTTTTTACTGGTATCTACATATAGATTTTTTTATCAAACTCGATCCCCCCTTTTCCTCCTAAGGTATATCCTGGCTACGGGCCTGCCATATACTATACTATAACTGTTCCATGATGTTGGTAAAAACATCTTTTAAACATAAGTTAAAACGTATTCCCTAACAAAATCCGAAAATTTGTGGAAACACTAAAGGATAGAATTGGATTTTGGAAATTTAGTATTCAAAACCAAAAATTCTTTTGAAAACGATCTTAAAATGATGATAGCAATTGTAACCGGTCCCTATACTGCAAAAATATCAACTCTGCCTTGAGGATAAAGGAAATTCCAAGCAAATGGGCAATGCTTAGCTTGCCTTTATGTAAGAAAGAAAACCATAAAAATCGAAATTATTGCAGATAAGCATTTCGCTGTCCTTAGTCCTGAGAATATCCTAGATTTCTTAAAAAATCTAAAGTAAGAACACAGCTTTAGCACCTTGGCTAGGCACAAAAGTCTCTTAGGAAGTTGCTATGTCAGAGCCAGATAGCTCCCCATAGCCAATACTAATTCATATTTAATTCTAAATTAAAATAAAGATTAAAGACTATATTCTCCTTTAATTTCTTAAGAATATGCATTTCACATATATAATAATCCTTTTTTCTTTACAGGACAATCATCCTTTCTACCTGCTTTAGTTTCAATTGATCTTGTCTACCATTGTACATAGTTAGTAGGTATGTCTTCCAACTTTATTACTTGTGCCTTAAAAGGATACTCTATACTTACTGTTCTATACAATCCCTAGCTTTTTGAACCCTATATCACAACGAAAATGTTTATACCTATTGCACAGTCTGCCTTTAAATCTCTTCGTTATACGACACCACGTGTACGTGTTTTTCTAATCAACAAAAATGCCTACTCCAGCCAGGTTTGTCCAGCAATAAAGTTTCTAAAAAACTTCAAGCATTCTTTCTGACCATTATTATCGTATTTAGGTTGAATATAAACCAATTCGATCGGTGCTCGTTGCCAATCGTGGTGAGATTGCCATTCGTGTCTTCCGTGCCTGTACCGAACTGGGAATCAAATCAGTTGCAATCTATTCAGAGCAAGATAAGATGCACATGCATCGTCAGAAGGCTGACGAATCGTATTTGGTGGGGAAAGGTTTGCCTCCTGTCGAGGCATATTTAAGCATTCCAGAAATTATTCGTGTCTGCAAGGAGAACGATGTGGATGCTGTGCATCCTGGTTATGGTTTCCTTTCGGAACGTTCGGACTTTGCACAAGCCGTCATCGATGCTGGTCTTCGATTTATTGGACCTTCACCCAAAGTGGTCCAACAGATGGGCGATAAAGTGGCAGCGCGCGTCGCTGCAATTGAGGCAGGAGTGCCTATTGTTCCCGGTACTGATGGTCCTGTAACAACTAAAGAAGTTGCCATGGATTTTTGCAAGAAACACGGTCTGCCAGTGATATTTAAAGCTGCATATGGTGGCGGTGGACGTGGTATGCGTGTTGTACGAAAAATGGACGAGGTGGAGGAAATGTTTGAGCGTGCCAGTTCGGAAGCAAAAGCGGCTTTTGGTAATGGTGCCATGTTCATTGAGAAGTTTATCGAACGCCCACGTCACATTGAAGTACAACTGTTGGGTGATAAGGCTGGCAATGTGGTGCATTTATATGAACGTGATTGTTCCGTTCAGCGTCGTCATCAAAAGGTTGTAGAAATAGCGCCTGCCCCACGCTTACCACAAGAGGTGAGAGATAAGATGACCGAAGCTGCTGTACGTTTGGCGCGTCATGTAGGCTATGAGAATGCTGGAACTGTGGAATTTTTATGTGATGAGTCCGGAAATTTCTACTTCATCGAAGTAAATGCAAGGTTAGTGACTATATTTTTAGTTTTAATTGAATGAATTTAAATTTAATTTGTTCATAAAATTTTAGATTTACATATTCACCAATTATTTTGTCATAAATTACTTAAGAGTTGACTTTAATGAAAATATTTTCTTCATCAGATTACAAGTCGAGCATACAGTGACCGAAGAAATAACTGGCATTGATTTGGTGCAGTCTCAAATTCGAGTAGCTGAAGGCATGACACTGCCAGAACTAGGTTACACTCAGGAAAATATACAACCACGTGGCTATGCCATTCAATGTCGCGTTACTACCGAAGATCCAGCCAATGATTTCCAACCTAGCACAGGCCGTCTAGAAGTATTCCGTTCCGGTGAAGGCATGGGCATTCGGTTAGATAGTGCCTCGGCTTTTGCTGGTGCCATCATTTCACCCTATTACGATTCCCTCCTTGTGAAAATTATTTCACATGCCAGTGATTTACAGAGCTCAGCTTCTAAAATGAATCGTGCTCTGCGTGAATTCCGCATACGCGGTGTTAAGACGAATATTCCCTTCCTGCTAAATGTGCTTGAGAACCAAAAATTCCTGCACGGTGTGCTGGACACCTATTTTATCGATGAACATCCACAGCTATTCAAATTTCGTCACTCCCAAAATCGTGCTCAAAAACTGCTCAACTATCTAGGTGAAGTCTTGGTTAATGGACCACAAACACCATTGGCTACAAGTCTGAAGCCAGCTGAAGTATCACCACATGTACCTGAAGTTCCACTAGGTGAGTTGGTTTGGGTTTGTTGCTTAAAAAATGCTATTGGATCGCGTGGATGGCAGCAGCTGGCCTAAAATTTCTATTGCTACAACTTGCTGAGGTTACTTTTTCAATATAGCAAATAATTAAAGCAGACACGTTAAAAGTTGAAATGTATATAAATTGGGCATATTTATTTAATGCTTATTTAAAGTTAGACACGATATACAGTAGAGCACCCATGAAACGTATAGAAAAACCTGAGAGAGTGGGGCTTAAAAATAAAATTTACAAAAAAAAACTCTAGTGGAAAAAAGACAGGAATATGTGTTTAAAATTTTTCAAAAAACACTCATAATGCAATTATATAATACTTTATAACTTTTAAAATAATAGTTTTAAGAGAAAGTCGACTAGATAATTTTTCATGTAAAATTCACTCGTAATGTACTCGTACATGGCATTTGAATGATCAAAGTAAAATTTTTCGATTAATTAGATTGGCTCAAAATTAATGCGGATCAATTACATTTTCTTGAAGGGTATTCAATAAAATATTAACTTGTTAATTTTTGAAGTAAAAACTTGCTTAAGCCCGTTGAGTACTTTTTGGTAGAGAGCAAAACTATTGATTCGCGATATCATCACGCTGTTAGCAATATCATCACGCTGTTAGCGAAACAGAAATGATTGCTTTATAGCATTCCTTTTTAGGAATTATCTAGCATCGACCAAGCCCAAGACCGAAGCGACTACCAAACCAATTACCTATCATCAGGCCTTTTACCGAAGCGATTACCAACCGATTACGGAAGCGATTATCAATCAATTACAGATTACCAATAAGCAATAACCAACCGATTACCAAAGCAATAACCAACCGATTAAAGAACAAAGTAATGATTTCCGACGTGATTACCAGCCGATTACCAAAGCGATTATCGACGCGTTTACCAACCCATTACCGAAGCGATTACCAACCAATTACCGAAGCGATTACCAACTGCGAGCCAATTACCGATTACTCAACCAAAGTAATTGTGTTACAAATATATTATGTATAAACATTAAAAAATAACAGTTTTTACATTCAATAACGCATAAATTGATAAAAAGAGTTAAGAAAAAGAACATGTCTGATTTGCTGACTCTAGTTAATTCATAACTACTTCAACTCTAGTGGCGCAGTGGGTAGAGTGTGTGGCCCATATGATAGAGAACCCTGGTTAATTTTTCTGTTCGGCCGTCACCTCTATGCAGACAATGGCAAAACTCAGAGAGTAAAAACTGCCCTAAAAAGCATCTTGGGAACATAAGCCGTTCGGTGTCGGCATAAAACTTGTAGGTCTACTCATGGCAGAATTATAAGGTGCCGACTCGGAGAGGAATGAAGTAGAAAGCAGAATAAAGCGGGCAGATGTCAAAATCAACTGTTCATCGCGAATTTCTTTATGCTCACGTTTCGCAGTTGTTTTTAGGTTAAAACTGTTACAGGTTTTTTTTTGCAAATTTAATCCTCAAGACCGCACTGTTTCCAACTTGGAAACATAAAAAATCTTCTTCATTTGCAATTTCTCCGAAATTCGTTTTGACAACTAACCAACGTTCTCAATATCCACTCTTTGTTGACTCGTGAGGGCACTAAGCAAAGCGGCCCTACCTTATAATTCTGCCATGGGGGGTCCAGTTCTCGATTATTTGTGTTCAAACATTTTCATAACACGCACAACACAATTGATCATAAGAAGCTCGGTCCAAGTCCTTTCAAGGGCTGAAATGGCCATTTCGTTTTTTTTTTTTAGTTGCTTCATTACAACTATGTTTTCAATAGCTTTCGGTCGACAGTCCCCGAACGGCAAGTATGCCCCAACAGCATACTTTTTTTTATATATTTGTCTTAAGAGATTTGGGAGTGTTTACAAGTAAAACATTACAATTGGTCATTAGAAGAAGCTCGGTCAAAGTTCTTTCAAGGGCCAGAAATGGCCAATCTGAATTTTTTTTTTTTTTGTATCTACAACAGATTTTGTAACAGGTTTTTCACAAAAAAATTTTAAACAAATTGTGTTTTTTTTTAATTCTGAAAGCAACTGCCCCTTAAGCTTAGTCGCTGTAGTAACGCAAATTTTTGGGCATACAATAAGGCACGCGAAATTTTGGTGTAGAGTCAAAATTTTTGTGTGGAGAAAAAGCACTAGCTGTTCAGGTTGACAGAATCATATTTTTATTGCTGCCATTTTATATACTGTAAACTTACAAATTCAACACCAACACATACTTTCTGCTTATTTTTTTATCGTTGAATGTCAAATTTCCGCGGGAATTAAATGTACGGTCATATAGTTGTCAGCGAAATTTTGACATTTTAACTCTCCATACATGGTTGTGAACTTGGATACAATGAACAAATTTTTTCCTTCAAGAGCGTACTAACTAGCCAAAAAAAAATACCGCTGCATGTTCGCTGCCAAAAAACTCGATGTACTTCTTATGGGGATTTCGTTTTATACAGCATACTGAGCTTTAAGGTATAATATGCGTGTAACAACCAAAAAAAGCAGTTATTATTTTTTTCAAATTTTTAGAGCATATTGTAAATAAAAAAATTTTTTTTTAAATAATTTTCAGGCTTTAATAAAGAGGGCGCCGAAAATGACAGTAAAAAAAAAGAGATCCAAAACAGTTCGATGGATATCGCCTTTCCCATGTATCTGAAACAAGAAAATCAAATGTCATTTTAAAGTACAGACTACTAAAAACCCCCGGGGGGTTTTTATAAAATTATGGCGAATGTTAGAGTAAAAAGTTAAAAAAAGTTAAAAAAAACAATTGAACCAATAGATTTCGAGTTATCTAGCAAACCGTTTTAAAAAACTAGTTTCGAGGAAATCGCGTTTAAAGGTTTTGTTCTTCGAAATTTTGCATATATTTTTAAAACTTTCGTTTGATAAACTTACTATTATTTAATCTGCAATGCCAGGTATCGTTTTAAAAATATGAATGTATATTCTAGAAAATATAAGGAACACATTAAACAAACAAAAACAAAAATTTTTTTTAAAAATTTACACCTACATATATTAAACCTTAAGAGTAAAAGTGGTACCAGAAAGTGTTTATTCTATTAATTTAAAATAAAAATTATTATTTATAAGTCATCAGGGTTTTTGCGAAAATAACTGAGTCTTTTTTAAGACATAAGTGAAAAGCGTCTTTTTTTACTACTCGTAGAGGTTTTCGGTTTTATTTTTACGGATTTTATTTTTAACCCCCATTCTCTTGGAAAATGAGCTGGGAGCGAAAAATAAAATACTTTTGTTCACATTGGTGCTCATATACAGCAATGGACATAAAAAAAGGGACACATCACATTTTAAATATATGTTCCACAAATACGGTGTTAATTGAATACCACCATTGTTTTTTTTCAGATGAACTAGTCCCCAGATATCTTGCTCACCGCAAAATTTAAGGTCTTTCGCGGCATTCCTCTTTTCTACCTTAACGACGGATATTTTTAGACCGAAATTTTAGCGATAAATCTTGAATAGTTACACTTTAATAATGTAAAAAAAGCTTCTTATGATAAATTGTGTTGTGCGTGTTGTGAAATGTTTGAACACAAATAATCGAGAACTGAACCTACAAGTTTTATGCCGATTCCGAATGGGTTATGTTCTCAAGAAGCTTTTCAGGGTAGTTTTTACTCTCTGAGGTTTGCCATTGTCTGCAGAGAGGTAACGGCCGAACAGAAAAATTAATTCAATTGAAAAGACTTTCTGTCAGTATAAAATGAAATTTAGCTTAAAAATTTTTTAAAAAGGTGTCTTTTTTTCTTCGAAAAACTCCCGGAGACTCTTAAGGGTCCACTTAAGTTTTTTTAGCGAAAAAAACCTGTATTAAAAGTTTTTTTTTATAAGCTGCGGTTTATTTTAGTTAAATTTTATTTTTACATTATAAATATACGTATATGTTTTGAAGAAGAGTTTTTGAATTTTTGGATAGCAAATACTAAACCATATAGCAGGAATTCGTAGTTCAGTAAGGTACCTTAAATATACGGTGGACACGATTCCAATCAAGAGATTTGAAGTTCCAGCTGTCTTGAAGTGACTTGAATGCAATCAAATTATGACAAATGATTGCGAATTTCAAATGTTCAAGTCAGAAGTACCGACAAAGAATTATGTATTGCCATCAATTTGAACAAATTCAAAAGACTTGAAACGTGAAATTATTGTAATCTTACACAGATCTGACTTACACGAACAGTAATTTTTACTTGGATTTTTATTACTTTGTAAACTTTGTGTAGTATGTGACGGGTTTCTGAATTTAATTTTTTTATTATCGCTATTGCCAACTTCGGCAAGACTGTAAATTAATGGCTATAAAGCCGCTCTGTTTTAGAATAAAGACTTGTCTTTTTCTGGTGAGAAATAAATCTGATTTTATTTGTTATCAATTCAGGTATTTATAATAAAATATAACATTATTTTACTTAACTACTATTTCCATAACTCCTCCTCTTTATTTTGATAATTCATAAAAATAGTTTTGGTTGGCTCAATAAAATTGTCTATTGAGCAACACATTTTATTAGTTTGTTTTCTGTTTTGTTCTGGTCGCATGCAACGAAATATGCTGCGCTTGCACTTACACCGCTATTTGGGTTAGTGTCAAAACGGAAGCAATGTTAATATTTGGTCATGCTAGTTGTGTTGTAACTTAAGTATAACACTGACTCAAAGAACGAAACAGAATTTGTAATTGTTTACTTTTTTGTAAAAGTACCGTGGACATGCTGTGCTGTGCCACTACACCCTTACCCTTAAGCGAAAAATTATTTCTTGAAATGATTTTTAAGATTGGCGAGAAGGTATAGCTTGGAATTTTTCTTAACATATATTATATAATTATACAACGTTTATTAACAATTTGGTGACTATTATTTATATATAGTAACTTGTGCTGCATGTGAGCACAGTGAATGTTTCGATACGATAGTAGGAGTAGATCTTATATAGTTATACAATACAAAATATTATTTAACTTATATTAGTTAATTTCTGTAATGAAAGGTTTTATTTTTATTTTAAAATATTTAAAGTGTTATTTAAATGTTTTGTTAAATTTCTTAAGCATATTGTTGTGTAATTCCTTGTTTTTTCCTTTTATATTTACAATTGAGTTCACTCCTTTTCTTTCAACAATCTTATAAGGACCGTGATAAGGGCTTTGCGATTTTTTTTTAGTTTCTAATTTTACAAATACTAAATCTCCTATTTCTAACTTACTTTCATGTATATTTTTGTCGTAAACTATTTTTCTCTTATCCTTTACTAGTTTTATTAAATTTCTAGCTTTATTTATAGATGTTTTTAATCCTAATTTCAACTCATTACTGTAATTTTCTAAGTCATAAATTTTATTTCCTTCTCCTAATATGTCGCTTGGTAGCGTCGGTAATCTTCCAAAAACTAGTTCATATGGTGAATATAGTGTGTCTACGTGTGGGGTTGTATTATAAGCAAATGTGTAATACGATACCCATTTGTCCCATTGATAATCATCTGCAAACGAAAGTAGGTATTCGTTGAGTACCCTGTGGTTTCTTTCAAGTGCACCGATTGTTTGATGATGATAAGGCGTTGAGAACACTTGGCGAGTGTCCAGTAATTTACATACATTAGACATTAAATCGTTTGTAAATTCTGTCCCTCTGTCAGATCGGAGTATCTTAAAACAACCGTACTTTAGTATGAATTGTTCTACTAAGGTTGTCGCTACAGTTCTGGCGTCTTTAGATTCGATTGGATGCGCTACGACAAATTTTGAGAGGTCGCATTGCATTGTTAATATGTATCTGAAGCCGTTAGAAATCTTAAGTGGACCTACAGTGTCAATTGTTATATGTTCAAAGGTTGTCGCTGGCGTGTCAGTAATTGTAAGTTTTTCTTTAATGTGGCGCGTTGTTTTGTTTTGGTTGCATTTTACGCAGTTATTTACAAATTCTTTGACCATCTGTTTCATATTTTTCCAGATATATCTTTGTTTTAATTTAAGGATTGTCTTTCTTATTCCCATGTGTCCAGCAGTACTTGAAGTATGAAATTCTTGAATTAATTTATATTTTTGTAACATGCTATCTATTTGTTGTGGAGCTTTATATATCATTATTTTAATAGGCGAGGATCTATTCATTTTCAACATGTTGTATTCTTTTTTGAATGTATTCAAATTAATATTTTTGAATATATAATCTTTATCACAAAGGGCTAGCTCCTTTATCTGTGATTTCTTCAATAAACTATGTAGTTTCTCCAACATCGAATCTAGTTTCGAAGGGTCATCACTACAAGTTATGTGCACTTCATTATTAATTATATTCATGGTAACGTTACTCTTTTCTTTAATAATAAATTTCAGTTTCACCAATTTCCTTACGTCATTAAAGGATGTACATTCCCAAATACAAAGTTGATCAGACTCATTATGAGATATGTTATTCTCTTTAACACTTCCTTGGAGGTGTTGACTCAGGTGTTGGGTACCATTATATTCACTCACATTATTTTTCATTCCTCTGCTCCTTATTCCATTTTTATTAACTTTATTTTCATAGTTCTTGCTCCTCGTGACTACTAGTAGTTTATTTTGTTCACTCTCTAGTGTAGGAATCATTGTTTTTAGGATATTACTGTCTACCTTTATACGTGATAACGCGTCGGCGTTTGTGTTTATCTTTCCTTGTTTGTAAATGATTTCAAAATCATAGTCCGATAAGTCCAATCTTATCCTTGTCATTTTTGACGATGGATTCTTGTGCGAGAATAGGGATACTAATGGCCTGTGGTCTGTTACCACTATGAATTTTCTTCCAAATAAATATGGTTTAAAAAATTTATTCCCCAATGAATTGCTAACAATTCCTTCTCTATTATTGGTTTGTTTATGTCATGCTTCTGTAATGACTTGCTTGCAAAAGATATCGGTAAATCGTGTCCTATCTCTCCTTGCGATAGCACTGCTCCCAGAGCAAAATCAGATGCATCAGTTGTAAGAATGAATGGTTTCTCAAAATTTGGATATTGCAATAACGGTGGATTTATTAGTTTTTGTTTCAAAGTGTTGAAAGCTTTTTCACATTCCTCTGACCAAATGAAAGGTGTGTCTTTCTTTAGTAAAGAGTTTAAACACTTAACAATTGTTGCGAAATCCGGTATAAAACGTCTGTAGTAATTGCAGAATGCTACAAATCTTCTTACTTCATCTGCATTGATTGGTACCGGGTATTTTAAAACAGCTTCACATTTAGAAGGATCGGTTTTAATACCTTTATCTGTTATTAAATGACCAAGGTAGACTACTTCTGACTTAAGAAAATTACATTTACTTGCATTCAACTTTAAATTATATTGTTTTAAACGGTCGAAAACTTTAATTAAATTTTGATTGTGATGCTTTAAAGAACATCCGAAAACTATTATGTCGTCAACGTACAGAAATGCTTCAGAATTTAAACCACTTAACGCTATAGTTAACATGCGTTGAAAACTATTTGACGAAATTTTTAACCCGAAAGGTAAACGTTTAAATTGATAATGTCCATCTTGTGTCGAGAATGCTGTTAAGGGTCTTGATTCTTGTTCTAATGGTATTTGGTGGAATGAGCTTGTCATGTCCAGTGTTAAAAAATATCTAGCTCTTCCTAACATGTCTAAAACGTCCTCAAGTCTTGTTAAAGGAAATTTGTCATTGACAATTTTATCGTTAAGTTTTCTAAAGTCTACTACTAAACGCCATTTCTTATTTTCGTCATTACTCTTCTTTGGCACTAACAGTAATGGTGCATTATATGGGCTAGTAGAATGTTCTATTATGTCGTTTGTTATTAAGTCAGTTACTTGGTTTTGAATCTCGTCATATTGGGTGTGTGGTAATCTGTAATTTTTTATGTACACTGGTGTTGGGTCTGATAAATGTATTTGTTGTGTATAAAAATTGTTTGTAGAAAGTTCTTCTCCCTCGAGATGGAAAATTGATTGATATGTTTTGAAAATTTCTAAAAGTTCCGTCTCAGATTGTTCATTTAACTTTAGTTCTGTGATAAGCTTTTTAAAACGTTCATCGTCATTTGATTTATTATTATGTTTATATGTCCTCATAACCGTATAATTGCTTAACTTCTCTGTCTTTGGTTTAATCTCTTTTAAGTTTACCTCTGTATTGTTTACGTTCATTATTTTCATATGACAGATACCTTTGTATGGCGCTATTGAATTTGCTAAAAATACGCCTTCCATTAATTCTTTATTTAAAATTACGCTGTCTTCTGATATGTCTAATTTAATAGGAAAAATTGCCTCTGATCTTGGTGGTATTCTGAAGTTCTTCTTATTTTGAAATTTTGTAATTAAAGGTAGTATATAATCATCTTGCTCAAACATAACTGTAATCGTGAATGTTTCATAGTCTATTTTACATGTATATTTTATAAGAAAATCTCTTCCTAAAATCCCATCTGTCGCAATAGGAAAATTGTTGTCCACTATTTGGAATACATTATGTGCTCTGTTTTCACCAAAGCACAAGGATAATTTAGTTGTTCCTAAAGATTGAATCTCTTCTTCTGTTATCCCCGTTAATTTGCATTTATCTTCACTGTTTATATCAATTTCTTCATTCAAGTTTTTGCAGATAGAAATGTCTGCTCCTGTATCTATTAAAAATGTAAGACTACGTTTTGTTTCTGCACATATTAGAGTAATGTAGTTTGTCAAATTTTCTGATAGTATGTATATTCGGTTTTCATTTAATTTTGGCCTTCCGGAAGCTCCTGGTGATTTTCCGGGCCGTTTTCGTCGCTATTGTTTCCGCTATTATAGTTATTTTGACTATAACTGTTGTTATTTCTGTTGTTGATATAATTCCTGTTGTTGTTATTCGCTCTATAGTTGCCGTTGTTTCTATTGTTGTTGCTATTGATTCGATAATTGTTTCTGTTAGTATTTTGATTGTTGTTGTTGAAATATCGTGTATTGCTGTACTGGTTCCGATTTGTGTTATTTGCGAAATTTCTATACGTGTTGTTAAAATTTCTTTGAGAATGATAATTGAAAACTCTACCATTAGTCATACTGCTACTTTTTCAAGTTCTAACGCCAAATTTACGGCGTTATTTAAGTCTTTTGGTTGCGCAGCGAAAATAGTTTGTTTTAATTGTTCGTCAATGCCATTTTTAAATATTGTTAAGGCATATCTCTCGTTCATTTTTTCAACTACTTCTTTTTGTTCGTTTGTTGCAGTGTTACCTAGTTCATTTATTTGTAATTTATTTAGTTCTGATACTAAATTCAAAATTTTGTCCTTGAAACCCATCACTGTATTATTTTTCTGTGTCGTTGATGATAATTGTGTGTGAATTTGAGCTATTGTCACATTGCTTTTGTATCTCTCTTGTAGACGTGTTTTTAAGTCTTCGAAAGATGTTACGTTGGAACCTAATGCTGTTCGAACTGTTGCACTAAGTTTTACACTTGCAACGAATTCTATTAGTGTCTTTTTTGCGTCCGTTGTATATGTGTTGTTTAGTAATTCAATAATTTTTAAAAATGGTTCTAATTCTTTATGTCGTCCGTTAAATGTCGGTATGGCCTTAAGGGCTGTCTCTATATTGAAAGCTGACATTTTGTCTGTGTCTAGATTTTTCACGTTTAGGTTAGTTTCTTCTATTGGTTCAGGTTTTTCTATTAAATAAATTTTTATTTCTTCCGCTAATATTTCAAAATTTTCTAAATCTAACTTTCCTTTTGGATTGTTTGACCTGTTAATTGAATTTCTCAACTCATTTATTCTTTCTTTAATCTCAGTTATATATTTCTTTGAATATTTTCGTTCTGGTGCCTTTTTTAATCTTTTTAATATCTCCTTTCCTTCCTCGATTTCCATTTATATATGGAAAACTAATTGAATTCTTACTTAATTTATTATGCTTATTTCATATTAATTTTATTGATTATCTTCTTTGTTTATTTAAACATTGTTTATATTTATTCTCCTTAAAATCTGTTTTCTTACATAGTTTTTATAGTATCTGCTAATTAGGAATAGAATAACTAATATAATAAAAATTGCTGAGATTATTCCCATGAGTTCCGAGAAACTTCCTGTTTTTTCGTTGGTGCTACTGCTGCTGCTGCTGGCTGCATTGTTGTTGTTTGTGACTTCGGTTTTTCCAAACCACCCCATGTTGGCTGAAGATTGTATTACTTAGTATATTTGCGTAGGACCGTAATTTTTTTTTTTGTATTGTTATTTTTTCTATGAGCCTCTTCTTCAAGCCTTTGTCTTTCGTTATTGCTGCTATTCTGTATAGTTCCGCAACTTGTTGACGGGCTTTCACTCTTTTTCCTCCCCTGGTTTTCTTGATCGGAGTTTCTTTTATTTCTTTCGATTGTAGTTTATTTTGGCCCAGTCTTGCTTTATACTGCTCGATCGTTAAGGGTTTTGGTCCAGCCGTTTTTGGTGTTGGAGTGTACGTTGGCGTATTGCTCTGTGCACTCAGTGGTTCCGGTACATATTCTTCAATAAACTTCGTAGCGTTGTCCAGAGCTCTTGAGAACAATGCGTCGAAATCTACCTCTGTTGTTTCGGCCATATACGATTTGTCCAGTTTGGTCGGTAGGATCGAGTCCGCAGGATCGGTTTGGTCAGCAGGATCGAGTCCGCAGGATCGCCATGTAGTATGGGACGGGTTTCTGAATTTAATTTTTTTATTATCCCTATTGCTAACTTCGGCAAGACTGTAAATGAATGGCTATAAAGCCGCTCTGTTTTAGAATAAAGACTTGTCTTTTTCTGGTGAGAAATAAATCTGATTTTATTTGTTATCAATTCAGGTATTTATAATAAAATATAACATTATTTTACTTAACTACTATTTCCATAACTCCTCCTCTTTATTTTGATAATTCATAAAAATAGTTTTGGTTGGCTCAATAGAATTGTCTATTGAGCAACACATTTTATTAGTTAGTTTTCTGTTTTGTTCTGGTCGCATGCAACGAAATATGCTGCGCTTGCACTTACACCGCTATTTGCGTTAGTGTCAAAACGGAAGCAATGTTAATATTTGGTCATGCTAGTTGTGTTGTAACTTAAGTATAACACTGACTCAAAGAACGAAACAGAATTTGTAATTGTTTACTTTTTTGTAAAAGTACCGTGGACATGCTGTGCTGTGCCACTACACCCTTACCCTTAAGCGAAAAATTATTTCTTGAAATGATTTTTAAGATTGGCGAGAAGGTATAGCTTGGAATTTTTCTTAACATATATTATATAATTATACAACGTTTATTAACAATTTGGTGACTATTATTTATATATAGTAACTTGTGCTGCATGTGAGCACAGTGAATGTTTCGATACGATAGTAGGAGTAGATCTTATATAGTTATACAATACAAAATATTATTTAACTTATATTAGTTAATTTCTGTAATGAAAGGTTTTATTTTTATTTTAAAATATTTAAAGTGTTATTTAAATGTTTTGTTAAATTTCTTAAGCATATTGTTGTGTAATTCCTTGTTTTTTCCTTTTATATTTACAATTGAGTTCACTCCTTTTCTTTCAACAATCTTATAAGGACCGTGATAAGGGCTTTGCGATTTTTTTTTAGTTTCTAATTTTACAAATACTAAATCTCCTATTTCTAACTTACTTTCATGTATATTTTTGTCGTAAACTATTTTTCTCTTATCCTTTACTAGTTTTATTAAATTTCTAGCTTTATTTATAGATGTTTTTAATCCTAATTTCAACTCATTACTGTAATTTTCTAAGTCATAAATTTTATTTCCTTCTCCTAATATGTCGCTTGGTAGCGTCGGTAATCTTCCAAAAACTAGTTCATATGGTGAATATAGTGTGTCTACGTGTGGGGTTGTATTATAAGCAAATGTGTAATACGATACCCATTTGTCCCATTGATAATCATCTGCAAACGAAAGTAGGTATTCGTTGAGTACCCTGTGGTTTCTTTCAAGTGCACCGATTGTTTGATGATGATAAGGCGTTGAGAACACTTGGCGAGTGTCCAGTAATTTACATACATTAGACATTAAATCGTTTGTAAATTCTGTCCCTCTGTCAGATCTGAGTATCTTAAAACAACCGTACTTTAGTATGAATTGTTCTACTAAGGTTGTCGCTACAGTTCTGGCGTCTTTAGATTCGATTGGATGCGCTACGACAAATTTTGAGAGGTCGCATTGCATTGTTAATATGTATCTGAAGCCGTTAGAAATCTTAAGTGGACCTACAGTGTCAATTGTTATATGTTCAAAGGTTGTCGCTGGCGTGTCAGTAATTGTAAGTTTTTCTTTAATGTGGCGCGTTGTTTTATTTTGGTTGCATTTTACGCAGTTATTTACAAATTCTTTGACCATCTGTTTCATATTTTTCCAGATATATCTTTGTTTTAATTTAAGGATTGTCTTTCTTATTCCCATGTGTCCAGCAGTACTTGAAGTATGAAATTCTTGAATTAATTTATATTTTTGTAACATGCTATCTATTTGTTGTGGAGCTTTATATATCATTATTTTAATAGGCGAGGATCTATTCATTTTCAACATGTTGTATTCTTTTTTGAATGTATTCAAATTAATATTTTTGAATATATAATCTTTATCACAAAGGGCTAGCTCCTTTATCTGTGATTTCTTCAATAAACTATGTAGTTTCTCCAACATCGAATCTAGTTTCGAAGGGTCATCACTACAAGTTATGTGCACTTCATTATTAATTATATTCATGGTAACGTTACTCTTTTCTTTAATAATAAATTTCAGTTTCACCAATTTCCTTACGTCATTAAAGGATGTACATTCCCAAATACAAAGTTGATCAGACTCATTATGAGATATGTTATTCTCTTTAACACTTCCTTGGAGGTGTTGACTCAGGTGTTGGGTACCATTATATTCACTCACATTATTTTTCATTCCTCTGCTCCTTATTCCATTTTTATTAACTTTATTTTCATAGTTCTTGCTCCTCGTGACTACTAGTAGTTTATTTTGTTCACTCTCTAGTGTAGGAATCATTGTTTTTAGGATATTACTGTCTATCTTTATACGTGATAACGCGTCGGCGTTTGTGTTTATCTTTCCTTGTTTGTAAATGATTTCAAAATCATAGTCCGATAAGTCCAATCTTATCCTTGTCATTTTTGACGATGGATTCTTGTGCGAGAATAGGGATACTAATGGCCTGTGGTCTGTTACCACTATGAATTTTCTTCCAAATAAATATGGTTTAAAAAATTTATTCCCCAATGAATTGCTAACAATTCCTTCTCTATTATTGGTTTGTTTATGTCATGCTTCTGTAATGACTTGCTTGCAAAAGATATCGGTAAATCGTGTCCTATCTCTCCTTGCGATAGCACTGCTCCCAGAGCAAAATCAGATGCATCAGTTGTAAGAATGAATGGTTTCTCAAAATTTGGATATTGCAATAACGGTGGATTTATTAGTTTTTGTTTCAAAGTGTTGAAAGCTTTTTCACATTCCTCTGACCAAATGAAAGGTGTGTCTTTCTTTAGTAAAGAGTTTAAACACTTAACAATTGTTGCGAAATCCGGTATAAAACGTCTGTAGTAATTGCAGAATGCTACAAATCTTCTTACTTCATCTGCATTGATTGGTACCGGGTATTTTAAAACAGCTTCACATTTAGAAGGATCGGTTTTAATACCTTTATCTGTTATTAAATGACCAAGGTAGACTACTTCTGACTTAAGAAAATTACATTTACTTGCATTCAACTTTAAATTATATTGTTTTAAACGGTCGAAAACTTTAATTAAATTTTGATTGTGATGCTTTAAAGAACATCCGAAAACTATTATGTCGTCAACGTACAGAAATGCTTCAGAATTTAAACCACTTAACGCTATAGTTAACATGCGTTGAAAACTATTTGACGAAATTTTTAACCCGAAAGGTAAACGTTTAAATTGATAATGTCCATCTTGTGTCGAGAATGCTGTTAAGGGTCTTGATTCTTGTTCTAATGGTATTTGGTGGAATGAGCTTGTCATGTCCAGTGTTAAAAAATATCTAGCTCTTCCTAACATGTCTAAAACGTCCTCAAGTCTTGTTAAAGGAAATTTGTCATTGACAATTTTATCGTTAAGTTTTCTAAAGTCTACTACTAAACGCCATTTCTTATTTTCGTCATTACTCTTCTTTGGCACTAACAGTAATGGTGCATTATATGGGCTAGTAGAATGTTCTATTATGTCGTTTGTTATTAAGTCAGTTACTTGGTTTTGAATCTCGTCATATTGGGTGTGTGGTAATCTGTAATTTTTTATGTACACTGGTGTTGGGTCTGATAAATGTATTTGTTGTGTATAAAAATTGTTTGTAGAAAGTTCTTCTCCCTCGAGATGGAAAATTGATTGATATGTTTTGAAAATTTCTAAAAGTTCCGTCTCAGATTGTTCATTTAACTTTAGTTCTGTGATAAGCTTTTTAAAACGTTCATCGTCATTTGATTTATTATTATGTTTATATGTCCTCATAACCGTATAATTGCTTAACTTCTCTGTCTTTGGTTTAATCTCTTTTAGGTTTACCTCTGTATTGTTTACGTTCATTATTTTCATATGGCAGATACCTTTGTATGGCGCTATTGAATTTGCTAAAAATACGCCTTCCATTAATTTTTTATTTAAAATTACGCTGTCTTCTGATATGTCTAATTTAATAGGAAAAATTGCCTCTGATCTTGGTGGTATTCTGAAGTTCTTCTTATTTTGAAATTTTGTAATTAAAGGTAGTATGTAATCATCTTGCTCAAACATAACTGTAATCGTGAATGTTTCATAGTCTATTTTACATATATATTTTATAAGAAAATCTCTTCCTAAAATCCCATCTGTCGCAATAGGAAAATTGTTGTCCACTATTTGGAATACATTATGTGCTCTGTTTTCACCAAAGCACAAGGATAATTTAGTTGTTCCTAAAGATTGAATCTCTTCTTCTGTTATCCCCGTTAATTTGCATTTATCTTCACTGTTTATATCAATTTCTTCATTCAAGTTTTTGCAGATAGAAATGTTTGCTCCTGTATCTATTAAAAATGTAAGACTACGTTTTGTTTCTGCACATATTAGTGTAATGTAGTTTGTCAAATTTTCTGATAGTATGTATATTCGGTTTTCATTTAATTTTGGCCTTCCGGAAGCTCCTGGTGATTTTCCGGGCCGTTTTCGTTTCCCTGAGCATTGACTACGTGTATTTGTCGGTTATTGTTGTTGCTTCTATCATTATTTCCATTCGATCTTTGATTGTTGTTGCCATTTGCTCTTTGGCTATTGTTTCCGCTATAATAGTTATTTTGACTATAACTGTTGTTATTTCTGTTGTTGATATAATTCCTGTTGTTGTTATTCGCTCTATAGTTGCCGTTGTTTCTATTGTTGTTGCTATTGATTCGATAATTGTTTCTGTTAGTATTTTGATTGTTGTTGTTGAAATATCGTGTATTGCTGTACTGGTTCCGATTTGTGTTATTTGCGAAATTTCTATACGTGTTGTTAAAATTTCTTTGAGAATGATAATTGAAAACTCTACCATTAGTCATACTGCTACTTTTTTCAAGTTCTAACGCCAAATTTACGGCGATATTTAAGTCTTTTGGTTGCGCAGCGAAAATAGTTTGTTTTAATTGTTCGTCAATACCATTTTTAAATATTGTTAAGGCATATCTCTCGTTCATTTTTTCAACTACTTCTTTTTGTTCGTTTGTTGCAGTGTTACCTAGTTCATTTATTTGTAATTTATTTAGTTCTGATACTAAATTCAAAATTTTGTCCTTGAAACCCATCACTGTATTATTTTTCTGTGTCGTTGATGATAATTGTGTGTGAATTTGAGCTATTGTCACATTGCTTTTGTATCTCTCTTGTAGACGTGTTTTTAAGTCTTCGAAAGATGTTACGTTGGAACCTAATGCTGTTCGAACTGTTGCACTAAGTTTTACACTTGCAACGAATTCTATTAGTGTCTTTTTTGCGTCCGTTGTATATGTGTTGTTTAGTAATTCAATAATTTTTAAAAATGGTTCTAATTCTTTATGTCGTCCGTTAAATGTCGGTATGGCCTTAAGGGCTGTCTCTATATTGAAAGCTGACATTTTGTCTGTGTCTAGATTTTTCACGTTTAGGTTAGTTTCTTCTATTGGTTCAGGTTTTTCTATTAAATAAATTTTTATTTCTTCCGCTAATATTTCAAAATTTTCTAAATCTAACTTTCCTTTTGGATTGTTTGAACTGTTAATTGAATTTCTCAACTCATTTATTCTTTCTTTAATCTCAGTTATATATTTCTTTGAATATTTTCGTTCTGGTGCCTTTTTTAATCTTTTTAATATCTCCTTTCCTTCCTCGATTTCCATTTATATATGGAAAACTAATTGAATTCTTACTTAATTTATTATGCTTATTTCATATTAATTTTATTGATTATCTTCTTTGTTTATTTAAACATTGTTTATATTTATTCTCCTTAAAATCTGTTTTCTTACATAGTTTTTATAGTATCTGCTAATTAGGAATAGAATAACTAATATAATAAAAATTGCTGAGATTATTCCCATGAGTTCCGAGAAACTTCCTGTTTTTTCGTTGGTGCTACTGCTGCTGCTGCTGGCTGCATTGTTGTTGTTTGTGACTTCGGTTTTTCCAAACCACCCCATGTTGGCTGAAGATTGTATTACTTAGTATATTTGCGTAGGACCGTAATTTTTTTTTTTGTATTGTTATTTTTTCTATGAGCCTCTTCTTCAAGCCTTTGTCTTTCGTTATTGCTGCTATTCTGTATAGTTCCGCAACTTGTTGACGGGCTTTCACTCTTTTTCCTCCCCTGGTTTTCTTGATCGGAGTTTCTTTTATTTCTTTCGATTGTAGTTTATTTTGGCCCAGTCTTGCTTTATACTGCTCGATCGTTAAGGGTTTTGGTCCAGCCGTTTTTGGTGTTGGAGTGTACGTTGGCGTATTGCTCTGTGCACTCAGTGGTTCCGGTACATATTCTTCAATAAACTTCGTAGCGTTGTCCAGAGCTCTTGAGAACAATGCGTCGAAATCTACCTCTGTTGTTTCGGCCATATACGATTTGTCCAGTTTGGTCGGTAGGATCGAGTCCGCAGGATCGGTTTGGTCAGCAGGATCGAGTCCGCAGGATCGCCATGTAGTATGGGACGGGTTTCTGAATTTAATTTTTTTATTATCCCTATTGCTAACTTCGGCAAGACTGTAAATTAATGGCTATAAAGCCGCTCTGTTTTAGAATAAAGACTTGTATTTTTCTGGTGAGAAATAAATCTGATTTTATTTGTTATCAATTCAGGTATTTATAATAAAATATAACATTATTTTACTTAACTACTATTTCCATAACTCCTCCTCTTTATTTTGATAATTCATAAAAATAGTTTTGGTTGGCTCAATAGAATTGTCTATTGAGCAACACATTTTATTAGTTTGTTTTCTGTTTTGTTCTGGTCGCATGCAACGAAATATGCTGCGCTTGCACTTACACCGCTATTTGGGTTAGTGTCAAAACGGAAGCAATGTTAATATTTGGTCATGCTAGTTGTGTTTTAACTTAAGTATATTACTGACTCAAAGAACGAAACAGAATTTGTAATTGTTTACTTTTTTGTAAAAGTACCGTGGACATGCTGTGCTGTGCCACTACATTTGAATAGTACTTTCTACGGTCCATTTTTCCATTCTCCCGTGGCAACGCATTTGTTTGATACGGAATATTTTGATATCTCTTCAAATGATATCAAGTTGTGAGTTAACAGGAAGGAACAGGTTGGAAGTTAATTTGTTAATAGGGATGTAAGATAGTTTTACCCCAACTTTTACAGAAGTCATTCGGGATAACTCCTACTTTGTCTTCCTATCAAGCAGTGACCTGTGACGACAGTAACAAGCGTTGTTAGATCTGGTCTTTCTTGCAAGAGAAGCTCTCTCAATCGCCTGAGTTCTACAGTCAACCAGATAACCCTTGCTGTTCTACATGTAGAGAGTTCAGCCCATCTAATGTGTGCTTTCGATGTGATCTTACTTTGAGCAGCTGTTTGAGAGCGAAAAAGGTGCTCGAGGCGAGGGTCGCTGGTCAACGACGACGAGGTAGACCATGCCTCCGATGGATGATGGACCAGGCTGAGGAAGCCCTAACCGCACTTGGTGTTTCCGATTGGAGAAGGCGCGCGCAAAGCAGAGGCACCTGGCCAGAGCTGATGAGGTCGGCTGAAACCCGAACACGGGTTGTTACGACCACCTAAATAAGTAAGTAAGCTGTTTGAGAGTCGATAATGGAGTACCCGGTGGGTTCAGAACCGCTGATGTCACCAGGGTACCATTTCTAGCGAGCTGCCGTTTCATTTCCTTTTATGCTCTTAAAGCTGGAAGTTCATTAACTGCGTTTACATTTGCGTCCGTCTACTCGCTTGCGCAATCATAATAGAAATACATGAAAGCTTACGGGAGCGAATTCAACGTTTACGTGCGTAACGTTAGAGAACGCAATGTACGCATGAAAAGTTGAAATATTTTCAATATTTAAATTGCATTTTTTGACAGCTCGTTGAAAATAGCCAACAACGAGAAGAAATAAAAGAAACGAGTTCATTCTTTGAAATTTCCAGGGATAGCCCTTTAACGTGAATCCAAAAAAATAAAGATTTTGATAATTTATTTCTTGCTATTTGCTTAACATGACTTTTTTTTATGGTAAATGTTGAAAATGTATGTTACTAAAAATCAATTTCTTTTTGATATTTTAGCATAAATACACCTAAAATTTTATTTCAAGACGTTCAATAACCTGGTAGCTCTGAACTGTCATGGAGTCAAAACGCAATTATTGTACTCTGCAAAAATATTCTTGCGTTAATTGCGCCAGCGAGTAGACGGACGCAAATGCAAACGCAGTTAATGAACTTCTATCTTAAGCCGAAAGTTCATTAATTGCGTTTGCATTTGCGTCCGTCTACTCGCTGGCGCAATTCTAGTAAAAATACGTGAAAACTATGGGAGCGAGTTCAACGTTTACGTGTGTAACGTTAGAGAACGCAATTTACGCAAGAAAAGTTGAAAATATTTCGTTATTTGCCAGCTTGCGTTTTTTGGCAGCTCGTTACAAACATTGCAGAATTATAAGGTTAGTGCTCTCACGCGTCAAAGAATAGTGCGAGCTGAGAATGCCGGCTAGTTGTCAAAACAACGAATTTCGTAAAAATTGCAAACGAAGTAAATATATAATTTTTTCAAGTTGTTAACTCGTGTATTAAATTTGTGATAATTTGAGTGAAAATGTTATAAAAACAAAGTAGTAAAAACTATAAAATGTGGAAGAAGTCTTAAATTTGCAAGAAAACTTGTAGCAATTCTACCCTAAAATCAACTGCGAAACGTGAACACAAAGAAACTGGAGATGAACAGCTGATTTTGACAACTTTTCTCTGCTGTCTACTTTATTCTTCTCCGAGTCGGCCCTACCTAATAATTCTGCCATGGTTACAAATAACGAACAATGAGAAGAAATACAAGAAATGAGTTCATTCTTTGAAATTTCCAGGGATGGCCCTCCAACATGAATTCAAATAAATAAAGATTTTGATAAGTTATTACTTGCTATTTGTTTAACATGACTTTTTTACGGTAAATCTTGAAAATTTATGTTACTAAAAGTCAATTTCTTTTTAATATTTTAGCATAAATAATATTGTATTTCAAGAATAAAGAATACTTTCAATAACTTTGTAGCCCTGAACTGTAATGGAGTCAAAACGCAATTGTTGTACTCTGCAATAATTTTCTTGCATAAATTGCGCCAGCGAGTAGACGGACGCAAATGTAATCGCAATTAATGAACTTCCAGCACTATGCCCCGGTACCCATATTAGGCTCTGCTTAAATAATTTGCCATTTTACCTAATAAAGCACGGCTTTGACTAAAGTTGCGCACATAGTGAACGCAGGTTCAGACAGACAGGCAATATAGATCAGAAATCACATTAGAGCAAAAGAGATGGGTGACTTGGCTTCTTTATTGCTCCAATGTGATCTGATATTTGATCTGTTTGAACCGGCGTTTACTATGTAGAAAGGCATATGTCCTGTTTTGCTTTAAATTTCTCAATGCAAGCAATGGTTCTTTGGACGTGCTTGCGACTGATATGCGAGACTTGGCGAGAAAATTTCAATAGTGCATTAATTTATCAATTATCCACAACAATAGGAATACAAATACAATACAAATACAGTGGAAAATACAATAACCATGCATAAAAAAATGGGTTTTCTTTCCACATCACTCATTTTTTATTTTAATAATGAAAAAAAAAAATCAATGCCTGTGCCAGGAGTTGAACCTGTGATCTCCACATTAATATACTACTGTGGGCGAAAAATATTGGGAATTTGTATAAATCAAAAAATCTTTATTTATTTTTAACCCCCCCTCCCCCGGGTGCATTAAAATTGTGCAAACGTTTTTTAAAATTTTCAAAACCTGCTGCAAAGTCCTCTTCCGGTATATCCTTCAATTCCTTCTTCGTTTTGGTTTCTATGTCTTCTATCGATTCAAAACGGTGTCGACGGAGTGGTCTATTGTCTCTCGAGTTTAGCGAATAGCCAAAAGTCACAAGGTGCTAAGTCAGGCAAATACAATGGTTGCGGAACGATGTAGGTCGAGTTTTTGGCGAAATGATCACGAATTTTTCTGGCACGAGCGTTCTTGGCACCAATCGATGTTTCACTTCTCTGAGGCCTAAATGGCCACTCAAAACGGTTTTCACTGACCCTTCCGATATTCCAACAAAGTCAGTAAGTCGTAAGTCTCGGTCTGTCAATCGACGATTTTGGAGCACCAATTCTTTGATTTTGTTGACTGATGAGCTACAATTGATGTTGATTGTCGTCCTGATTGTGCCTCGTCTTTAACGCTTTCTCGACCCTCTTTAAACATTTTATACCACTCATAAACTTTTGTTTTTGATAGAGCTTGCTTTCAACGTTTCTGTAGCAGAATTTCATTCCGCACACAAAATTTAATGGAACTACGTTATTGATTAACTACGAACTACATTATAAAAAACAAAACGAAAAATGCACTTTTAGCTATGTAATTACCAAAGGAAGCGTATCTCAAACACTTGTGGGACACTATTTTCTGTTTCCGTACTTTCTGTGCTTAAAATGGGAGAAGAAGAACAAGCATAAAACCGCTCTCTCGAGCACACATAGTGCACAGAGAGTGCTAGAACTCAAGACTCCGAGTAAAGTAAGAACAAGCATCAACTTCACAAACAAATTGACGATAATTTTAATTGGCGCAATTTACGTTTGACATGTCTGCAGTCAAAATCAGCTGTTTGTGCCTGAAACTTACTAGAAGCTGTTTCCGTACTTTTACAACTATTCTCACATTTCATTTTTACTCTCTCAGTTTGAACTTACACAAATCTTACACAGTGTAGAGCAGTGGAGCTCACGAAATTTTACAAAAGAGCAAATGATTTTTAAAAAACAAAATCAAAAACAATATATTGCGCATCGTAACTTTTGGCAATGAAAAATAAAAAAAAAATAAAAAAACAAAAACAAATCCTGTGTGCATTAACACACAAGCAACGGATAATTTGCATACATTTGTTGTTGTTTTTTACGAGTTCAAAATAAGATGATCGTCAACAGCGGCTTGTGGTGCTGTTACTTGCATTTTTTTTTTTATTTTTTGTAAATTGTGTTGTTGTTTTTTATACGTGGTTTTGCTTTCGCATAAGCGCAAAGACAAAGCTCATGATAGAAAAAAATTTGTATGGCGGGAAACGTGAGCAAGATGAGCAAGATGAGCGCTACTGAATGAGCATATCTGGTGTAGAGCATGGTATAATGATTTACAAGGTAGGAATGACACTTCTGTTGGCGATTTGGAGTTGTCAAAAACATATTGAAAAAGAGAAAACGAAGAAGCAGCAAGACAGATGAAAAGTTATCTTTGCATTGATTTGACAACTCCCGATCGCCGCTCATGAGAAAAAAGGTAGTTGTCAAGGCTTCCTTGTAAATTATTGTATCATGGTGTAGAGCATGGTATAATGATTTACAAGGTAGGAGTGATAGTTCTTTTGGCGATTTGGAGTTGTCAAAAACACATTGAAAAGAGAAAACGAAAAAGCTGCAAAATAGATGAAAAGTTAAACTTTGCATTGGTTTGACAACTCTCGATCGCCGCTCGTGAGAAAAAAGGTAGTTGTCAAGGCTACCTTGTAAATTATTTTATCATGGTGTAGAGCATGGCAGAATTATAAGGTAAGGTCATCACGGAGAGGAATGGAGTAGAAAGCAGAATAAAGCTACATTGATGTCAAAATCAGCTGTTCATCGCGAATTTCTTTATGCTCACGTTTCGCAGTTGTTTTTAGGTTAAAACTGTTACAGGATTTTTTTGCAATTTTAAGACTTCTTTCACATTTTATAGTTTTTATTACACTTTTTATATAATATTTTCACTCAAATTAGCACAAATTTAATACCCGCGACCGCACTGTTTGCAACTTGGAAACATTAAATATTTTCTTCATTTGCAATTTCTACGAAATTCGTCGTTTTGACATTAATGTTGCTTCTCATTATCCACTCTTCGTTGACGCGTTAGAGCACTTAGTATCATGGGCCTACCTTATCATTGTATCATGGGTGTAGAGTACGGAAACACACCTACTAATGAATATTTTGACTTATAATTAGGCACAGATGTCAGTGACAGTGTTGCCAACTTAAAAACAAAAACATTTGTCCCTATTAGAATCCCCAAAAAAAATTTAATTCAAATTTCCCGGTATTTTTTGCCCATAGTAGTATGAACTGCTTATAGAATTATCTAAGAAAATTTTGGTCATCAAATTTAATTTTTATATGAAATGATCTGCTTCAGCATTTTGTTGTAGATGCAGTTTAAATTGCTTAGGAAAGGCCATTGTATGCCCCTTACTCGAGTGCACATAAAGGATTTTATATTTTTGTATTTAGATCGAATAGATCGGTGATTGATCTAGTTGCACTTGTCGCGGACAGACGTGTTTTTAAACAGCTCTGTATTTTTGCTTCATAAACGAAAACATTCGAATCTGATCGGAAATTGATCTGCCTCTGACTCATGCATGTGTCGATTTTTGTTCGTGAACTTTAAAAAAACTGATCTTTACATAAAAAGGTGCAAACAAATTTAAAAATCATTATCTAATTATCTAATATATATAAGTGATCATTGAGTGAACTTCTACTAACAAAAATAAAAACTCTCACTGCAAAAAAAAAAAAAACAAACACAAGCAACAACATAACCTCACACTTTATAAAAGTGCTGTGTATCTGCCTATCAAAAGTTGACCGTCATCTAGACGACGATAAAAAAGTAAAATGTGGTTCCTGCAATGAACATTTTCATAGCAGTTGCATAAATATAAACAAAGTGATTTAGAGTTCATGCAAATAAACAATCAAATGTACAAGTGCGAAAAGTGTCTTTTGGCTCGACGGAGATCGTTTGTCGCCTCACCACCGCTACCGAATAAAGCAAATGTCAAACAGCCACTAAAAACACCTTGCACTGATACTTCTGATAAGATCGGCGGTTGAAAGAGATCATGGCAACAACAAAACACCCTCAACGCGTCTCTCATCAAACTAATTGGGCAGAAACATGATACAATAATAAGGTAGGGTAAGGAGATTCACCACACCGACCTCGAATGTCAAAATGTATTTTAGCATTGCCACTTTTCTGTATTATTGATAAATGTGGGGGCAAATAAAAGAAAAAGAAATTATTTGTAGGATAAATAGGATATATTAGGACAATTGTATTTACAATGAAATAAACCGCTGTTTTGTTATTTTAATGCTTTGTTTTCAGTAACTTATTATTGCCCATTGGTTTTTGTTTAATTTTTTGTGTTCTTTATTTTTTATATAAAATTTTTATATTAATGTCCACTATAAATGTAATGCATAATATTTTTGCCATCTGACAGAGAAACGGCTCAACATAAATCGTTGTTTAATCGTTGTATAAATTGTTTTTTAAAATTGGCACATTGCTTTCATTTCATATTTTTTGAAGTCTTTTATATAATCTGTTGAAAGCTTAAAAAAATTAAGTTTTCTTTGTTTCACGTTATATGGCAGAACTTCTTTTTGATATTATCAAAATTTTTTATATTAACTAAAAATATATATTTACTTAATATATTCACAAATCACAAAAACTGAAGAGCACTACTGTATCAGAAAACGAATTTATAGCGAAAAAACTTAAAAATTTTTTTAATAATAAAATAATGTACTCCCCCGTTTCCAGTGGCTGCATGTTGTAACTTCACTTCTGATGCAAAATATCAATATTAAAGTATGTAGTATGTTTAAAAAATTAATAGGATTGCCAAAAAAAAAAAAGGAAGCAAAGCGATATTTTATCAAAATTATCGCCTGTCGAATGTTTTCCAACACATCAATGTTCAAAAAATTGTCGTACATTGAAGTTTACGAAGTTAAAACGTGCCGCCACAGCTAAGTAATTCATCAAAAACACTAAGAACAGACATGGACTTTTCATGGATGTTTTCTAAGATACGGCAGCACCGTATTTTATAGTTTTGACATTCCAGGTCGGTGTGGTGAATCTCCTTACCCTACCTATCATTGTATCATGGGCAGAAATTTGAAAAGCAAAATCATACGATAGAAATTCGTCTCTCTCAAGGTTGATTTATAAGGTTGTCGCAAGGGAGAGAGTGAGTACCCATAATTGTCAGATCGACGTTGACAGCTCATAGGAAATCAGCAAATGCTCTCTTTTATCGTCTGTTTTTCTTCCGTAGTCATTCGCAAAATTGGCAATTATGGGTACTGAGAAGAGAGTGCGATCAGCCCTGCGACAACCTTATAAATCAACCTTGGTCTCTCTAAGCAAAGCGATCAGATCTTAACGAAAAACTAACATCAGCAATTCAAGAGAGTGAACAACGAATTCTCGCCGAGCTCCGCCAAAATAAAGCGGAAATAACATGTTGCCTGCGCTCTGTTACTGAAAGAGTCACCCAGCTGGAAAATGCTGCCGTTGATTCCGCTATTATTAAGGAAGATGTTGGTAATCTTATATTACCAGGGAACAGGGGGCGAACCTTAACATGGCAACGTGTCTGACCACCTCAACCTGGCGAGGCAAGCATTATCCATGTCGAAATCGTCTCAAGTCGACTCAAACCTCCAAGTGGTGTTCCCTGGGCGACGGTAAACTGGCATCCGTCAGTTTGACGGCTAATTTGAGCGGCGGGTCGATCCATAGACCTTAAACATGGAATGTGCGCAGGGTTTGGGTCCCGCCACATTACTACTGCCCAATGAAAACTAAACCAGCCTCGGATAAGAACCCCAATTACGTTGACGACCACCGTAAACGAGAAACGGACAATGATTTACGGATATGCCCCTGGAATGTCCGGACCCTTTATAGGGAAGGTGCGATTATCCAACTGGCGGAAGCCCTCAAAACAATAAAATCTGACATCACCGCCATCCAGGAAATGCGATGGAAAGGGCAAGGCTGCTCTAAACAAGCACACTGCGATATCTACTACAGCTGCCATGCGGAGAAGCGCAAATTCGGATGTGGATTCGTCGTTAGCCGGAAACTAAGCCACCTTGTTTCCCGGTTCACACCTGTGAACGAAAGATTGGCTACGATCCGCATCAAGGCAAAATTTTTCTACATTAGCCTTATTTGCGCGCACGCCCCGACGGAGGAAAAGGACGAAGCCGTCAAAGACGCTTGCTACGCTAGTCTTGAGGACGTATATGACCACCTTCCGGACCATGACGTGAAAATAGTCCTCGACGATTTTAATGCGAAAGTCGGAAGGGAAGGCATCTTTGGCCCCACTGTCGGTCAGTTCAGTCTTCACGAGACCTCCACGAACAACGGTCTAAGACTGATCGACTTCGCCGCGGCACGAAACATGGTAGTTAGTAGCACCAGATTTAAGCACCTCGACATCCACAAGGCCACCTGGCTGTCCCCGGATCAAAAAACGCGAAACCAAATTGATCATGTTGTAATCGACGGAAGGCATGCCTCTAGTGTTCTAGATGTGCGTACATTTCGGGGGGTCAACATTGACTCCGACCATTATCTTGTTGCAGCCAAGATCCGCATACGATTATGCAATGCGAAGAACATACGCACAGGAATGCAACGAAAGCTAGATGTAGCTAAGCTGCAATTACAACGGACTGCCGAAGCCTACTCCGCTCAACTCTCGGTTAAGCTCAACCAAACAACCTCTGGACTCGACGACCCCGGCGGACTTTGGGCGCATATATCCCACTCCATGCGCGCTGCCGCTGAAGAAGTCATTGGTTTCCGGCGCCCGCAACCTCGGAACCAATGGTACGATCAGGAGTGTTGCATCGCGACAGCAGTAAAAACGCCGCATACAGAAAAACGCTGCAGTTAGCTGCAACTCGAGCCGTGCGAGAAAACTACCGCGAAAAGAGGAAGGAAGAGAGGCGCCTTTTCAGACGCAAGAAAAGAGAGCAGGAAAAGCGTGAGAGTGAGGAACTAGAGGTATACCAGGGCAAGAAGGATGCACGAAAATTCTATCAACAGGTTAAGCGTCTAACCCAAGGTTTCAAGCCCGGAGCATCCACTTGCAAAGACGAAAATGGAGATCTGAATACGGATACACAGTGTGTGCTTAGATTGTGGAGACAGCACTTCTCCAATTTACTTTCTGGAGACGATTCCACCAATGCCGCCCATCGAGAGCGCAGTTCAGTGCCACCAATCGACGATGACGGAGTGGAAGTATCACCACCTTGCCATGAAGAGGTTCGAGTTGCTATCCAACGACTCAAAAACAATAAAACAGCGGGTGCTGACGGCCTGTCAGCTGAATTGTTTAAAACCGGTGGCGATGAATTGATAAGGCGCATGCATCAGCTCATCAGCAAAATATGGCTAGCAGAAGCATGCCCGACGATTGGAACCTCAGTGTACTGTGTCCTATACTTAAGAAAGGAGACCCTACAATCTGCGCCAGTTATAGAGGTGTCAGTCTTATTTCCATCGCATATAAGGTTCTCTCAAGCGTACTGTGTCAAAGATTAAAGCCGATTACAAAAACACTGATTGGACCTTATCAGTGTGGCTTTCGACCTGGTAAGTCCACCATAGACCAGATTTTCACGCTACGACAAGTCCTGGAGAAAACCCACGAAAATCAAATTGACACACACCATCTCTTTGTCGATTTTAAAGCTGCGTTCGATAGCCCGAGAAGGGATTGCCTATACACAACAATGTCTGAGTTCGGTATACCTGCAAAGTTGATTAGACTTTGCAGAATGACGTTGAGCAACACACGCAGCTCCGTCAAGGTAGGAAATGACCTCTCCGAAACCTTCAATACCGAAAAAGGTTTCAGGCAAGGCGATCCACTGTCTTGCGATCTCTTCAACATCAACATGGAGGGGATCGTACGAAAAGCCGGTGTGCATAGTAATGGCACCATTTTCTATAAAGCTCCTTGCGTACGCTGATGATATTGATATTGTTGGCAGAACCAAGAGAGATGTTACCGCTGCTTTCGCCGCTTTTGAAAAGGAATCAGCCAAAGTGGGTTTGACGATAAATGAGGGTAAAACAAAGTATATGCTGTCTACAAACAAGGGAGCGCGGCGTTTAGACTCCCACGTTTCATCCGGCAGCTATAACTTTGAAGTAGTCAAGGAGTTTGTATACCTTGGCACCGCCATTAATACTAACAACGAAATCAGCCTGGAGATAAAGCGAAGAACAATAATTGCAAATAGGTGCTACTACGGGCTCAGTTAGCAACTAAGTTCCAGAGCCCTCTCTCCATCGACAAAACTAACACTCTACAAGACGCTCGTTCTACCTGTGCTGCTTTATGGTGCTGAGGCATGGGTAGTTTCGCAAACTAACGCAGCCGCTCTGGGGGTGTTCGAGAGGAAAGTTCTTCGCAAAATCTTCGGTCCTGTTCGAGTCGGCGATGACTATCGCATCCGAATGAACCACGAGTTGTATGAGCTCTACGAAGACATTGACGTAGTTCGGCGTATAACTGTGCAGCGACTACGCTGGATGGGTCATGTCCATCGTATGGACGACGAAGCTCCAGCGAAAAAGGTGCTCGAGGCGAGGGTCGCTGGTCAACGACGACGAGGGAGACCATGCCTCCAATGGATGGAGAAGGCTAAGGAAGCCCTAACCGCACTTGGTGTATCCGATTGGAGAAGGGGCGCGCAAAGCAGAGGCGCCTGGCGAGAGCTGATGAGGTCGGTCTAATTCCGGACACGGGTTGTTACGGCCACCTAAGTAAGTAAGTAAGTTGGTAATCTTAAAGCTGAGGTTGAGGAACTGAAGGGGAAGCTCGCCAAGCAGGAAAACACTGCTGTTGCATGTGATCTTCGTCTTAACGGCATTCCCCACTCTGATGGTGAAAATCTTCGTGGTATATTTCACCAAATATGCAGCTCTGTAAATATTCAACCACCCAAAATTAAAAATATATATCGCATCAAGCCAGGAAAACCGTCGCAGCACAACGTCAACGACACCACGATCATTGCAAAATTTGATTCACCGTTCGACAGAAATTTTGTACTTAACTCAATAGCTAAGTTCAGACGCGATAGCGGAGATTTTGTGCGCTTGCACCACGCGGGGTTTCAGTCCTCTATGCCTATCTATGTCAACGAAGGGCTAACCAAGGAGAACTCTCTTATTCTTAAATCTGCTCTTCGGTTAAAAAACAACAAAAGTTTTCTGATGCATTCACTCGTAGAGGCATAGTCCATGTAAAGCTCAGGCCAAACGACAACCGAATTCACATTGATACCATGCAGAAGCTAAATAACATCACAGAGTCTATCAACACTGAACAGCACAACAACAATCACCAGCATAACACAACAAATAATATGTTTCGCAGTATTGAAGATAACAACAATAATATGGAGAGTGTTAACACAACTTAAATTATTGCTTGTTGCTGTGTTAAGTATCTTAAGAGTATATCTGCTATCTTATAAGTTTTTTCCATGGATGAATTTTTATAATTTAATTTCCTCTTTTTGTGTGTATGCTTGCGTTGCTAATGTTTTGCAAACAATCAGTTTTATTTTAAACTAGCTGAATACCCGGCTTAACTCGGGAGTTGATATAAATAGTTTTCGATTTCATTCGTCGATTTGAAAAAACTTTTCACAAACTTTAGAAGGAATATTGTGTGCAACTTTCAAACCAGTAACTTTGGCGAAATGAGCAAAATGTAGCTTCAACATCTGAAAATTATGAGAAAAAGTTAGGGAAATCGTGATTTGAGTGTGCGTGCCGCCGATCGCTTGCAATAAAATATTTTCAAGTTTTATATTGTATTCGATAGATTGCACATTTTTGAAAAAAATCAGAGCAAAAACGAATTTTTGCCAATTCGCGAGGAAACTGGACAAAAATTCAAAACAACGCCAACTTACGACGCAACTGACTTGCGCATGTGTTGATGCGTACTCAAATACCACAGAATTCGGTATCAGCTGTCCTGATTTGCGAAAAAAGAAAGTGGAATATAAATACACATAAAGAAGAAAAGAAGATAATTATCACCCTTTGCGCTTTGCTACGCCTTACTGTATTCTGTAGTACAGCGCAATCTGGGGTTCAAGATATAACAAAATACATAGCGCCAAAAGACTCACCGCACCCGAAAACCACTAATAAAAATCGTACGTATCGGATGAGTTGTTTTGAGTTTTTTGCGGTATTTGTACAAAAGCTCCCTCTGGTTTTCGAAATAGAATAAAAAAAATAACGCCAAAGCCCTTTCTATACTCGATAATCAAATCCTATATATCCGATATACAAATTTTTATTTAAATCGGATGAGCGGTTTTTGAGTGTTTCACGATTTCTTAAGTGATTTGAACTACAGCGCCATCTGGTGTTTAAGATAGCGCAGAAAAAAAGTCCAATATACCCACCGTATTCGAAAACTCCTATGTATAAATGTTCACGCAAATCGGATGTACAGCTAGGAGTTTTTCGAAATTTTTAAAACATTTGTACTGCAGTGCCCTCTGGTGTTCAATAGAGAAAAAATAGATAAGTCATTAAAACTACCGTACCCGGAAACCCCTAAATACAAATTTTCATGTAAATCGGATGAATGGTTTCGGAGACAAACTATAATGACAAAATTCGTGGAACCCGACCGCAGCGCCACCTACCGAGTCCAATTGCAAATCTGAACAATCCAGGGATCCACTTAAACACACACAAAAAATTTTATCAAAATCTGTGCAGCCGTTAAGGAACAGTTTAATAACATACACACATACAAATTGTACAACAGCGCCCTCTATTTTTCGAGACAAAGCAAAAGAGATAACGCTAAAATAGTTGCCGTACACAAAAATCCTTTAACAAAATTTTTCATCCAAATTGGATGAGCGGCTTTCTACTTTTTCACGATTTATTAAGAGATTTGTACTACAGCGCCTTCTGGTGTTTGATATAGTACAAAAAAGATAAGTCCAAAACAGTCACCATATTAGAAAACCCCTATAAACCAATTTTCATGAAAATCGGATAAACAGCTTAGAAGATTTTTAAAATAGTTGTACACAGCGCCCTCTGGTATTCAAGATAGAACAGAGTAGATAAGTCATAAGAACTCAACGTATTCAAAAACATCTATATACAAATTTTAATGCAAATCGGATGAACGGTTTCGGAGATAAACTATAAAAACAAAATACCTTAAACACGATTGCAGCGCCATCTACCGGGTCCAATTGTGAATCTGAACCATCGAGGGATCCACTCAAACGCACACAAAAAATTTCTTCAAAATCAGTGCAGCCGTTAAGGAACAGTTTAATAATATACATACGTACAAATTGGACAACAGAGCCCTCTAGTTTCGAGAAAGAGCAAAAAAGATAGCGCCAAAACCCTTGCCGTACTCGAAAATCGCTATTTACAAATTTTCATCCAAATCGGATGAGCAGTTTTGGGGTTTTTCAAGATTTCCTAAGATTTGTACTAAAGCGCCCTCTGGATTTCAAGATAGCACAAAAAAAAAAAGTCCAAAACACTCATCGTATCAGAAAACCCCTATTTTCCAATTTTCGTCAATTCGGATGCACGGCTTAGGAGTTTATCGAGGTTTTTCAAAATATTTGTACTACAGCGCCCTCTGGTGTTCGAGATGGAAGAGAGTAGATAAGTCAAAAAAACTCAGCGTATCCGAGAACCTCTACATACAAATTTTCATGCAAATCGAATGAACGGTTTCGGAGATAAGCTGAAAAAACGAATGCCTGGAATTCGATCGCAGCGCCCCCTGCCGGGTCCAACCTTTTTTACTGGAAAAAAAGTAGCCTATATGTTGACCGGGGATATAAGGAACCTAGATGCCAAGTTTCATTTAAATCCATCCAGTGGTTTTCGCGTGATGCTTTATCAGACAGACAGACAGACAGACAGACGACAAAAATTTTAAAAATGCGATTTTCGGTATCAGCGTCATTCAAAATGTCCATCGCAAAAGGAATTTCAAAAAAATGTTTCATGTACAGATTTTTTTTTTTTACAATTTTATATATATATATAGATGTTAAGCACTTTAAATAACCATAGTTTTGGCTCCAAAGACAGTAATTTTTCTCTAATCCTTATATTATGTAAACAAAAAAATGGTTTGAACGTTTGCCATATAAACGCACAAAGTTTAAAAAACAAGACTGACGAATTTCGTTATATTTTTGAGGGTTCAGGGGTGGATGTTATATGCGCTTCAGAGACCTGGTTTAAGTCCAGTGTTAGCGATAGCTTGGTCAGGGTTAAGGGGTACAATATTTTTCGTGCAGATAGGGTGGGTCTTGGTGGAGGAGTGGCAATTTTTGTAAGGGAAGACCTAGTACCTATATGTCATTTTGTTTGTAAATCTAATGAAAGTGATAAAATTGAGCACTTGTTCATCGAATTAATACACGACACAAATAAAATCCTAATTGGTAGTGCCAAATCGACACCTAAATACGGATAGTATACTCCAAAAAATTGAAAACTTAGCTCTATCATACACAAATATTTTAATTTCAGGTGACTTCAATTGTAATGTATTGAATGAAACTCATTTTACTGATGATATGGAAGGTCTCGGCCTGACCCTAGTAAACCGAATCATGCCCACTCACTTCACAACTCATAGTAATACTTTGTTAGATTTATTTTTTGTTAGTGATTCTGAAAAGATTTTGCTTTATGATCAGATCTCAGCCTCCGTGTTTTCGAAACATGATTTAATCTTCCTAGCGTATGACTTCCAGCTTACTGCTATTGAAAAGAAGATCAAATGTAGAGACTATAAGAATATTGACTATTTCTCTCTTGATGCTGAAATTAATAGCCTAAACTGGACTTACATTTTCTATATGACTACCGTTAACGAGCAATTGCGGCTTTTGATGGAAAACATTGCTTACCTATTCGAAAAGTACGTCCCTAAAAAAACCAAAATCATTAAAATACGAGCAACCGCCATGGTTTTCTGGCAGATTAAAAAACTTAATAGAAACAAGAAACAAAGCTTGAAATCGATGGAAAAGGTTTAAGACTCCCGAGCTGCATGCGCGATTCAAGGAACTAAGAAGAAAAATTGTTAAGATGACCAAGGAAGCTAAGACCTCCTACTTTGAAGATAAGTTCAGATCCGCTCTAGGAAGCAAAGAAAAATGGCATTTGATTCGTCAGACTGGTCTTTGCAAAGACGTTGCACGAGCACCCCTTTCTGAAGATGTCAACGCGTTAAATAAAAAATGTATAGACATTCCCATGCCCACTCCAACTATCAATCACAATGCCGTTACCGAAAATACTTTTCAGAATATTATTACTTAAATTACAATTTAACTTCAATTGTGTATCTGAAACTGATGTGCCACAAGGATTTCTTGCAATCAAATCCAATGCAATTGGCCTTAATAATATGCACCCAACGTTTGTTAAGGCGCTACTCCTAAAACTGTTACCTTTCTTTATATAATTATTTATTACGATTTTCACCACTTCTACTTATCTAGCTGAGTGGAAAAAGCCAAAATCATACCTATCCCAAAGTCCGGTAATGAGTTTCGTCCCAGTGCCATTCTGCCGTACATGTCTAAGGTCTTCGAGTTCTTAATGCGCAAACAAATGAATAATTATATTATTGAACATCGACTTCTTACCGAGGAACAATCAGGTTTCAGGCAAAAAAGGGGTTGTGTAACCGCATTGCTAGACGTAACTGAACAAATTCGAGTTAGCTTTGATCGCAATCAACTCACGCTCCTAGTCTTACTGGATCACTCCAAGGCGTTCGACACAGTCGATCATCGAATTCTCTGCACTAAACTATCACGCTTGTTTAATTTTTCAGAATCTGCAACAAATCTCTTAACAACATATCTTTCAAAAAGATCACAAGTCGTGAATGTTGGCTCCACCTACTCGAATTTGTTGCCAGTTAGTAGAGGAGTGCCGCAAGGTTCAATACTAGGACCATTGCTTTTTTCCCTTTATATAAATGACCTACCCAGAGTACTTCAAAACTGTAGTATTCAAATGTATGCAGATGATGTGCAATTGCTTATTAATTGCCTGCCAAATGATATTGAATGCTGCACGGATAAGCTCAATGAAGATCTCGAGCGTGTGAATAACTGGGCAATGGTAAATGGCCTATGCCTAAGCCCCTCTAAATCGAAATACTTGGTTGTAAGCAGAATGTGCAGTAACAGGTTACCTTACCCAAACATTATTCTTAACGGTTCGAACATTGAAATTGTATCCACGGCGAAAAATTTTGACATAACCTTTAATACTTCATTGACCTGGGCTAATAACGTCAATATTTCCATTAGTAAAGCATATGGAATGCTGCGAACCCTCTGGTGCACCCAATACTAACTCCCTTGGAAATAAGAATGCTTCTGGCAAAAGTCTATCTTGTTCCCATACTTTTATGTGGCTGCGAAATTTTTGTAAGCTGTGACGCGAAGAGCAGACATAAACTAAATGTTGTTCATAATAATATTGTGCGGTACGTTTTTGGTCTTAAGGGATCTGACCATGTCTCACAGTTTGCAAAGAAAATTTTTGATATGACTTTTGATAACTTTCTCAACTTTAAAGCTCTTATCATGTTACATAAAATAATATATACATCTGAGCCCAAGTATCTCTCCGGAAAACTGAAATTCATGCAGTCTAATCGCCGAACAAAACTAATTTTGCCTAATTATACATATCTATCATCCAAACGTCAATTTTTAGTTTACACTACTCGTCTTTGGAACTCGCTTTCTCATGATATTCATACAACTCGTAACGCAACGCAGTTTAAAAGCAAACTCTTAAATTATTTTTCATCCATTTAGTTTTACCATAGAAACTTATGTTTCTTTTTTTTATTTGTCTGTTTTTTCTCCTATCTAACTATTTAAAGTTTATTCCAATTTAAAATTTAAAGTAGCTTAGTTATTTTTCATTATAAGCATTATCATTTTTATATAAGCTACGTGTTGCTTACGCTTATTAAAGTTAGCGCTAGTTATAAGTGAACTCTTGTTAGCGCTAAGAGTCAAATAAACAAATAAATAAATAAAAAAATAATAAAAAAATAAATAAGCATGAGATATGTTTAGCCTTGTATATAGATTTTATAGTCAGCTGATATAGGGTATGATAGCATTGTAGGGTGAAATCCATGAACCTTTGCACAATTTAAACTTTTTATACAAATCGTGTCTGCTTTCGTGTTTTTTTTTCTCAACAATTTTTTTAAACAAAATTAATAGCACTTAGTATATCTATAGTACTGTTTTCTCCTATGGTATATGTATACTACAAAATTTTTTTCCTTTCTTATCATTTGCTAATTTTTGTGCTTTTATGTTGTTAATCTTACTTTTATTACTTTTGTTTTTCTTCTTGTTCATTTTGTTAATAATCTAAATAAAACACACTCACAAAACTGTTACAAAACATTATCATCATCATCAACTTCAACACAAAACAACTCTTTGAAAATCCTCTACAAATTTCTATGATCGAAGATTTGTCACCCGAGGCGATTTCTCGCGAAGAACGTGGTGAAGCTAAAGGTATGTTTGAGACTTTGATTTTATGTGTTTTTTTTACCATATTGGACATTTCCTCAGAACTCGTCCATTTTGTTATAAACGCACTTGCTTCAATGCGCCTAAAAATATGCTATAAGCAAATTTACCTTTCGGAAATATATTTTTTAAATGATTTTTTATTTCTTTCTAATTGTGTCCAAATACCAATAGTTACCGAACCACCAAAAGGTCTTCGACACATTCTTAAAACTCAGGGTCCGGAAGCATTTGCAAAGGAGGTTCGCGGACGCAAGAATCTTATGTTGATGGACACAACTTTCAGAGATGCGCATCAATCTTTGCTTGCCACACGTGTTCGTTCGCATGATTTACTTAAGATTTCACCTTATGTAGCGCATAAATTCAATAATTTGTACTCTCTTGAGAATTGGGGAGGTGCTACATTTGATGTCGCTCTACGCTTCCTGCACGAATGTCCTTGGGAGCGTCTGGAGGAAATGCGTAAGCAGATTCCCAATATTCCATTCCAAATGTTATTGCGCGGAGCAAACGCAGTAGGCTACACCAGTTATCCTGATAACGTTGTCTACAAGTTCTGTGATTTAGCGGTAAGTTCTGTTGGTATGAACATAAGAATAATCAATATTCTCTGCAGTCTAAGGAAAGGTCTCAAGGAGAAAAATATGACTTCAAACATGTTTTGAGAATTCATTGTTTTCTGAGCAGAAAAAATGTTTGTAATCCGAAAAGCTATTTCACTCAAAACATTTTAAACATACCCAAAAAAAGTGATTTAGAAAAAGCTCTGTCCGGGTACTGAATAGGATTACACTAAGATTACAAAAAATTACACTTAGGCACAAGTTCAAGACTTTTTTTATGACAACTTAATGTTTGAGAAATCATTTTAAAACTAAATTAACAAGCTTTCCAATGCACTATCATTGCAATGTTTTGAAATGTTATGATTTTAAAGGTAAAAATATCTTTAAAAAAAATGCAAAAAATGCCAAACACCCTGTATCTCAAGAACTAGAAAAATGGGTAGGGGTTGAAATAATTGAGCAATTTTTGTTTAAAAACTGTTGAAAATTTCTAAAAGAGAAATAAAAAGTCGTATTTAGCAGACTTGTGTTAATATAAAGTAGAAAACAAAATGTCCTTGAACATAATGGTATTCAAGATGATTTTTTTTTTTCAATATTGTAGTCGACTTTTTTAGACTTATTATCGCTAATTCCGGATCTGACTAAAGATTTCTTCTATTTAAATTTAATGTGATCATAATATAAAGATCCTAAATAAAATAATCTTTTGATTAAAGGTACAAAATGTGTATGAGACAATTTTAGGAAAAACAAACAGTGTAATAAAAAGACGAATTTTTTAAGAAAAATTTGGAGAAACTCACATTCGAACTAAAAACTTTTGGAAAAAAAAATTTTTTGAGTTTGATCAAAAAATGTGTTTTGAACTGTTTAATTGTGTTTTCTTTAATCTTACGTAGCTATCGTACTTTAAAAATTATTGCGTGAAAAATTTTGTTAACTCAAACTTTGATTTTTATACCACAACGCGTACTGCGTAAGGGACGTAGATAGCTTTTGATTCTGGGCGGTTCTGGTTATTTTTTTTCCGTAAAAAAAAATAATTACCTTCTAAAAATTTTCTTTCGAATACCTAAATACCAGGGTGTTTTGTGACGCCCATTGTCAGTTTCCCAGCCCAACTTTGTTTAAACGTCGAAAAAGTATGCAAGAAGACGCTATGGCATGTCAAATATGTATTTACAGTCACACAGAAAACTATACGTACCCCTCATAAATACCGCGTAGAAATGAATATTGGCTTTTAAAAAAAAGGGAATATACCAAAAAAACACATAAGAGCATAAATATTTAATCCGTGGTTCAAATGCAAAATAAAATATTTCAATGTTTCATAAAACACAAAAAAAAAAATCAATTTCACAGTACAGAAAAGTTTACGTACTCTAGAAGAAAATGTACTTAAATTTAGTTTAATTAAATATTTACAGCATTTGTGTTGTTTATTAAGTGGTTAGCCGGACCTCCTTCTGCTTCTACTACTGCCATTAATTGATTTTTCATGAAAAATACGATTTTTTTTGTTGTTAAGCCGTTATTTAGTTCCACTCACGCTTCAAAGCATCTTTCAGTTCCTATTTGTTGCTAAATATTTTTTTACGTATGCGGCGCTCTAATTCATCTCACAAGTGCTGTATAGGGTTGATATCGGGGGCCTGTTGTGGCGAATAGAGTTGTTTTGGCATGTTATAAAAAAACTATTCCTTGATAATATGGGTTGTTTGCTTTCGGTTATTGTCCTGTTGGAAATACTAAGCGCCACTTAGACCCTACTTGCTTGTGGGTTCTTTCAAACTACTTTTCAAGATGTTTAAATAAACAAACCGGGTTAATTCCACAAACTGTAGTTTGTCGACATCATTTGACGAAATATAGCCAAATACCGTGACTAAACCTCCGCCCGGCGTTACAGTTGGGATAAGATTTTTCGGTCGCAGTTCTTTATTCGCTTTGTGGCATATTTTTTGTTGGCATTGCAACCGAATAAATTGTACTTACTCTCATCGCTGAACAACACATTTGTCCAGAAATCTGTCGAGTTGTCGGTATACAGTATTCTTCAGTATATCATATGCTACGTTAAGTGTGTTAAGTTAAGTATGTATACAACGCCTGCTTTCGGCTTAATTCATATTTTGTTCTCAAGAGATGCAATGGTGCGATGGTAGCCTGTTGAACTTGTAGCCGTATGGTGCGCGGTTCAATACGAGTACGGAGCAGGAAATCGAATTGATTCCTAACAGGTTTTTTGACAATTTCTTCTTTAAAATATTTGTAAATAATTAATATAAACAACAAAAAAAATAAAACAGCACGGTCTGTCGTCTGTTCTGTGAGGATCGAACTGCCCAGCAAAAAATGTCATGCCTGATCAGGCTGAAATTCAAGCCTGACAGGCATCACCGAGGCCTGACCTTTCCTTGAAAATAGTCCTGATTTGTTCATACATGTGTCCGCCTCTTCAGTCCTGAAATTTGGTATAACTTTTTTTAATTTTTATTTATAATTTCTAGTCTGAATATCAATTTTTATTTCAAATTCAGACATGAAATTCGGCGTGAAATAAAAGGCGATTGATTTTTTGTTTAATTTGATTTTTAAATACCAGTCTGTAAAAACGAAGCTTGAATTATATTTAAATTTCAGCCTTGAAATTTGAATTGGATAATGGAGGCATGATTATGTTTAGAAATTCAGTCCTGAATTCCAGTCTGACTATAAGAGGCCGGAGCGAGTTTTCAGCTGGATGGGTACTAGTCAAATCATCAAACTGACCCCGAAAATAAATAAATTTCGCGATCTAGTTCTGTATTGGCATGTTAATAATACTGAGGAAATTATGAAAGGTGGAGGTAAAAGAATGAAGAATCATGGAATTTCAGTTGTATATCTCAAAAACTGAGACAACTCAAAGCAACAACAGTCATTTTGTTGGAATTTTTTATAGTCTCATGTTTGATTATTTAAAGGATATTGAAATAACATTTAAATCAACTTGGTCAACCATTTTACATGTAAAATTTAGCGGTGAATCGAAGAGTAGACGCAGATGATATAGTAAAACGGGAATAAATTAGGGCCCAGTAAAACTTATGTAGACAATTAAAAAAAATAATTTACAATCGGATGAGTTTTCGGTAAAAAAAATCCAGTTTGAATTAGTTTTTACTAATTTTACTAATTTTAATTATTGGTAATAATTCATAAACTTTTTTATTGCATTATTTATTAACTCTTAATATTGTTTTTTTTTTTTTTTGTTGAATTTTTTTGAAATGTTTTGTTGCAAGGAAATGGTTGACCAAGCTGATTTAACATTTTTAATATCCTTTATATAGTTAAACGTGAGACTCTAAAAAACATAACAAAAGATAACGGTTTTTGTTTTGAGCTGTCTTACTTTTTGAGAAAAAAAACTGTAATTTCGTTATTCTTCATTCTCTTACCACCACCTTTCATAATTTCTACAGCGTGCATGATGGAACTTGCACTTTTGACCAATTTGAAAGAATTAAACACTGAACTAAATCAAATTTTGAGAACTTTCTTGAGAAAAAGAAGAATTTTTTGCAATGTATGTGTATGTGGATTCGTGCTTTGAGATATTTGGTAATGGTTTTCATTGCCCTGGGGGAGGGGAGGCATGCCCACGTGTGGCCCCATATCTACGCCACTGATATATAAGGTGTGTTTCATATATATAACGCCACTTCGAAATTTTAAATATTTTTGTAACGGCCAGCTTAAACAAGAGACAATGTTTTGCGAATTTGGTCATCTATGCACAACAACAATAGTGAGCAAGACCAAAGTCTATTCTAATAACGGTACATTGTTTATTGCTTAATATTACTTTTAATTCCGTTTTATATTTATAACGCCACTTGCAATTATTCCTTCTGCTACGTTTGAAGCGTAGAGATAAATAAAATTGTGTAGTTAGTTTTCAAGACCTTACCAATAGAAAAAAATTTAGACCGGAATACCTCGTGCAACCCAATATACTTGCGAAAAAATGGGGAAAATAAAAATTCTTAAAGAAGTAGGCTATGGAATCCAGGAAATCGGGCGTAGAATTAATCGCAGCCATAGAGTGATTCAACATTTTTTTAACAAACCTCAAAATTACGGCAAAACAAAATGTTCGGGCAAAAAAAAAACCTCTTACCGCGATCAGCAGAAAATAGTCCGAGCTGCGAGCAACACTACACACAGTTTAAAAGAGTTGCGGAGTTTTGTCGCTGAATAAGTTTCCCGAGCACCGGTATGGAGAGTGCTACATCAGTGTAAGCATATCCGTAGTGAACTTATAAAGTGTGTTTGTGCTCTGGTAGCAAACATAAGAGAACGAGCTTGGAATTTGCAAGAAGGAACATAGGAACAAATTGACTACCAGTCAGCTTTTCAATAGTGTTTTAAAAACGGGTCCCACGTTGAAGTTTAATTTTGACATGTAATTTTTTCCGATGAGAAAAAATGGAATATTGATGGCCAGTATGGATTTTGACATTATTAATACGACATACGCGACCCATTCCGTTTTCTAAAAGAAGTTTTGGTGGAGCGAAATGGTTTGGGGTGGTTTTTCTGAAATTGAAAGTTGAAGCATGAAGAGCGCTGACTACACTCGTGTGCTGGAGAGCAGCTTCAGTCCACTTTTGGAAAAAAACGGACATACACAACTAGTTTTCCAGCAAGATAATGCGGCAATCTACATAAATCGAGATGGTTTCAGGCCACTAACACTGATTTATTAGAGTAGCCGGCATAATCTTCAGATTGTAATCCCATCGAGAATTTATGGGGAGTACTTGTACGCCAGGTGTATACAAATAACAGACAATTTGACAACGTGAAAGAACGGATATCAGTTATTTTCGAAGAATGGAGTAAAATTGATTCAAACACATTAAAAAATGAATTGCAAGTATGCCAAATCGCATTTACAGTATTATTGAAGCCAATGGAACAGTAATTTAATATATTTTTTTTTATAAATTCAATTAAAAATCGTTTTTATTAAACATTTTGAAATGGCGTTATAAATATGCGACAGCACCAAAAGTGATATTAGGCAATAAACAATGTACCGTTATTAGAAAAGAGTTCACTTTTGCTCACTATTGTTGTTGTGCATAGATGACCAAATTCGCAAAACATTATCTATTGTTTTAACTGGCCGTTACAAAAATATTTCAAATTTCGCAGTGGCGTTATATTTATGAAACATACCTTATTTTTGATCACCTGACTACCTGAGTCGATTTCCAACCGTCCGTCTGTCTGTCCTTCTGTCCCTCTGTGGACACAATTACAGCCGTAATTTTAAAGCTATCAAAGCAAAATTCAAACTATAAGCTTCTTTCCAAAAACTAGAGCACGCCAGTGGTCGAAACTCGACATTTTCGCCATACCACCCCCGAGCGACGCCGGGTATTCCAGCTAGCATTTTTCTTTAAAAACTAATCGGTGCACTCCTTCTCCCTACTCTGATACATTTAAAAAAAATCATCAAAATCCGTTGAGAAACACCCTGAATACCATACCACCCCGAGCAAAGCCGGGTATTCCAGCTAGCATTTTTCTTTAAAAATTTGTCGATGCTCCTCCCTACTCTTATTTATTTAAAAAACAAATCACCAAAATCGGTTGAGAAACACAGGAGAAAATGGTACTGAACTGTTTTTCCTTAGCCTATTTATATATAGATTTAAGAACAAATTCGAAAATGAGCCAAATCGGATTGAAAACCACGCCTATCTCCCATACAAAGTGATTTTATTCTAACCGTAAAATCTCTTAAAAATACACAAATATTAAAGAAATTTCTTGAAATTTTGCACCTAAGTTTCGATATGCAAACCACGCCTACCTAGCATACAAAGTGGCTTCATTTTAAACGTAGTATCTCTTAAAAATCCACAAAAATTAAAAAAAAATGTCTTGAAATTTTTTTAAAGAAAAAATCCACATAAGCTTTGAATTAAATGAACCTAATCATATTAATCACTATTAAATTTGGAAAATCTCATGAAAACCCCGCCTACCTTCCATACAAAGTGACGTCATCAAAATAGAAAAATCTTCATTAATATATCGCACTCTATCTTCAAAACTGGCACAACTCAAAATTTACAAATTTTTACTTTTTATTAATATTAAGCTATTCGTAGTGATTATCTCCATAAACTATCAAAATTGTTCACTCATCTTCTTACTCTTTCATTAAAAAAAAAATCAATTTGTCTCTTCGTTTTGTAAGGAGTTCTTTGAAGAAAAAATAGTTTTTTGATTCTCCTGAAATTTTAAAATTTTGAGTTGTGTCTCTTTTGTAGATAGCGTGCGATATAAAACTGAATGTCATCGTGTCTGTATGTGCCCAAATTCCACCCACATCGTTTGTGCAACCTACACCAAATTTTGCACATATCGCACACTAAATACAAAACAGCACAACTCAAAATTTTTAAATTTTTTAGAAGCAAAAAACTATTTAATTTATGAAGGAACTCCATACACAACAATGAGACAAGTGTTTTTTTAAATTATAGAGAAAGAAGATGTGTACAAAATTTTGACAGTCAAAGGAATCATCTCCTTTTTAACCGACTTCAAAAAGGAGGAGGTGCTCAAGATCGTCGGTTTCTCTGTTTTTTTATATTTTTTTTTTTTTCATTTTTTTTTTTTAATGTATTTACATCGATAACTCCTAAGCCATATGCCTGATTGCCATAATTTTTGGGGAACAGATAGATATCATAAGCATGGAGGTGCCCGTAAAAAATTGGGCGGTATTCGAGAACTGGGCGTGGCAACAATAGATTTCGCAATGCTAGATACTACTGTATCTCGAATAATATTGTTACTAGGGTACTACAAGTTAGTGTAGGGGTAGGCACAATTATTACAAATTACGGGCAAGAAAATGGGCGTAATTCGACAAATGGGCGTGGCAATATTAGAAAAACAGTGTATCTTGAATAATTTTGAGACTAGAGTACTGCAATTTAGTATAAGGGTAGGCATTATTATTACAAATTATGGTCAATTAAGTGGGCGTTATTCGACAAATGGGCGTGGCAATATTATAAAAACACTGTATCTCGAATAATATGGACACTAGGGTTCTGAAATTTAGTGTAGGTGTAGACACAGTTAATACAAATTACGATCAAGAAAATGGGCGTTATTTGACAAATGGGCGTGGCAATATTAGAAAAAAGTATATCTCGAATAATATTGATACTATGGTACTGCAATTTAGTATAAGGGTTGGCATTACTATTACAAATTATGGCCAATAAAGTGGGCGTTATTCGACAAATGGGCCTGGCAATATTATAAAAACACTGTATCTCGAATAATATTGACACTAGTACTGAAATTTAGTGTAGTGGTAGGCACAATTATTACAAATTGCCGTCAACAAAATGGGCGTTAATGGTTAAATGGGCGTGGCAATATTATAAAAAGAGTATGTCTCGAATAATATTGACGCTAGGGCACTGAAATTTATTGTAGTACAGGGGTAGGCAGAATTATTAAAAATGATGGTCAATAAAGTACACGTTATTCGATAAATGGGCGTGGCAATACTAAAAAAACTCTATCGCAGTTAATATTGACGCTGGGGTAAATGAAGTACAGGGGTAGACGCAATTATTGGAAATTACGCTCAAGAAAGTGGGCGCTTATTTAACAGAGGGGCGTGGCAATATTAGAAAAATACTTTATCTCGAATAATATTGACACTAGGGTAATAAAACTCGTTACAAGAATCGGTATAATAATTTCAAAACATGTGACATCTAATTTTAATTTAAGAGGCAGATATTTGAAATAACCAACAAACTTTCAGAATTTAATAGAACAAATTTTTTCGGAACAATTGTATTTAAGTTGTTTATACACTTTTTTCGAAATTTATCATATTCTCTAAAATGGAAGAAATAAAAATTTAAAAAAAAAAAACAACCGACTACAAAATCACTACAAAGTAACAAATTATTTTAAAAATACTTTTCCTTTTAATTTCCTGGTCATATTTAATAATTTATTCAAACATATTATTATATATGAAATCTTATTATCTTAATTTTTTTCTTATTAGTTTTATTATCATAAATATATTAATTTCTTGATGAATACAAATGCTTTGAAGTTGGCGCTTCTGATTAAAAGTCTGATTATTTAGCGCCGACCTTAAAAGCTTTTGTATTCATCAAGAAATTAATACATTTATGATAATAAAACTAATAAGAAAAAAATTAAGATAATAAGATTTCATATATAATAATATGTTTAAATAAATTATCAAATATGACCAAGAAATTAAAAGGAAAAGTATTTTTAAAATTATTTTTTACTTTGTAGTGATTTTGTAGTCGGTTGTTTTTTTTTTTTTTTAAAAAATTTTTAAAACTACGAATAGTTTTACATAAAAAAGTAAAAATTTGTAAATTTTGAGTTGTGACTGTTTTGTATTTAGTGTGCAATATAATCTTCGGTATAATGTGGGTTTGTCTTTAGAATAGAAAAGTGGGCGTGACATTTTACTTTTAATTGAACTTCTTCACCGTATGCCTGACTGCAACGAAATTTTGCACATGCAATCCTTGATAATTTGAGTAGTCTTAAGTTTAAAAAATTGGGCGCTACTAAACAAGAGGTGCGGCACTTTATTTTTTATACAACTTATCTACACCGTTTGTCCGAATTCGCTCATGAAAATATTCTTTAGTATAATGAGCAGTTTTTAGCCTACTAAAGTGGGTAGGATTGGACAAGGGAACGTTTCAATTTATTTCTTATCGAACTCCCCTTACACCGTTTGTTTAATTTCAACCAAATTTCGCACATATATTCTTTAGTATAATGAGCAGTTTTAAGCCTATAAAGGTAGGTGGAATTTGTTTTATTCAGATATAAAAAACGAAGAGAATAAGAGTACGATGCTTTACTAACACCAGCAAATAAAGCAATTAAAAATAACAAAAATATCAGGGGCCCTACTCTGTATTGCGAAGCGCCAATCAATGTGATGCGAAAATCAAATTTGATGCATACGCAAATCCGTACAATAAAATCAAATATGCGAATTTTATTCGTTCGTTCGTAGAAAATAGATGTTTTTTGTATTGGGACCCAAAGAAGGGTGATAGATAGGGAGTAGGTGTGTTCGGGAGAAATGTTGAAGTGCAAAAAAGAATAGAACGAACTCATATATTTGACCCCTCTAGGAGTTCAGCTACGGCCGATATAAACTATTTTCGACAGCTTTTGTGCTTTTTGTATGGGGACCCAAAGAAGGGTGGCAGTTGGGGGTAGGTGTGTTGGGAAGAAATGTTGAGGGGCAAAAAATAATAGGACCAACTCATATATTTGACCCCTCTTGGAGTACAGCTACGGCCAATATAAGCTATTTTCGACAGTGGTTGTGTTCTTTGTATGGAATGTAGCGAATAAAGCAACAAAAAATAACACAAATATTCATTAAGAATAACAAAAAGCTTATTGCAGGGAAAACCCAGCATATTAACTCTTATACAGGTCACTGCAGCAGATACCTGAGTATTCGTGTAGTTTATTAAGTGCTCAGAGAAAAAACTGAAACAACTCGTAGATCGCAAGCTCACCTCAGTGCAAGAGTGTATGTAAAGAGAACAGAGAACAAATAAAAAGCTATTCTCTTGCGCTACACGACCTGTTGCTACACGACCTGTTGTTTACATTTATTCGCTTGCAGCTTTGCTTGCAGTGACTGCTACAGCAGAGAATCGGGGTATATTCACTTGATTAATATATTCACGCAGGGATCTAGTTTATACTAATTTCGATATTCGTGAAAGCATCATAAGTACCACCGCTTATCCGAAGTTCAAACACCGCAGAGTGTTTGATATTCGTATGATTTCATATTCATACTGCAATAATGAAAATTTTAACAGAAGGGCAATTACGGAGGCTCCTATCACCTTGCGTGACGCAGGCGCAACAGGAAGTAGCAGAAAAAAACCAGAAATTAAACTAAAACGCTTGATACTATGAAAGAACTATATATTTGGCACAATAGTAGAATAGGTCAGTTTCTATCATTTTGTATGCAGTAGGCGCAACAGAAAGTACCCGAAAGTAACCAGAAACTAACCATACAAAAAATAAAACGAAATGGCCTTTTCAGCCCTTTCACCGAGCTTCTTATGATTGTGTTCTTATTCAATTGTGTTCTGCGTGTTGTGTGTGTCGTGAAATGTTTGCACACAAATAATCGAGATAACTGGACTTACCACCTTTATGCCGACTCCGAACGTCTTATGTTCTCAAGAAGCTTATCATTGCAGTTTTTACTCTCTGAGGCTTGCCATTGTTTGCAGAGAGATGATGGACGAACAGAAAAATTACTTCAATTGAAATACTTTCTGTGCCAGGTGGGATTTGAACCAGGGTACGTTTTTTAAATGAAGCTAATAGGAATGCAGTCAAAACAATTAAATTCTTATTATTTTTTTGCCCAAGTCTAAGGTGGGTGACAAAAGCCCCTCCCTGCCGCCTTGCTGACAGCCTTGGGCACTTACATATGCCTTTTTAACCAAAAGAAATACAAGCAAGGATTATTCTAATGTATAAGTTCTGAAACTAGCTTAATAACATGTATTAATAAATTTTTGCTTAGTTTAACCCAAATATAACCAAAAATATGAGTACGATTATAACATGACAGTATATATCAAAAGAAACACATTTAGCATTAAGTAAGTTCTAAATTAAATACAAATTTTGGATAAACTTTCTCTGATAAATTGGCACATAGCATTTGAAATGATTTTATGTCACTGATTGATCGAGTCATAACAATAATTCCTGAACAAAAACACCATATAAATTGTTGATTCTTTAAAAAGAGAAGAAAAAATAAATAATTTGAAATTTTGTAATAATCAGTTCTTGTGGTATATAAACCCATACAATATGTCTAGCTTTATAATACTTTTATTTACAACTTTTCATGATATCAACCCTTCTTTATTTAGGTTCAAACTGGCATGGATATCTTCAGAGTGTTTGATTCCCTGAACTATTTGCCAAACTTAATTTTGGGCATGGAGGCTGCCGGTAAGGCGGGTGGTGTTGTTGAGGCTGCCATTTCTTATACTGGCGATGTCAGCGATCCCACACGCACGAAATATGACCTTAAATACTACACAAATCTGGCTGATGAACTGATAAAGGCTGGCACTCATGTCTTGTGCATAAAGGACATGGCTGGACTTTTAAAACCACAAGCTGCCAAGTAAGTAACAGATCATTCAAGTGCCATCTATTTTACAAATAATTCTTTTCAAAGATTACTGATCTCTGCAATTCGCGACAAACATCCCGATATGCCAATCCACATTCACACTCATGATACCTCAGGTGCTGGAGTTGCATCTATGTTGGCTTGTGCCGAGGCTGGTGCAGATGTAGTTGACGTTGCTGTTGACTCAATGTCCGGTATGACCTCCCAACCTAGCATGGGTGCTATTGTTGCCTCCCTACAAGGTACATCACTTGACACCAACATTGATCTGCGCGATGTTTCCGAATATTCTGCTTATTGGGAACAGACGCGTACTTTGTATGCACCATTCGAGTGCACAACGACGATGAAGTCAGGCAATGCAGATGTTTACCTCAATGAAATCCCCGGCGGCCAATACACAAATTTGCAGTTCCAAGCCTACTCTCTAGGGCTAGGTGATTTTTTCGAGGATGTCAAAAAGGCATATCGCGAAGCGAATCTGTTGTTAGGCGACATTATTAAAGTGACACCGTCTTCCAAGGTCGTTGGTGATTTGGCACAGTTTATGGTGCAAAATAAATTAACGGCTGATCAAGTTCTGGATAAAGCCGAAGAATTATCGTTCCCTAAATCAGTAGTTGAGTATTTGCAAGGTTCGATCGGCACGCCACACGGTGGTTTCCCCGAACCTTTGCGCTCCCGTGTACTTAAGGATATGCCCAGAATTGAAGGTCGTCCTGGCGCCAATTTACCTTCTCTGAACTTTGAGCAGTTGAAAAAGGATCTTAAGGAATCCCATCCTAATGTTACTGACCGCGATGTCATGTCATCCGCACTGTACCCATCCGTTACAAACGATTATTTGTTATTCCGTGAAGATTTTGGACCAGTTGACAAATTGGACACACGTATTTTCCTAACTGGCCCTAAGGTTGGTGAAGAGTTTGAAGTAACAATTGAAAAGGGCAAAACTTTGAGCTTGAAAACACTGGCGATGGCCGAAGATCTTACACCGAATGGCGAACGTGAGGTATTCTTTGAGATGAACGGTCAACTGCGTTCAGTCTTCATTCGCGACAAAGAAGCTGTGAAGGTAATTTTAACCGAGCTAACCACTACTACTTTATGAGATTTTGATGCATCTTAATATTAAACTTTGATTCCTTAGGAACTTCATATTCATCCCAAGGCTTCAAAGGCTAATAAGAACGAAGTTGGAGCTCCGATGCCAGGCACAGTTATTGATATTCGTGTAAAGGAAGGTGACAAGGTCGAGAAGGGACAGCCGCTTGTGGTTCTCTCTGCTATGAAAATGGAAATGGTCGTGCAGGCGCCAAAAGCAGGCATTGTCAAGAAACTCGAAATAACCAACGGCATGAAATTAGAAGGTGATGATTTGCTCATGACTGTGGAATAATCTTATTGAAGTTATTTAATTTCAATATGATGTCACATTATTTTTCAAACTATGTATGTCGATATCAATCAATCGGTAGATTTGAAAATGTATAATAATAAAGTTAATTGAATTAACAGGAAACTATATAAGCTTAATTAAGTCCAGTGAAAGATATCCGTGGATTTTATATATATATATATATGTTTTATATAACATTGTTGTTAATAGATTAAGCATAGAGAATGTCAGGTAGCTTTTCCTGTTTTTTTTTTTTTTTTGTATAATTGTTTTGTATAATTCAGATAAGAGCATTAAACTATCCTGTTTTTACTGTTTATTGTTACAACTTAAATATTCAAATAAACGCACAAGTTTGTCGTCAGTTACATTCTAAAAAGTCAATTTGTTGAACTAATTAAGTAATATTTTTATTTCGTCCTAAGTTTAATTTAATATTTGTATGATTTTTTTATCTTTGTAGCATTGTTAATTGTACTTTCATAATTGTAAATGTTAAATTATATAGAAAAAAAAAACACAAATACAAAAATCAAATTAACGTTAATGTTGGCTGTTAAAAAGAAAAACACGATGTTTTTTCTTTTGCGTTGTCCTTTTTTTGAGGAAATATTTTCTCTAATCTAGCCCATCGATTACTACGTACACAAGATATACAAAAATTTCGATTGCTGAAACTCATGAATAACTTATTTGAAAATATTGAGTGACTAACTGGAATATCGGAGGTGTGTAGCATTCAGGGTCTGTAAAATATATGGAACGTAATACAACCAAGAATGCACAACGATCAATGGATCAAATCCCAATCACAAGTTTTTTTTTTGTCAATAATAAAATTTTAAATTTTATCACTCAGGAAAAAAAACCGTAAAACCAAAGAAATTGCACTTTGCCACAAAGACTTTTATTGATTAGATTGTGCCCAAAGACAAGACATCGTTACGGCAAAGACACAAAGATTGTTAGATTCAAAAGAATCATATACTTTAAATCAAAAAATTAAATTCTTGTGGCAAAGACGTATGTCTTTAAAATAGCATGGAAAAGTCGTAAAAGTAAAGAAAATGTACTTGGCACAAAGACTTTTATTCGTTACGGCAAAGACGCAGAATGTTAGATTCCCAAAATATTGAAACCAAAGACTTAGGTCCTTGATTTTAAAAACATATCTTTTTAATTGTAACATTCAAATTGCTATTTAAATTGCTTAGTAAAAAAACTAAGCTGCAAATTTCAAATGAAACCAAAAAAAAATTTGAGCAAACTTTCTTTATTTACGTTTTTTAGCACCCTTTTTCATTTGAGGTTATGTTTGATAGCATATTTCAATGATTCTATATAATAAGGTTAGGTTAGGTTAGGTATGAAGGGTCGTGCACCGTTACCGGCGCTTCCGCGGGGGCCTATAGGTCCATTACGAATCCCTTTTTATAGTTGTAGTACCAAGTTAAACCATTGTTCCGATTTGTTCCTCAAACCATCCTGTGCTTTTTATGAACCTCCAGATGTCTAGCAGTGGTGTGTTCACCAACTCTTCCAAGTCTTTGAAAAATCTGTTCCCCATGTGTCGGAGTCGACGATTCTGTAGACTTGGACATTCGCATAGTAGGTGAGTTATTGTTTCTATTTCCTCCGGGTCTTTGCAGCTCCGACAAAAGTCTGGCGCTGTTATACCTATTCTATTGGCCATTACCCCAATGGGGCAATGACCCGTTAGAACTCCAACAAGGATCCGGATTTCCCGTTTGACCAAAAGCAGAAGGCTTCTAGTTCTTTTCTCATTTAGCTCAGGCCAAAGCCTTCGAGATATGTTGCAGTCACCTCTGGAAGCCCAGTTTGTGTTGGCAATATCTCTGGCTTTTAGTTCTATACTCCTTTTGACGACGCCTATTGGAATGTGCACATCTGTGTCAGCTCTGTTTGTACTTGCGGTTACTCCACGCCTTGCCAGTTCATCTGCTGCGTCGTTCCCTTCAATATTGCTATGTCCGAGAACCCAGCAGAGAGTGACGTTGTGGGTATTGCAGATACTGTTCAGTGCAAGTTTACAGTTTTGCACCGTTCGAGCCTTCGTCGTTTTACTGCTCAGTGCTTTGATGGCCGCTTGGCTATCCACAAAAATTACTACCCTTGTAGGGGTAAGATTTTTCCTGTAAATGGCCCGTGCAGCTTTTTCAATAGCATATATTTCTGCCTGAAAAACGCTACAGTAATCCGGGAGTTTGTAACACTCTTTGATTTGTAGCGTTTCACAGTATACACCCGATCCAGTTCCGTTTTCCATTTTGGAACCATCAGTATATAAATGGAGATTGCCGTAGGATTCTACAGCCGTTTCTTCCCATTCTTGTCTGCTGGGAATGGATGTGGTGTATTCTGTACCGAATCTTACACTGGGTATGATATAGTCGGTTGCTCTTTTCGATTCCTCGGTTCCATAGAGATTTAGAATAGATGCGTGTCCTAATGTGCTGCTTTTCCAGGCTCGTGATTCGTTGAGGTGAATCGCGCTCTTGGTCGCCGAACATTTAAGGAATTCTATTACGGAAAGAAGATTTAGCATCATATCTAGACCCGCCTGTGGCGTAGATCTCATGGCTCCTGTTATTCCTATGCACGCTAACCTTTGAACTCCTGTTAGGAAGCTAAGGTAGCTTTTTTTATGCGTTATCGTCCACCATACGAGAGCACCATAGGCAAGGATGGGTCTCACGATCGCTGTATACATCCAGTGGATTATGTGCGGTCGCAGTCCCCATTTCCTGCCAAATGTCCTCTGACAAGCGTACAAAGCGCACAGTGCTTTTTTCCTTCTTTCCTCTGTGTTGTGTTTCCAGCTCAGCTTGTTATCAAGGATAATTCCAAGGTATTTGGCTTCCGTGGAAAGCTTCAGAGTTACTCCGTTAAGTTTCGGTAATGTGAAACTTTCTATTTTTCTTCTTCTTGTGAACAGAACGAGTTCGGTCTTTACTGGGTTAACACCAAGTCCATTCGATTCTGCCCACCGCGATAGCTTATTCAATGCCGCAGACATTAGTTCGCTAATTGTTTGCAGGTATTTCCCGCATATTAGGATGGCAACGTCATCGGCATAGGCTACCACTTTTGTTCCTCCAGTTGTGAGTGTGGTGAGAATTTTGTCAACCACAATTAGCCAGAGAAGGGGGGATATGACTCCTCCTTGCGGTGTGCCTCTTGTGGCTTCTTTCCTCACCACGCTTATTCCCATTTGTGAGCTTATACGTCTGCTATTGAGCATTTTATAAATCCATTGGGTTATTTTACTGTTAACTCCTTTGTCTACTAAAGCATTTCTTATAGAATCTGTATTTACATTGTTAAATGCGCCTTCGATATCTAAAAACGTTGCTAAAGTATATTCTTTGTGATGAAGGGTTCCTTCTATGACCGAAACCACCTCATGCAGTGCCGTTTCTACCGATTTACCCTTAAGGTAGGCATGTTGTACACTACAGAGATTATTATCGTTCACAGATTCTCTTATGTGAAGATCTATTATTCTCTCTAGCGTTTTCATCAAGAACGATGAGAGACTAATAGGCCTATAATCCTTTGGTGCTGAGTGTATCGGTTTCCCAGCTTTAGGAATGAAAACAACTCGCACATCTCTCCAAATTTTAGGAACATATCCTGTCTTGAGGCAGCCGGTGAAGATTGCTATAAGCCAGGGCATGATGCTAGGAAGGGCATGTTGCATCATGGCCGGTAGGATACCATCTGGCCCCGCAGATTTGTAGGGCTTGAAGGATCCGATCGACCATTCTACAGTTGACCTTGTAATAATGTTAGGGAGTTCTTGTAAAGGTTCTGGCATTGTTATTTCCAAGTTGTTGTTAGCATCGTTTTGACACGGTTCTGTACAACCTGGAAAGTGAGTTTCCATGAGTAGCAAAAGCGTTTCTTGGCTGGATTCTGTCCAGGATCCGTCGGACCTCTTAAGGTATCCCGGGACCGTTGGGTCTTTGGATAGCGTCTTTCGAAGTCTGGCGGCTTCACTGGTGTCCTCAATGGACTCGCAAAATTTTGTCCAAGATGTTCGCTTAGCTATTCTTACATCCCTAGTGTAAGCATTTAGCATGGATCTGTAGTTTGTCCAGTCCTGCTCTAGTTTGCTTAAGATGGCCTTCCGGTGAAGTTTTCTAACCTCTGATCGCCTCTTTTTGAGGTCGCTGGTCCACCAACTCGCATTTGCAGGTTTGCGACTTCGAGACTTTGGGCAGAACTTCTTGAAAGCCTGGTTCATTTTTCCCGTTATAAACTCGACTGCATTGTCAATAGATACATCGGTTGGGAGGTATTCTGTGTCAGGGTCTGCAATATTTCTGCTTATCCAGACTGAATACCTTTCCCAGTTAGTTTTTAAAGGGTTCCTAAAATGTTTCTTTAATTGGGGATCGTAGTCAATAGTAAAGAGAATCGTGAAGTGGTCGGAAAACGACTCCTTCTGTGACACCTCCCAGTTATCGACTATAATCTGTTCCGAGTTACTAGCTAAAGTGAGATCTATTACCTCTTCCCTGACTCTATTCTGAAATGTTGGCCTATTGCCCCTATTGCATAGAATAAGGTCTGTGGTAAGGATAAATTCAAAAATAGACTCACCCCTTTTGTTGATGTCTTTACTGCCCCATTGCGAGTGATGGGCGTTAGCATCACAACCGATGACCAGGAATGCCCTGCTTGTGTTAGAATGTTCTGCTAACTCGCGGACTGTTTGCACTGGTGGGTTCGCCTCTTCATAGGGCATGTACGCAGAACAAAGGATCAGTTTTGCTGACCTTGTTTCTACGCTGGTTGCCACTACGTCTCCGTTGCTGAATCTAGGGAGAAAAAACATATTAATAGATTTTTTCGCAAGTATACAGCTCCTTAACTTACCTTCATTTGTAGAGTGAAACAGGTTGTATTGTTTCGACCCTAGGCCTTGGATCTTGTTGTTGATGATCCAAGGTTCCTGGATGAGGGCCACATCTACATTCTCCTCGGACATGCACAGCATCAAGTTGTCGGTCGCTGCCTTACAGTGATGCAGGTTAATTTGCATCACTTGCAGCTTCCTCCTCCTCTCAGCTATTGTTGGTTCAGCCTCTTCACCTTAATGGATCCGAGGCCGAATTTGAGCATGTCCGACTGCTCCTTAAGCCAGCCCGTGGAAGCAGCGTCTACAGAAAAGAGAAGAATTTTCCCTTCGCTGCCGTGACTCTTCTGCGACCTGACCAGCTTCCACTCCTGAATTCTGGCGTCTTTATTCTGCGCCGCCAAAAGCCTCTGAATAGACGCATCCTCGTGCAAAGCAGGAGGAGGAATCCATACAGATACCTTGTGGCGAAGCGGAAGCGTGGATTTGGAGATCACCTTTAGTGAAGCTCCCTTCCAAATTTCACCAATGTTGGCGATGGTTTTGGTCAGGAACTCCAGGGATTTCTTCGATCCACATCCGACGACTTATATAAAATATATCCGACTCTATATAATAAAAAGAAAACACTGCACTTACAACTGACACTTGATTGCACTTATTATATAACTTTTTCACTTAATTCACACATTAATACACTTTTTCACAACTAAAACAGAAAAACTTATACGTTGGCAGGGGCAAAAATAAAGCGCTGCTGCGGCGGACTATTCAATGTTGGCACTCGCACACAATTTTCTTATTCTTCGTATACATATATGATTTTGAAGAAAACATTCTTTAAAGTAACACACTTTGTCATTGAAACAATGAAGCTTACACTCAAAAAAACAAAGAAAAGTTGTTGATTTTACATACTCTTCAATTCCTTGTTAAAAAAGGATTAAATTTTTATAGTAAATGGGCGCATTCAGCGTAGTCAACAGTTGTGTAAAAATTCGCTGAATAGTACAATTATTTGAGCGCTCACTAAAACTAATCGGGTAGCGGACGCCATTTAATCGGGCGAAAAAAATTCTATGCTACCTGTACTCAACCGTTTTGACTGCTTTAACCTTTAACTGGTACACCTCAAAAATGTAGTTACAGTTTATGTTTTTTTCAAAGAACGCCTTGAATAACAACACGACTGATCAATGCGAAAGCATGCACACACCTGAAAGCTTGAAATGTACTGAGCGTTAGAGAATGAATGGTGAAATAATGAGATAAATATAATCTTTTCTTTTTTTAAGGAAAGTTAGAGTTAAACTTTGACTCTAAATTCTAAACTTTGACAACTTTTCTGACGCTTAGAGTAACAACACATTCTGAGAAAAACATCGCTCACTAAAGTATCGCTACCATAATAATTCACAACAGTAGACTACGCTGAATGCGCCCAATATTTTATCTTCACGGCAAAGATTGTTTCATTGATTTAGCTTCAAAGAACTAGTTAAAGGATAAATCATTATTGCAACGATCTTTTCATTGTGGTGAAGATATTTTGGTTACAGTTTTACAAGAACTTTTTTTCTTTGATTTTAAGGAGTTCAGTTTTCTCGGTGTATATAGTATGCGAAATAATTATATGTGACTTAAAAACGTACAACGTTTTAAGCGTACAACTTCGGTAACAGTTAAATGGAAGTATGCAGAGAAATTGATTGTTGTCTAATTAACAGGTGAACTAAGAATTTATTTGTCCTTTCCTCACAAAATTTACCGTTATCTACAAAACTTGCAGTAAGCCTTTATTCTGCTCTAGTAAATATGTATAAATAATGGCATTGCGATAGTATTGGCCAGCTAAGGGTTGTTTCCGAAGTAATTTTTTTCGTAGAATCCAAATCCGTGCTCAGAATAGGCTCATCATGTCAAGATTTTAAGATATTTGAGGTTATGTACACGAAAAATAGCTACTTTTGAGGTTGAATGAAGGATGCACAACGTTTCTTAAATTATTTTCTTTTTATTTTCTCATGAAGTTATATTTTTTTCTTTTAAAATGAGCTCTGAAATGGTACCGTACGATGATTTATTCAAAAGCTATTGCCATTTGAAGAAGACGTCCGCAAGCAAAAATGTGCAGTCAGTGAAGCAGCTTTATATGCAAACCTAGATTTTGTCATACATTTTTGCTTGTATATGTTTTCTTCAAATGACCATAATTTTCCATAAAATCATCGTTTATTTTAAAGGAAGAGAATAGAACTGTATGATAAAATAAAAAAAAAATAATTTAAAAAATTGTGTACATCCTTTATCCAACCTCAAAAATTTCCATTTTTCGTGTACATAACCTCAAATATCTCAAAATTCTGTTATGATAAGCCAATTTTGAGCACGGATTTGGACTCTATGCAAAAAAAAATTTCTACGAACACGACCCTCAGATGGCCAATACTATCGCAATCAAAATATTTACAGACTTTTGTTACTGATGCACATATAATTCTTTCCAATAGTAGAATACAGGCTTACTACAAGTTTTGTAGATAACGGTCTATTTTGGGAGTAAAGAACAAAGCAAGTTCTAAGATCACCTATTAATTAGGCAGCAAACAATTTTCTGCATAATTACATTTTACTGTAGGAATAAAGCTTCGGTCTTTTTTAAAAAGAGGCTCTTAAGGATTTACCTGCACCTTTGAATTTTCATCGTTATTTGTTTAAATTTTTTTTTTTTTAAGTATAACTATCTGCCAATACGTTCCATTAAATTTCACTTCACACACTGGAGTAATACATATCAATTTGTGTGATTAATCAGAAAAACCAAATTGAGGAAACCCAACAATGATTGGTACCGATCGAAAGAGGATAGAATTCTACATCACAACGCGAAGGATCACTACGTTTTCTTTAATTTTGGTGCGCGCATAGTAAAAAACACAAACATTTTTAATTAAAAGTTAATAACTCTAAATTTTTGTGCAATTGAACTTTCTTCCTCAGGTAATTTAGTAACATCTAAAAAAATATTTTATTAAAAAATATACACAGTTTCGATAGTATCGTGTGATAGGATAAGTGTGGACGTAGAATTTTTTGTTTGAAATATTTGTTGATGAATTTGCTGTTCTTGTTCTTTTTTATGTTGGTTAAAAATAAATATAATATGCAATCTTTTGTTTAATAAATTGAAAAAAATATTTCGGAATAATGTGAATTTATTATTTTTCCTACAGTAAAGAACTTATAAATATTTTAAACATAATTGAATATTTAAATTTGTACAGGCAAAATATATTTTTAATGTGTATATATAAAATTATTTCAATAAATTATTCGAATTTATTATATTTTCTTTTCAACAAGCAACACGATGTTGCGTTCGAGATTTCGGCACAAACTAAAGCAACAAGCATTGCACGGGCTTGAAAAATATTGTTGGCGGTAGCTTGAACTCAAAGTGTGGCAGATTCAAATAAAATATGGCAGATTTCCTATAAGAATTCTATTTATCTATTATAATTTATTCTATTTATCTTTTTTAAGAAATGTCGCTTACTTATGGTTTTCGAGATAATATTCACCAAAGTTTTAAAAAGGTAAAAGTTCAAAGACAATACGGCGAGCTACATGGGGGTAAAACCAATGTAACGAAATGGTTCTTATGAAAACAACAACACAGCAAAATTTATTTAAAAATTTTGTAATCTATTGAATAGTATTAAATGTAATACTTTTTGAATTAAAAATCGTTGCAATACCTTGCTTGTATTAAAAAATATTCCAGGATTTCCAACCGTGTTCTTAGATCTGTGAATTTTTATATAAATACCATATCTTTCATATAATTCAAATACAGTTTTTAACACACTTTTGTATCGAAATTTAAAAAAATTGCACGCTGTGGTATTTGAACACACAACCTAATGGTTACAAGTTCTTCCATTATCAACTGAGTTACCGGACCACCTACCCTGCTTTTAAATAAATTAAACTAACTTGCTGCATAAGCCAGACTTGCAGAATATTCTTTAACGCATCTTGGCTTATATTCGTCAATAACAGACTTACAGAATATTCTTAAACTTATCTGCTTGGCCTCGTCAACATTAAAAAAAAAACAAACAGAACAAGGAAACAACGAAAACAGTAGAACACGCGATAACCGATAAATCTTCTCTCTTGTATTTCTTGTCGAAAATTCTTTAACTCGTCCGGCTTGTGTTCGTTCATTAAAAATTTGTTGAAAATTCTTCAACCTTTCTGCTTTGTGTTCGTTTTCCCCTGTTTTCCACTACAAAGACTTATATTTCTGGGTAATTTTTTCGTTAAAAGTTACAATATATATCATTTTAAAAAAGTTTTTAAAAAAGATTGCAAATCGGAATTAATCTGATCCAAAAGAACATGTAAAATGAAATAAAAGAATATATAAAAATGGAAAATAATTTTTTTCATATTTCTGTCTTATTTGCTGACGAAACTTCCGCAACGATTTAGTTATATATTCATGCACGGAAAATCTCAACTTTTCTGTATTAAGTTCGTGAAAATTTTATATGAGATTTTCGTCAATGAAATATGTGGCCGAATCAGCATGTTTCGTCAAAGGTGAAGACAAATCGTTCATGATTCCTTTATCATCTTTAAGACTTGGACTATTGGGAAATATCGTCGCAAATGCAACATAAAATACGATGCAACCTTGTACCGAAAATAAACCTAAACAAGTAAGCGCGGTAGCATAAGGCCAGTGCTTCTGACCACGAAGCAAAGGTTTAGTGGTCCTTTCTGCAGTTGAAATTTTGTGCGTTTTTTAATCAAAAATATTTACAATTATACTGGCAGTTTTGTTTTTTTTTTTAAGAAAAATTGAAAATAAATAAAGCCCAAGTTATAATCGATTAATGATTATTTTGGATAAACAATAACATTTATTTGTCATTAATCCTATGAAATAAATTGAAAGATGTAGGCTATGCTTGCTTTTGGATTTGTTCGTACAGGGGATGCGGATGCACGTTCAACTTGCAACCGAATTGTACGCGGTTCTATACGAGTACGGAAATGGAAAAATGCATTATTCCCCCCACAGGTTTTCGACAAATTTTTTCTTTTAAATATTTATAAATAAAAATATAATTAACAAAAAATAAAACCGCAAGATCCGTAGTATGTGCTATGAGGATCGAGACTGGGTACTACTTATCTCATCAAATTAAAATAATAAATCCTCTGTATAGACAACTGTGTCACTAAAGTAAAAAAAAACTGCGATCGAGTTCTGTACGTGAATATTGAAGTTTTCAGTAACTGTCAATAAACAAAAGGCACAATTGATATTTCCCTTTATATCGCCATGTTAAAAATACAAGTTGGTTTTATGAAAAAAAGACAGTTCTTGAACTAATATTATAAGTATAGGGTTGGCAACTAAGTAACTGCGGATTTCACTCATAGATGGCTTTAGTTGAATTTTTAGGTTTTCTGTCGTAATCGAAGTGTCAAACACATTTTGTTATTTGATGGTACTTCAACTGTCAATCAGAAAAAAAATTTTTGATCGGTTGTGTAGTTTTTGTTTGGCGTCTGTTGAAAAATGGAAAATCAAAACGAACATTTTCATTATATTTTTATTTCCAGAAAGAAAAGCAAAAAACACATCGCAAGCTCACAAAAAGTTATGTGCTGTTTATGGTGACAAAGATTTAAAAGAACGGCAGTGTCAAAATTGGTTTGCTAAATTTCGTTCTGGTGATTTTTCACTCAAAGATGAAAAACGCTCTGGTCGTCCAGTTGAAGTTGATGACGACCAAATCAAAGCAATAATCGATTCGGATCGTCACAGTACAGCACGTGAGATTGCAGAGAAGCTTCATGTATCACATACATGAATTGAAAATCGCTTAAAACAACTTTGCTATGCACGAAAGCTCGATATATGGGTTCCTCATGAACTGAAAGAAAATCATTTAGCACAACGCATTAACATCTGCGATTTGTTAAAGAAACGTAATGAAAATGATATATTTTTTAAACGATTGATAACTGGTGATGAAAAATGGGTTGTTTACAACAATGTCAATCGGAAAAGATCGTGGAGCAACCAGGTGAACCAGCTCAAACAACATCAAAAGCTGATCTTCATCAAAAGAAAGTTATGTTATCAGTTTGGTGAGATTACAAAGGAATTGTCTACTTTGAACTTTTACCACCCAACCGAACGATCAATTCAGATGTCTACATTGAACAACTAACAAAATTGAACAATGCAGTTGAAGAAAAGCGGCCTTAATTGACAAATCGAAAAAGTGTTGTATTCCACCATAACAATGCAAGGCCACACACATCTTTGGGCACTCGGCAAAAAGTATTGGAGATTTGTTGGGATGTTTTGCCACATCCACCATATAGTCCTGACCTTACACCATCTGATTACTTTTTATTTCGATCTTTGCAAAACTCCTTGAATGGTAAAAATTTCAATAATAATGATGATGTCAAATCGTACCTGGTTCAATTTTTTGCTGATAAAAACCAAAAGTTTTATAAACGTGGAATTATGATGCTGCCTGAAATATGGCAAAAGATCATTGCTCAAAATGGGCAATACATTACAGAATAAAGTTATTTCGTTCCATGAAAAAATTGTCTCTTATTTTCTAAAAAAAATCCGCAATTAGTTAGTTGCCAACCTGATAGTATGAAGGCAGACTGCTTGTTAACTATTTGGCTGCACTGAAGGAGGGAATGTTAATAAAATAAATTAGCAATCTTCCCTGAAATTCCATTTTTGGGTAAAAGGTTCACTTCTAACGTGCGTGGCGGCCACACACGTCTTTTCTTTCAAATAATAGGGTATTTTTATTAAGAATGTTGTCGACTTTTTTTAATTTTTAGTAATGTTCCAATTTTTGAAATCCCCATCCCCCTCCGTTACTAATAGTAGTGATTTTCAAAACCTAATCCTGACCCGTTACCTGATTGGTAACGTAGTTTATGAATGACCCCTTACCTGTGTGGAACAAATTTTTTTGGAGTTTATTGGAGTTTACTCCTTTAGAATCGATTTCATATATTGCCCGCGGTATGAATATTTTATTACGAGTGAAATCGAGGGTTATCTAAAAAATCAAGCGTTACGCAGCCAGGGTTAAACCAACAAAATGCATACTCACAGCAGAGCAATACCGACAACAAAGAAATACCAACAAAATACACACAGCAGCAATCTGTTATTGTTTTGCAAATTTTTGTAAAACTTCAAAAGTACTGAGCCGATTTTTATCAAATAAGTTTTAAAATAATATTTTTGTGCTACAGCACATTTTCCTTTCAGAATTTTAACAGTAGGTATATTTAATTAAAATGTAAAGATTTATATCGTAGCTTGTCAGCTTGTGCTTGCGAGAGTTTCAATAAACTCCACATTGCTCTCTATCTTCTCTTTTTATGTTCAGCTAGCCACAGCCCAACAAACAACACAGTGTGCGTTTGTGCGTAGCCGTTGCTCACGCGAGCAGTTTGTATTAAAATGCGCTTTTATTATAATTGATAATAGCTAATATAAAAGCTTGATTAATTATAAATCCAGCAAGTTTTATTTCATCGAAATTAGTTAAAAAGTTTGTCGAGTTATTTAATATTAAATTGTAAGCATTAATCCGTTAATCCGTTCATGCTGTTTTGCCTGAACTGAGTTTATCGCAAGTAAGGCTGTGTGCTATTCGGAAACTTTTCACTCGTGGTAGGAAAGAAGTTACTGAGTTGAATACAATTTCTGTCTGTTGAAATAAAATTGTCATTTTTGCTGTGCCAAAAGAACAATAAAATTTTGACAACTACAAATTTTGGCGTTTTAGATTTCGTTAGTGTATTAGCGCGAGAATTTAATTTATTTTGCAAGATTGTTGATATAACTGAAAATGAACAGAATTTTACGCAAATATTTTCCACTTCAGGTTGCTTTGCTGTCGGAGAGGGGGAAGAGTTAGGGGAAAGAGTAAGTACTGCTTTTGCTTTTCCGCTCCGGACAACTACCTAAAACATTATTCCTTTAAGGATATTACCTATATTCGGCCAAGAGGTTATTCCGAAACATTAAATGCCATTTTGAATGGAGACAATGCACAAACTTAAATGCATTTAAGAGAGTGTGCTAGCTCTTTTAAAAAAATTGTGGAGTTTATTCCAGCGAAGCATCATGGATGGTCAATAGAGTATGAAGTGGTTAGCTATCGGGTAGCAAGTGGCTTTATAAGGTTGCGGACAGTATGCAATATAGTTCTACATATTACGTAGAACTTGCTTTGCTGTTTTTCGTCAAAATTTCATCATCCGAGTGAAAAGTTTCCGAATAGCACACAGCCTAAGAACAATAAAACATAGTTATTTTGGTGATTTTAAAGTGAAGTTGAAATACTTTAAATAGAATAACTTCACGAATTTTCAACCGATTTCAATTAAATAAAACTTGCTGGATTTACAATTAGCTGGCTACGACATAACGGGACATTAAATACAAAATATGTCCACAAATTGATCTTAAAGAGAAAAAATATGAAAAATTTAAGCAAATTTCCAATTGTTTCATCATACAGATGAAGGATTGACCATAATGCAATTTTTTTAAGAAGACGTTAATTTAGATTTACGGCTCTATTCTGCTCTTGTTAATAGCTCTTGTTAATATTATTGTTATGTAATGTAAATGTTCATATTCTAAAAAATTATTTACAATTTGAAAGCTCTAAAAAGCTCAAAAAGTTCACCACGAGTGGTGAGAACGTGGAACTCACAGCATTCAATCGCCAGCTGGTTTTTCGATGAAATTTTATTGTTTATTATATCAGCTTGCAAAATGAAAATGCAAAGAATAAAGTAATCTCAAGATTTTTTTTATTTAAAACACAAATTTACTTTTTTTTTAATAACCAAACAAAGCTTGAGTGAACCACGCAGGAGCAGCTCCTATATTATATACAATTTTTGCCGGCAGCACCCTCAACTTTTGGCTGGCATATGTATATTATTATATTTGGGTTTTTCCTTTCGGTATTTAATTGTATTTAGAGTTGGATAGAAATAAAAAAATAGATAAAGAGATAAAATGAATGAATCATTTCCATTTCGAAGACGTTTTAAATAGCGCCGTCGTTCAATTTTTTCTTTTCGTTGATCTTCTTCATTATAAAAACTTAAAAGACGTAAAAATTCTTCCATTTTTCACAGTCTTATTAATTTTAATTCAATATTATATTATAATTTATATTATTTTTATTATTTGCACAACAATTCTCTAACTAAACACATAAATGTTGAGATTATGTTGTCGTTGTTAAGATACTTTCTGCAATTAACAAAATTGTAAAGAAAAGAGCTTTTAAATTTTCGCCAGAATACGGAACATTAACAACTTGTTAATATTAACTATTTTGTTAATGTGGTGAGCTTTGTTAAGCTGGTAGAATAGGGCTGTTAGGTTCTGGTAGAACACTGGGAACAACTAGATATGGTACAACCATTGATGCGATGTTTTCACGATTACATTAAACCTAATATTACAGTTCACTGACCACTGGTCAGATTCACTGATCACCTTCAGCAAGTCTTACAAGTTTTTTTATACGAAGTTCTTGTGCTCTCCGCTCAGTGAGAGAGACTTGCTGCACGCTCTTCAACTTGATCAACATTATTTTAATTTCGCAAAAACTTGCTGAAGGTGGTCAGTGAATCCAGCCTTAATGAAATTCATCAATTTACCTCATAATGAATTTATGTAATATATGTAATAAATATATATTTTAAAATTTAAAAAGTATACAATCCTTTTAGTAATATAAGATATGCCTTTATTCACCCCTTTTCCCTTCTATATACATCTCAAATTTCTAGGTAATCAATCTAAAGGAGTAAACTCCAGTCGCGCGTCGGAGCTAACACGCACACTTCTTTTTTTTTTACAAATTCAAAATGTGCATGATCCTCTGTTGTTCCTTTACTTGTAAAAAGTAATTGTAAAAAGTTCAAAAAAAAATATTGATTTTGAAACGAAGCTCTAGCTACCTCTATATTGAAAATTTAATTTATACGGGAAATTTTATTTATATGGGAAAATAGTGTTGTTTTTTCAAAAAATAAATGAGCAAACAAGAAACTTACTTACTTACTTAGATGGCGCTTACAACCGTACGTCGGTTTCCGCCTGTTGTAAGAAATTGCGCCAGCCATTTCTGTTTTGCGCTTGCTGGCGCCAGTTGGAATCTCCAAGTTTTGTCAGGTTGCCCTCCACTTGGTCCCTCCAACGGAGATGCGGTCGTCCTCTTCTGCGTTGTCCGCCGCTGGGTACCGAATCGAATATTTTCTTCGCTGGAGCTTCGTCTTCCATCCTCTCAACATGACCTAGCCAGCGAAGCCGCTCGATTTTTATGCACTTTACTATGTCGATGTCGGCGTATAGCTCATACAGCTCATCGTTCCATCGCTTTCGGTACTCGCCATTGACGCAGATTGGTCCGTAGATTTTACGAAGGATCTTTCTCTCGAACGCTCCTAAAATCTTTTCATCAGAGCTGCTCAACGTCCAGGTTTGTGCTGCATATAACAGGATGGGCATGATTAGTGACTTATAGAGAGTGACTTTTGTTCGTCGAGAGAGGGCTCTGCTTCTCAATTGCCTACTGAGCCCAAAGTAACACCTGTTGGCAAGAGTTATCCTTCGAGCAAACAAGAAAATCGAACTTAAATTACCAGAGTTATGAGTTTTTTTACTTATGGTCAAAAATCTAATTTTTCTTTTTTCTTGTTGAATTAAAAAAATGGCAAATCAGAATTCAAGAAAGTTCAGTGAAATGTCATGGAAATATTTCCAAAACTATATTATATACAGATAAAATAAAATAGTGCGAGTTGAGTATTTTTACGAAAAAAAATCCCAAAAACCTTAAAAAAAAAAAATTTTAAAAAGGCAAACAAGAAATGAACTAAGAATAGTTTTGTGCTATTTTGTACAAAAAATTAAAAGAACCATAAATCAAATAAGAAAGATATCTGTAGAAACTTGACTTTTTTTTTTAAATCCTTAAAGTGGCCTTTTCTGGCATATCGAACACAGAAAAAAATTATAAAAAAAAACAGAAAATAGTTTTTCATTTTAAATGACTTCAATAATTCTTAAAAAGATAACTGATTTTTCTTCGAAAAACTTTGGAATTCCAGGGCTGCCAAGATTTATAAAGAAAAATTTGTGTAGCTATAACTTTTTTATCAGATTTCTAGTCTTATTAATTTTCTGCACAAAATAGCTAAAAACTATTCTTAATTTATTTAATCTTCTCCAGATGGTTACTGTCAACAACTGCAAGAAAATGAGCGCGGTCTTCGCTATGGTATATCTTTGGAATTATAGGTCGCATAGCCTCGGAATATGGTATTCGACCTCAATGTACACATGCCGTTCCACTGCCAACATTTTATGGGCATTGTACGAGGGGCGTGGTACTTTTCAGCACCTCAAATTTTCGGCAGAGCTTTCGGAATAAGTCGCACGTCAATGAAACTCTGTACGAACTTACTATAAAGGCTTTTTTATAATATTTATCAAAATTCATTTACAAAAGTACAATTTTATTGAAGAGAAAAATATTTATTTTAATTGCAGTATAAATCAATCAATATTTGTTCAATAAAATAGCTCTTGAAGCGAGTTTTTGTGTAATTCATATTATAAATGACTAAACCGTCAATTCAAATTTTGTCAAAAGAAAATTAAATCACATGCTTTTGATGCTGAGCTGTAATTCCGGAATTTTCGGGACTTAAAGTCTGGTATCCCGGTCTTGCCATTCCTAGTGCACATTCAATAACAAAAGTAAGCCAACAAAGTCACTTATAAAAAGAATAGTGACAGTCATATTGAGTAATGGTACAATTAATGTCACAAAAGTGTAAAATTCTTAATTTTTTTAATAAGTATAATCTTTTCAATGACAAAAAATTTCTCACTTTATTTACAAAAATAATAAAATTTACATATCAAATGAAAATATTGTCTATAAAAACAGATTAAGATTATAAAAGACTTAAAATTAAAAAACATTTAGTGATAAGGTTATCTCTCCCTTGTCTTTATTGTCTATAGCAATATGTTATCTCTGATGCTTTATTATAATAGTTTTCGTGTTAGGAGCATTCATTTGAATCCCAAACGTTCACTTTAGTCTTACTTAGTTTCTAGGCTGCACAGTATTATTTTCCTAAAGCATCAAGAGCTAATCCTTTTTATATAAAAAAATGGCTTTTGTCTGTGTTGATGATTTTGAGAAAAAGGCTGCAACTCTTCTCGAAAAAAAAGCTTTAGACTATTACAAAAGCGGTGCTGGGGAGCAATACTCACTAAATCAAAATCAGGAAGCATTTAGACGGTGCCAGAAACAACAATTATAAAATAACCTACTGTGAATTGTAATTTTTTCTTATATATTACAGCTTACGCATACGCCCCACTTGTCTTCGAGACGTTTCAAAATTGGACTCGTCCTGTAATATACTAGGCTCCGCATTACAATGGCCCGTTGGTATTGCCCCCACAGCAATGCAGAAAATGGCACACAACGATGGTGAAGCTGGTAATGCACGGGCCGCTGGAAAAGCTGGGTCCATTTTTATTTTAAGCACGCTTTCAACAACATCCATCGAAGATGTAGCTGCCGCAGCACCTGACACATGTAAATGGTTTCAGCTATATGTGTACAAAGACAGGTGAGGTTGGGTTCTCTCCCTGTTAACGTCTTCTTTTTAAAAATAGAGCAGATTACAAATCTGTGGCCACAAGGGATAAAGACTAAACTCAAAATATCGTAAAAAAGCGATATGGCATTTTCTTTATTGCCAATCTTTGGAAGGATGGAGAAATCCATTTTTTGTACAGAATTGATAACCACTTTTGTCTGCACATATTTTATATTGCACATAACGGTTCATATATTTCAGAAAAAAGGTCGTAGTTTTTGCAGTTAAAAAATCGTTTTTTACGATATTTTAAGTTTAATCATTGTTCCTGTCACCACAGAAATAGAGTCTAATATTTTGCATTTACCAACAGATCCGTCACCGAACAACTTATTAAACGTGCCGAAAATGCACACTTTAAGGCAATAGTACTAACAATTGATGCTCCAATCTTTGGACAACGTCGCGCCGATGTTCGCAACAATTTCAGTCTTCCTTCGCATCTGCAATTGGCCAATTTTCAGGGTATTCAGTCGAATGGTGTTGAAAGTGATAGTGGTGCATCGGGCATTAATGAGTATGTTGCCAAGCAATTCGATGCTACACTAACATGGAAGGACGTGGAATGGTTGGTAAAACGCACACACTTGCCTGTAATAGTCAAAGGCGTACTCACACGGGACGATGCCATCTTAGCGCGTCAATTTGGATGCAAGGGTGTGATTGTTTCGAATCATGGTGCACGCCAGTTGGATAGTGTTCCAGCTTCAATCGAAGCACTTCCTGAAGTTTCATCTGCAGTTGGTGATGATTTGGTTGTTATGATGGATGGTGGTGTAAGACAAGGCAATGATGTTTTCAAAGCCTTAGCACTGGGTGCAAAGTATGTATTTGTCGGACGGCCTGCTGTATGGGGCCTGGCATGCGATGGAGAACGTGGAGTGGAGCAGTTGTTGGGAATCTTAAAGAAAGACTTCGAGGTAACATTGGCCTTAACTGGCTGTCAGAACTTAAAAGATATCAATAGGGAAATGGTTGTACATGAATCTTATTACTCAAAGCTGTAGAAACTTTTTTCTTGTTGTTGGCAAAAAATAAATCTAGAGAAGTAGTGAATGTGTTTGTATAGTGTGTCGGTGTAAGACCTTTGCTGCACTTTCTTGGATGAAAACAATGCTTATTTTAATTACTTAATAAAATTACATGGAATTCAAAATATTTTCCATCACTTCGGCTTACTTTTTCCCACCGTTCTGATAGCAAATAAACTCCGCGTCGGTAAAGGCTTCCTCCTTTGAGGCCAAAAACGAATCAAGCCAAGTTTTGATACCTTACTCAGAAGTAAAGCGTATTCCAGTGAAGGCGTTTTGCAACGATAATAAAAAATGTCGTCATTGGTCATTGTGCATGCACAGTTTCAAAGTAAATGACAGTTTTCACTAGTTAACTACAGCGACAATCGTCGTTAAGGCGTTTGGGAATGACGCAACTGATCAAATATTCCGGCTGTTTTTCTGGCAATGCTCACTTCAAACAAATTAATTGTTGTCGGTAAAGATGTCACTTAATTGAAAGCTGTCACTTGATTTCAGCAACTCGTAGTGGGTCGGTCCCTTCTGATCCCGCCAAATACTGAGCATAACCTTAGAGCCGTGTTTAATCGGCTTTGACATCGATGTTCCTGGTTGGCTGGGCTTCACATACGATTTGTTATGCTTCGGGTTATCATAATGTATCCATTTTTCGTCGCCAGTAATAATTCGATAAAAAAACGCCTTGTATTGTAGCGTTCGAGATGCATTTCAGACATGCAAAATCGCCTTTTGACATCTCTTGGCTTCCGTTCGTGTGGCACCCAATTTCCTACCTTTTGGATGAACCCTATCGCTTTCAAACGCCTAGAAAAGGTTGCCCGTTCTTTTGCGAGCTCATCTTGTATTTGGCACGAGTATTCAGAAAGAAAGGGTCTCTAATTCTTCATCTTCAAATTTTTTCAATTGACCAGGGCGATCTTTATCCTTGATGTCGAAATCACCCCTTTAAAACCATTTAAACCACTCAAAACACTGTGTTCTACATAGAGCATTGTCGCCATAAACATTCACCAGCAAACGATGACTTTCGGCAAAAGTTTTCTTGGCAAAAAAGTATCCCAACAATATTTCCCGCAAATGTTGTTTTTGTTTCGCAAATTTTCGAAGTTTCCCATTCGGAGGTAAAAAACTTATGCGCACAAATTGTCATAAATCGAAATTGATATTTTGATCATCTATTTCAACATTTTCTGCCGCCTAAACTACTTGTGATTGCATCATGTTTAGAAAAGTTAAAACTATTTTATAAATGAAGGCTTATAAAAAGGTCCTTCCCGATTTTAATTCGATTTGTTATTCTAGGGTCTTTTCTAAGATTTGTCGTAGCGTGAATATCTGGTCGGTGGTAGATTTTCCAGGTCTGAAACCACACTGATAAGGCCCAATCAGTTGGTTTACGATGGGCTTCAGTCTTTCACATAATGCGCTCTACAGGACCTTATATGCGATATTTAGAAGGCTTATCCCACGGTACTTGGCACAAATAGTGGGGCACTTTCTTGTGGATTGGGCAGAGTACACTGAGGTTCCCATCGTTTGGAATGCATTCTTCCAATCATATTCTGCATAGAAGCTCGTGAATGCATTTAAATAGAGCTTCGCCTCCGTTCTTAAACAGCTAAGCGGTTAAACCATCGGCTCCCACGGCTTTGTTGTTCTTAAGTCGTGTTATAACTCTCAAAACTTCATTGTAGTCGGTCAGCAGATTGGGGTTTCCGGGATATCACCTCTATTGGCGGGATTATTGTCATCATCACCATTCAGAAGACTAGAGAAGTGTTCCCCCCATAGCGTCAGTGTACTCTAGATATCTGTCACTAGATTTCCATTTTCATCCCCGGGCCAGAAATAGGCTCCGGCTTTAAAACCATCGGCCAGGCGTCTAATATTTTCGAAAAATTTTCGGGTGTCATTTTTGTTGCCATACATCTCAATCTTCTCGCACTTGCGCTCTCCTGCCTCTCTTTTTTCCACCTGAAAAGATGTTTCTCGTCCCTCTTCTTCTCTCTGTATCGCTCCTTAGCGGCACGCGTTACAACCTACTGCATGGCGACTTTGTAGGCGGCATTCCCTGCAGTGGCGTAGCGACACTCTTGATCGTGCAACTGGTTTCAGCGAGGGCGGTGGTAGCCAATAACCTCTTCAGCAGCCGCTCGCATAGAGTGGGAGATATGTGACCACTGCGCGCATATATCGTCGATCGGAGGAGTGCTTTCTTGAAGCAGAAGTGAGACTTGAGTGGCGAAGGCTACGGCTGTCCGTTTTGATAGCAGCTTGTCGGCGTCTAACTTTCTCTGTGTAGGGTTGTGCGCATCCTTTGCTGCGCACAGACGTGTACGGGTCTTGGCTGCGACAAGATAATGATCAGAGTCAATGTTAGCACCACGGATCGTGCGTACATCTAATACACTGGAAGATTGCCTACCGTCAATCAAAATGTGATCAATTTGGTTACGCGTTTTTTGGTCAGGGGACAACCAGGTGGCCTTATGAATATTAAGATGCTTGAATCTAGTGCTACTTACGACCATGTTTCATGCTGCGGCGAAGCCAATCAGCCTCAAACCGTTATCGGATGTGTTGTCGTGGAGGCTGAACTTTCCGACTGTTGGACCAAAGATGTTTTCCTTGCCCACCTTAGCGTTGAAGTCACCAAGCACAACTTTTGTGTCGTGACGGGGGCAGCGCTCATAAGCGTCTTCAAAGCGCTCGTAGAAAGTATCTTTGATCTCATCGTCCTTGTCCTCCGTCAGAACATGCGCACATATTAGGCTTTTATGAAAGAATTTAGCCTTAATGAGGATTATGGCAAGTCGTTCGTTCATAGGAGAGGATCGCAGGACATGATACCGTAATCTCTTGCCAACTACAAATCCACACCCAAACTTGTGCTTTTCCGCATGGCCGCTGTAGTTTACAATTTTACTTACATTTAAATAGTATTTCGTCAAAAATATTTCTTTTAACTTACAGATTTAACTAAGATTGCTACTAGCTGATCGACACTGAAGCGAGCACTCCTATGACTTACAGTTAATTCACTGTAGTGTCCGTTTTTGTTTTGATATTCTTCTCTGCATCATACTGCATTCACTGTCTGTTACTGTAGCGAAAAGCATTTTAACTGTTGAAGTGCTTGTTTCGTTTTGCTTTAAACAGTTATGTGCTTTAAAATGTTTACCAAACGTTTACCACATCGTAATATGTATGTAATATGCATGAAAATAACTGCAGAAATCGAAATAAATGTGTAAAAATTACTAGCTCTTCAAATAAAGATATTATAATTTTTTTCTGAATCAGCGATAAATTTTACATATAATGTATTTTGGTATTTTTTTTTCTAGTTTAGAACTTACGTTATAATAGTTAAATAAGTGGTCACAACGGTCAAACTAAAACAAATCTGGATCTCGGAACCCCGACGTGATCCAGATGTCCGACCACCTCCATTGCACTGGTACATGTGCCCACAATCATAAAATTTTTGAAATGATTTTTGAAATCATTTTTCTTTATTTTGTCACACCGTGTTATGAAAGAATACAACAGTGCTTTAATGAAAAAACTAACATTTTTGAAACACTGGAGGACGTGGATCGTCCGTTAAAATTGTTTTTAAGAACAGTTATGTGCTATAAAATCGCGCAAATTTCTACCACATCGTAATAAGTCAAAAAATAGTTTATTTTTCCACAAATCAATATATTTTTTAATATAATTTAATTTAAATTTTAATTTTTAAAATATTGCCTATGGACAACAGGAATCAGTTTTTTTGCTCTCCTGAAAAGTTACTGAAACACACATAACTGTTTTAGCTATAGCAGTGACGATATTCCGTTCCTTTTAGCTTCTTCTGATTTATCTTCCACTGGAATATCTGTAAGAATTGATCCATCATTGTTATATATTTCATTTCGGTGAAGAAGACAATACTGAAATTTTACAAAATAATTAGGCTATTCACAGTTTAAGTACGCAGGCCTGTTTAGTTTACGATTTGTTATTTTTACGCCAATTTACGTAAGCGTATTTTTCTTTGTTGTTGTTTTGCATGCAAACGCAAATACGCAAACACGAGTAAATAAAAGGAGCTGTTTTTTGTGTCTCGTATTTATATGTCCTATCTACACCATATTTAACAGCGTTGCAAAATCATTGAATACGGCAAACATATACTGAGGTCCTCACTGTTTCAAAAATAACAAATGCTATAAATACGCTTTGTTAATATACGTTTAAACTGTGAATAGCCTAATTATATATAGTGTGAACACTCACGTAGTTAAATTATTTGATGATTCTTTTCATGATACAATGATTACAAGGTAGTCTTGACAAATACCTATTTTTTTTATATACCGAGCGGATTTTTTTTATATACCCTAAATGAATGCGCGTTGCGTTGCGTTTGCCATCGGCGCGCAAATTTGTTGTTACGCATTACCTAATCGAGTGCGTTGCGTCAATATGTATTTTAATCAAATTTTTTGTTCTGGCGCCTTTTGTTTGCTTATTATTCTATTAAATTATTGAATTTTCAAATACGTACCTCCATTTCATACGGTGCTTATTCTGATTGGCTTAGTTAATTTTTTTTTTCCTCTTTGCAGCCAAGTTCACATCCAAACGTACTGTCGAAATTGGAAATTCGAATCAAGTTACGCAAGTGCATTGCGCATTTCGGTAGGCTTCATATAAAATGTATGTGCATGAACCAATTTTGACAGAAGCGCAACGCAACGCGCATTCATTTAGGGTCCACTGGTTTTCTCTTTTTCAATGCGTTCATGACAACTCCTGATCTTATACAGAACTGTCACTCCTACCCTGCAATCATTATATCATGATTCGTTTCACGAGAAATTTAGTAATGTGAACAGCCCTAAGAATCAATACTGCCTGCACGTTTGCCACCTCAAATTCTTACAAAAACATTTTTCCCACAATAGCAAAAATTAATAACTACGAAAATTCTCACGGAACAAAATTGGCAAAAAAATCCCATCGCAATTAAAAAAAAAACACAATAAATCTCACGCTATTTTATAATATCCACGAAAATCCCACTCAATTAAAAAGCCACGAAAAATCCCATTCGTATATAAATTAACCACAAAAAATCCCTCCTCTATTAAAAATTAATACAGTAAATACCAAGAAAATAAAAAAAAGACACAGTATCGTAAGTGTGGACGTAGAATTTTTTGTTTGATTTATTTGGTGATAAATTTGTTGTTCCTGTTCATTTTTATGTTGGTTAAAAATAATAAATATTTCGGAAAAGTATGAATTTATTCTTTTTCCTGCAGTAAAAAACATTCATATTTTAAATTAAATTGAAAATTTAAATTTTACTAAACAAAATGTATTTTCAATATGCGTTCATATATTACGTAATACGTTTAAAGGGAAGGGGTTGAACATTTGTGAGGAAGTTTGACATGGGGGGGGAGAGGGTAGACGGTCGAGCGTTACGTTACAACAAAATTTTGGAATTCCGTTTTAAAAATTTTAAATTTTATTACGAAAATGTGACATAGGGAGCGGGGAGGGGGAAGGGGTCTGAAATTGGCCAAAAACATGTTACGTTATTTATAAACAGCCCCTAATAAGATAAAACATATTTCCAATTTATTATATTTTAAAAACAAATGGCAAGATAAGATAAATTAAAAACGACAAGACCTCCATACCAAACCGCACTGTAAGACGTAATTCTACGTTAAAAAAACAGAAAAACCAGCATATTTCTCTAATATTGTATAAAATTCTAAGTCTACACTTACAATAATTATGAAGATGTGTGTTTTTTCTTTTAGATATTTTGCACTTGTTTAGTATTTGCTTATACTTTTTCACTATGAAATCAATATTAAATTTATAACGTTATGCACAATAGCAAACAATAACAATCAACAAATTTTAAATACACACATACACATTAATTACAACAACAAAACGATCACCTGCCAGTATCGAAAGTAACCAATTGCTCCTTTCTCGTTAGCTACTTCACTAGTTCTATACGAACTAGCTCCTTTTTTGGCCCAAGGTAATGCATAAAAGGGTTAGTTCAATCAACTTCAAGTTTGTATTGCTTATTGTTTATGCTTCTGACGTCTTGATTTTGTATCGATGACTTATATATGTCGAAGTAATATTTTCGAGAAAACATAATATATAAGGTGTTATTTCTTTAAAGAACATGAAGAAAAATACTGTGGGGGAAAAAGTATAAGTTTATTAACTGAAGATTGCTTTCACAATGCCTACGATTTTTTGTATTTTTATCTTTCTGACTAGTGAATAAGCTAGCGATGTAGCACTAGTGAAGTGACTAGTGGAATGGGAGTGTAAAAGGTAGCAATTGAGCCCTGCCTATGGCATGTTCACGTAAAATTCACCAGTTGAATAAAAAGAAAGTACATTGAAGTGGAACTAATACTGGTTACCTTAGAGCTAGTGAAATCAGTAGTTTCACCGGTAGTGAACAACGCTACTGCTTGTCTTGTTATACAACTTATTGGTTTGTCTCACGAAATCAAAAATTTTTGATTTTGTCTTCATAAACTGACGAACCTTCAAATTGGTCCACCAACACCGCCACAAACAAGCAAACATTTTCGCAAACCAACCAAGTTCGCGAACATGTCCGTCTGTATACCTACAACACTATGGTGCGTTAGTGATTTCGGCATGAACTAAAGCACCAAGCATAAGAACGTCAGCAGCAACTGACGCTTAAATGCATAATTTTTTTTCATACATAAATATGAAATTTTTCTTTGATTTTCAAAACAAAACAAAAAAATCCCATAAAAAAGAAAAATCCCACATGAATTAAAAAAAAAAACCACGGGAATTCCCATTTCCCACGACAATTAAAAATAACCTCAAATGGGATTTTTCCCACAAAGGTGGCAGTCGTCACCAGGGATGATATTGGCTTTACTGTAAAAGTGCCAAAATTCATATAAAAATAGGGCCAATTTGACATTAATAGGGCTTTAAGATTTAAAAATTACAATTACAACTCAATATCAGAGGCCGTACCAATTATGCATTTTATAATAAAAAGCAAAAAATAATAATTATATTTTGACTTTTAAAATTTTGAGCAAAAAGTAATAATTATTTCTAGTTTTTATTTGTTAGGGCAAAAATAAAAAGCAAAATCTAACCGATAATTTTTTGAGCACTAAATAACTGGTAAGTTTTGATTTTTATTTTTTAAGGCAAAAATAAAAAGCAAAATGTGGATCTAAGGTTACGGCTGAACCAAAGTCTTACTAATTTTAAAGCACGCTCCACGCATGATGATGATGATGCCTCATTTGACAGCTGTAATGTAAATGATTAAATGAAATCACTTCCATCTTAAATCAAAAATTTTGGGTGAAAGTGATATAGTTTCAGGTTATTCTTTCAAAATATTTTATTTCACGCTTTGTTTGTAAAAGTTAAAAATACGCCAAAATTAATCTATAGATAAAGTTAAGATAACATTTTAATTATTAAAGATAACATTTTTCTGATAAGTCAATCCTAAATTTGATAAATAAAAATAAAAATAGTAAATCTTTTCCACAAAAACCACACACCAGATATTCCCATCTTGAAATAGTCGTAGAATGTCAGAAATGAATAAGCAATTTAATGAAGACTCTCCGTCAAGTCTTGCAAGAAGTCTAATTAATGAAGCGGGACTTGGGTTTACTCTTTTCATCTAAGCTCAACTTGGGAAATAAACTAAGCTTGTTGAAATTACTAAAAAGTATGCTCTTAATGGGACAATGACTGTATTTAACAAAACTTGTTATACTGAGAACAATTTTAAAGGCGTAGGAAATCTCGCCTTTACATAAAATACAAACAATAAAAAATAACATAAGAAATGAAATGAAAAATCACCCAACATTTTTCATACGAAATTGGGGTGAATGAAATAAAAAATGAATGGGAAATTCAAAGGAAAAATCACCGATAAAATTGGACAATTTTGCACATTTTTAACGAAATTTCGCTTTTTGCTGAGGGTTTTTTTTATACAAAAATCACCTACTCTTTTGGATGCAGTTTCGCTTTCTGTTTTTAACTGATAGTTCACATTGACTACTAGTGAAATGGTAATTATAACTCTTTTTTATTTTTATCATTTTATCCTTATGTTTTTTAAAAATTTTAAATAACTAATTTAAATCGGTCGAGGGCTATCCGTCACCTCTCCCCCCTCCCCCCCGCGGTTGTCTTACCTTTACATGATCACAAAGAGATAACTTTTTCTTTCTCCAGATATTTCTATTTACGAAATAAATCAAAGATAGCTTACAATTGGCTTCCAGAAATTATGAACGAAAAAAATTACCGAAATTTTCGTTTTCCGGTTTTTTCGAAAAACCCGAAATTTTCCATATAAAATCGGGCTTAATTCGTCGAAAAACAATTATCGAAATTTCTACCGACTATGTAATTTTTTCGGGTGTTTGTACCAATAAAATTAGGATCTTTTTTGCAAATACTTGAAAAGGAAGAAAGGCCCGAAAAATAAGCTTGTAATTTAGGGCCGAAAAAAAATCGGGCATTTTCGCCAAATTAAAAATAAAAAAACGCCCGAATTTTTGTTTACCGAAAAGTTAAGAAATTTCAAATTCATTACGATAAAATGGTTCGCCCTTTTACGGAAGGTAAAAGAATATTGTTCCGTAAAAGAGCAAATCCTTTTATCATAAAAAAAAACACCATCTGAACCTTATCCCTACATAATGTCCATGGACCCCTTGTTCATGAATTACATCAAAAAACAAATAAAATTAATGAATTCTTTGCAGATATTTTTACAGGAGAATATTAATTGAATACTCAAATCTGTTCTTTTATTCTTTGATAATCTTATTTGGAAATAAAGACCGAAAAACTGCTGAAGACTGCGGTCGTAATTTCCATTTTCTTTCGAGTCTTATTTCCAAACCATTCGAGCATTATTTCTTTCTTTCGGGCTCAATTGCCATTTCAAATTCGGGCGTTTTTTCCGAAATTTAATGCTTCCAAAATTTCGGGCTTTTTTGCCATTTTTTTCGGGCGGAAGTTCTAGAAGCCTTATAATACTTGTTCGTCGTCGTCTATACCAGCAACAATATTTTCAATTTAGAAGCAAACCCCTTTGTGACGGCGGATATTGGTTGGGTCATTTTATTTTTGTCAAGCACTACAACGCCGCTGAATTGCATTTTGGAACATTTTTCCAAAAAAATTTTTAAAATTTTTTCGTTTTTATTGTGTAAAATTTTTTTATTCTTTTCGTTTCGGGGATTTTTCATTTTATTTTTTCGGCGATTTTTCTTTGGCATATTGAAATCATATACATTAACCAGTAAACTTTTCTTTTAAAAAATTCCGATTTTTTTCGGTAGAATTTTCCAAAGGGGCCTAAAATGAATAAGAAGGGCATCGGGGCTTTTGAAATGAAAAAGGGCCCAAAAAAGCCCCCAAATATCATCCCTGGTCGTGACTGCCTGTATTGCTCAAAACAGCTGATGGTTTGATCGAGGAATTGAAGTTTTTTGGGTTGGAATGTGTAAATTATAAGTTTAAAAACAAAAAATGCATTTAGTAAAACGTTCGTGCTGCACTTTTCAGCGTATAAGTACTGTTACGAAATTAAATAAACCCGGAGAGCACATTAAAATACAGGTTAAGTGAACGATCGCTATGTATGTAAGGATGTCTCGAAAGACGTTTTAATTTTATTTTAGCCGCATTGTTTCGTTGAATTGTCTGTTTTTTATTGAATTATAAAATAGAGACATGGAGGTTAATGATTAAACATAATATCGCTCAAATGGCCGCCTCGACCTGGCTTGCAGACGAGAGCCATGTTCATAAAATTCTCCATGACATTCTGGCATAATTTTGGACCAATTGCTGCAGTAGCCAGTTGGATTTCCGTTTTCGTCCGAATTGGCGCAACGGGGACTACCACTTCTTTTCGCGTCAACAATAAAGCCAGTGGACTCTAATCTATGGATTATATTGACCCTACGTTGCGAGGCGGTGCGTGTGTTATGATGGCCGAGAAGTGTACGGATTTTGCCCCGCAAAATTTCCGGAATTTTTGTAAAGAATTTTCATAATTTATACGCGTTGCTCGAATTTCTCCATGAATTAACCTCCATGCTAGCTATTATTAGCTGTCACAGATATAATACTCTATGCTTGTCACAAGAAACGTAGTGCCCGAATCAAAATGTTGCTGACTTTTGGGATATAATTTATATCATTTCATGTACAATTTCTGTTCCTGAAGTAGGGTTGGATAAAAAATATTCGTCGCTTGAAGAATAATATATTCCTTGATATCAATGATGGATCTACTAGCCAGAAATTTCAAGTAGTTGTTCCAAAGACTGAAAATAATACAGCAATCCAAGCAGGAAGCAGCATTAAAGCCACCGGAATAATACAAGTCGCACCTAACGGAAGCTACGAACTTCATGCAGACAACGTTAATGTAATAGGTGGAATAGTGTCGAATAATTTATCTTTATAAATTAATATGAAATGTTTATTTCATATTTATAAACAGCGGATGGCAATATGGCTGAAGGGTATCCTTTTATAACAAAACAGCAGCATCCACCGGAATACGTTAGAGAACACCTTCATCTTCGCACACGAGTTGAATTCGTTGCTGCACAAATGCGCTTACGTCATGAGGCATTGAAAGCTTTTCATGACTTTATGGATAAGCAAGGTTTCGTTCAAGTAAACACGCCTATAATAACAACCAACGATTGCGAAGGTGCTGGCGAGGTAGGTTTGGGTTGTACCCACTACTTAAACTATAATTAAAATATGAAATTATTCACTGTATTAATTCACAGGTGTTTTGTGTTCAGCCAAATAACACTGAGCTCCTTAAAGAAATGAAACGTCAGGGTGTTCCAGTGGAGCAGAGTTACTTTGATTCTAAAGTCTATTTAAGCGTATCGGGTCAATTGCATTTAGAAGCTATGTCCTATGGTTTGGGAAATACTTACACACTCTCGCCGGCATTTCGTGCAGAGAATTGTAAGTCCCCGCTCCATTTAGCAGAGTTCTATATGTTTGAAGCTGAACTAGCATTTATTGAAGATCTAACGGAGCTGATACCCTTTATTGAAAAAATGTTAAAATCAACAACAAGAACCATATTAAATAGCTCTGCTTCGGATTTACACATATGCCAGAAGAAAGCTGTAGGTTCAACAAATGCATTGACATGGCTCGATATCGAGTGGGTGACGTTAAGTTATGATGAGGCTGCAAAAATAATTGAGACGAACAAAGAACAATTCAAAACTGATTTAAAATTAGATGAAGGTTTTTCGAAAGAGCAGGAACTCTTTTTGGTCAATTATTGTCGAGCCCCAGTATTTGTTGTCGATTGGCCGGTAGGACAAAAGCCTTTCTACGTGAAGGTTTCCCGCTCAAATGCGTTGCGTGTCCACGCCTTAGACTTATTAATGCCCTCAGTTGGGGAACTGTGTGGCGGCAGCTTACGTGAATCAGATGTTAACTTATTGCTGCAACATCCGTGTTATCCAAAAGGTTTGGATTGGTATTTGGAACTACGCAAGTATGGTGGAATTCCGACGGGAGGGTTTGGAATGGGTTTTGATCGTTATTTGCAATTACTAACTGGTGTTAAAAATATACGAGATGTCATACCTTTTCCGAGGTATCCCCATAGCTGTAAAATGTAAAGCTCAAAGGAAAAGTAATAAATATGAAATAATTAAATTTTGTATATATATACTTGACAAAAAAAACATTAAACCTAATTTTTAAAAAAGTAGTTCAGTTTTTTAAGTGAGTTCAACCATTGGCTTACCATTTGAACTATTGAACATGTGACTTTTTGTTAATGCTCTCCAAAGAGCTTACTGAACAATGTAGCAATGTTGAAGGTCATGGTCTCAAACTAAATTTTTCTTTTAAACATTTTATTCAGTAGATATAGATGTGCCACATGAACTTTCCTGCTCTTGAAATATTATTCAACTCCTTTATAATGAGTATGTAAAGCATAGTTCACTAACTGCATCTTGCTGTAAAACGAAACGAAGACCTATAACGAACGAAGAAACAAGCGACAATATAATTTGGTATGAAAAAAATTTAGTGCTTACCGTGTTTCGCACGATCGAAAGTGTTCGTTTCGTTATACAGCAAGATGCAGTTAAAATCTGGAGACAAAAAAAATTTCAATACTTCTGTAAGGAAATTCTGAATTAATTTCTTATTTTCGTTTTCCGGAAGGATATTTATCAGGTTTTTAGAATGTTGAATATAAAAATTATACAGAATATCTGGAAAAAGTTGCAAGTACGTCTTTTCGAAAGCCATCATCAGTTGAACATTTTGTGATAACTAGTACTCGGTTTTTATTGTCCTTAAAAACATCCAAAAATTACCTAATGTCCTAAAAATACCGTAAAAAACCAATGACTTAAGAACTAAAATGTAAATGTATTTTAAATTGTTTTAAATTAAAACGTTTGCAACTGCATCTTGTTGCAATAAATTCCAATGTACATTTTTTTAATTAAAATTATCAAAATAAAGCAACCATCTATTGTCAGTTAAAACTGTCTAATATATCGAAAAACTTTTTCCACTTCTACACCGACGAAAGGCAATCAAACTTTTTGTTTAGTTGCATATTCACAAAATGTGTTAACTTTTTATTTTACCTTCATACCCGGAATTTTTATTCAATATTTGATAAAACTTTCTGAATGTATTGTCACCGGCTTTGCTGCGCACAACGCTGAGCTTTCCTTTTATACTTTTAATCAAAGTAATTTCACCCATTTCCCAAAGTCAATGATGTTTATATTGCAAAGTTTCTATGGCTTGTGACATGGATTTAAAATTACCTTTTTTTTAATTTTGAAAATTATATCCTTTATTTCTTTGTTGAAAAATAATTTTTGAGCCTCTTCAACTGCTATGGCTTCGCTTTCACGACATTTTTTAATATCCCTAAAAATTCCTGAAATTCCTGAATTCCTTTGAAGTAGCCAAGGTGTTTATATACCTTGGCACCGCTATTAATAACAACAATGATGTCAGCCTGGAGATAAAGCGAAGAACAAAAATTGCTAATAGATGCTACTACGGGCTCAGCAGGTAAGTAAGTTCCAGAGCCCTCTTTCGATCGACAAAACTAGCACTCTACAAGACGCTCGTTCTACCTGTGCTTCTTAAAGGCGCTGAGGCATGGGTAGTTTCGCAAACTGACGCAGCTGCTAAAGGGGTGTTCGGGAGAAAAGTGATTCGCAAAATCTTCGGTCTTGTTCGAGTCGGCGATGACTATCGCATCCGAATGAATCACGAGCTGTATGAGCTCTACGAAGACATTGACGTAGTTCGGCGTATAACTGTGCAGTGACTACGCTGGCTGGATCATGTCCATCGTATGGATGACGAAGCTCCAGCGAAAAAGGTGCTCGAGGCGAGGGTCGCTGGTAAACGACGACGAGGGAGACCATGGATGGACCAGGCCGATGAAGCCCTACCCGCAATTGGTGTACCCGATTGGAGAAGGGGCGCGCAAAGCAGGCACCTGGCAAGAGCTGATGAGGTCGGACGAAACCCCAAAACGGATTGTTATGGCCACGTAATTGAAAATTCCTGGAATTCCTAAAAATGATTTAAAAAAATGCTTTAATGTGTTAAAATCCATAAAAATTACTCCAAACACAATAAAAAATTACCTAAAATGGCAGAACTGTTATAGCAGAAAAAAGTTGACATGTCAACAAAATCCGAGTACCGGTGATAACTATTGCTGCATGTTTTCTCCCTTAAAGGAGTTAAGACTCATGATATACATTTCCATTTGCATCTTTATTGAAGAAGGAAAAAGTTACCGCATGTTTATGTAATCCGAAAGGAGCACTCTCGTTTGTGTGGTACACAATAAGCAATACAATTTTTCGTATCAAAAAGTATAATTGCTCGTTTCTTTCACGAATGAGAGTGCTCATTTCGGATTTCATAAACATGGGGTTTTTCTATCAATATGCTTTAACTTGTATTTAACGACCATATCGACTACGATATCGATTACGATATCGTGCGCCAAAAACAAAATTTTACAGAAGCATTTTTCAAGCTTTGTCTTTATAAGCATTACAAGTAACCTCTGTTCTTCCCAACGAATCTCACTTTGTAACGGTTAATCTAAGAGGTGAGTTAATTTAAGAAGAGGTGTGTGTTGATGGCTTAATACTATCATTTGGTAATAAAAAGTGAATTTGGGGTGAAGTTAGGGCTCGATATTATTCGGCCGGTAAGTTGGCTAAATTTACATAATTCGAGACGTTCTTTTGAATAAATATCAGATTTTAATGGATGGCCAGCCTTGTGGTTATTGATGAAATTGTTTCTGATTACATATATTTTTTACCAAAAATTTTCACTTTTGGAAAGCCGAACGAACTAAAAAAACACTGAACGAGATTATTTCCAAAACTTTTGCTTTTCGGATGGTTTCAGATTAATTTTATTGGAAAAATTGGTAACATAAATGAATTTACAGAAAAAAAATGTAAAAAAAAATCAATTCTTTTTTACTCAAAAGGCGTTTTAGTGACATCTTGGGCCTTATAATGATGGTTTTTTTATTGCTTATTCTTATTCGTATTCTGGGTATCTTCCTTATTAGGCCCGGTTTTACAAAAGCATGGGCCTTATTAGGCTCACTTTAATGTAAATTCAAACTTTTCAAAAAAACCATTTCGTATTGATTGATTTTCACAAAATAATAAACAATTCACAACAAAACTTATCTTTTATGCGCCGCGCACTATAAAATAAATTTCTACACGCTGTTGCTATTTTAAATTGACTGCGCTCGCTGGAAAGGACCGCTGGCTTTGCGTTGAGTAGTTGATAAACCCTTAACATGCAAAACATTTAATCAATTACTGCAATATTTTGAAGCCTATAAATAGCAATTATGTTTATATTACTATAAATACGGGTGTCACGTGTGCAGTGCATAGCATATTGTGCATGTAATTAAAATGTTTTTAAAATTATTTAACAACACCTTTACTACACTTAACATCATTTAATTTTATACTTTTATCTTTATTAGACGCATAGGGTTAATTATCACTCTCCGGTGTTTAAGAGAGGAACAAGCTCGTATGTTCAATAGCCCAGTAGAAAAAAGTACTTACATTATAGCGACATTGAATGATGGTTAAGTGCTGTAAGTCAATATAAAAATGCATTTTTTATAATGTATTTTAAAACAAGCTTTTATAAAAAGACCATTTTTTTATCAGATAAATTTCTAAAACACTTCAAAAACCTTAGTACCTTTGTAGTTGAGAATAAGGAAATTGTATTGGTTAATTTTTCTTAAAAATAGCCATCAATATTTCTCTAAGTGTAACGAAAGTAGAAAAAAGTTTAAATATATTGCGTTATTGCTAGGGCCGAGCGATTAATTGAGTAACTCATTTTTTGATAAATCAGATTCCAAATTAACTGATTAATCGTTTAACTAGTTTTTCTGATTAATCAAATCACTGATTAGTCGATTAATAGGAATTATGATCAATTATTCAAGTGATTATTCGATTAATCAGGAATATGAATAATCAAACATGTTAAGTGTAAAAAAATGTATTATTGTTCTTGAAATTTGCTATTTACTTGTTTTAAATACATAAAATCTGAAATCTTATCAATCAAAAAATGAACTACTCGATTATTCGCAGTCTTTACTCTGTAATTCTGCAATTACTCGCACATTTCCTTCAGGGCATGTGAGAGAGTGCTTCTGCGCTAAATTTTTCTCTCTTTTACACCTATATTTTTTATATTTTACTAAAGGAAGCCCCTCATCATGCACGCTTGGCACGCGCTCAATTTTTTTTTCTATTTTACCCGTGCAATGGTAATCCCCCTTATCTAGCACACTTAGTACGCAGTCAGCTCGCTAGGCCGAAACACATTGCAGGCATCGTGCATCAAGCATCGCCGCAAGGCTTTGACATTTCAGTTGAATACACGAATGCTTACGGGGCAACACACATTATACTCCAGGCATGTAGGCATCGCATGCTTGATGCCTGAAGTAGGCAACTTTTCAACTTTTTCCAAGCTTTGAGGCATTGACAGCTAGAAAACACCTGCTTGTGAAAACGATTTTTAGAAAAAGAGCTGCTCATAAATGAGATAAATAAATTCCCATGCATATTCGACAAGAAGAACTGGGAATTTAAAAACAAACTGCAGCAGGAAAAAGCTTGGGCTGTAGTTGCAGGAGCTACCAAGTATCCAGGTAAGTTTCTGGTTTGCTGTCTGCGAATATGACCTTACTTGTTTAAAGTATTTCAGTTTTTAGTATTTTATTTCTAATTTTGAAGCACAAAATATTGAATCACAAAACGTTTTTTGCTTTCAAAAGTTTGACAGACAACATATATTTTCTTTTATGACTCACCATGGTTGCTTTAGGCATGATGCATGCTTTTAATGTATTTTAAAAGTGTGTGACGTAGAACCGTGAAAGGCTTGCGGCGATGCTTGATGCGCGATGCCTGCAATGTGTTTTGGCCTGCTCGGTAGCACAGTGCTGATCGCAAAGTGCCGGTCGGAAAGTGCTGATTTTTCCCAACTCTAACCTAAAGAATCTTCCAAAGCACCAATATTGCCATGAGGCGAATACACAACACCAACTAGAATTGTAGAAGAATTATGAATGATTTCAACAGGAAGAGCTTCACAGTGACCATAGTCAGTAGACTTGAAAACAACATTGATTGAAATATTTCACCATTTTTCATCCATTTTTTTTAAATTTTCAATATTTTTACGCACAAAAAAAAGCATGTTGCTCGATTATCGAAAAGGCAATCGAAAGTAGCATTACTCACTAGCTTACAACGACTTTGTAATATGCAAAAAAACGTATGTTTCAGTGTTCTGCTGTGTTTTTTTTTAAGTACTTTTTCCATATGCTTGTGATTATGTTAAAAAAAATCAAGTGCGCAATATTTTAGTAAAATTTATTGACATGAAAATAATTTTTGGGAATTTGTTTCAATTTTTATAGCGACATTATCTCTAATTACTTTGTGTCTTAGTATGTGATATTTTTAATTTCGAACTAGTGTTAAATAATTTCAAATAAAAAATGCTTTCAACATGTAGGATATTTAAGGCGTCGTATGTGTTCGGCAGTGAGCAAGTGCGAAAGTACGCAGTGCTGTTGGATTTCCGTTTTAAAAAATCAAACAACTTTATTCTAACAATGACCAATTTTATAATAAAAAGGAAATTCATGTTCAAATTAATAATATCATTTTTGATGCAAAAATTTCAAACTTGTTCCTACTTTTGTCACTATTGAATTTTTTTTTTCGGTGTTATTCTCTGCGTTGTGTGAACAAAACTAGCTATCTTTTGTCAAAAGAGGAAAAAGGTATGTTTGATTTTCCCTAATATAAATGTAGAAATAACTATAATCATCCTTTTGGTTAAACAAACGATTTTAAAACTCTGTATCACAGATTTAAAAACATATTTTCAATAAATTTTGCCTCTAAACTGACTATTGTTTATTACTCAAAGCACTAAACCATAATAAAAATATTCATACAAATTCTTTCAAAATGTGTTTTGCATGCACAAATCAAATTTTTTCAATATTGTTTTACATCAAAAATGTAACCTTACACTTTTAAAAGCTCATAATATAAGTTTTGTTCAAAACAATCAGGTACACCTAAAAAAATGTGAGGTATAAATAGTAAACTTTTTAGGTTTTAATATAAAAACTAGGCTGACATTTTAATATTACTCCGAAAAGTGTTATGAATAAGTTTCTTTTTTTTAATATAACTTTTCTCGGGGTTAATATAACACTTTTTCTGAAGAGTATGCTCAACTTATCTTGCTGAGTAGCCTTAACACCTCAAATTGGGATATACATGTAAATGTAACACTGCGCGTGTTAGAAAGTGCAAATGCTGAGTTACGATAACATTTTGTCACGAGTGAACGCAGTATCATGTGCATTATTTATAACTTGTATATTTTTATTGAGCAAAAAAGTGAAAATGGCTGCAGAGAACTTCTTGGAGCAGCGCGAAAGTATGTTTTAATGAAAAATAATTGACACAAATGATATAAACTTCCACTTTCTTTTATGTAGGATACAAACTAACAAAGACGCATCTTCTGAGGCTGCAAAACGAAGACATTGGCACACTAATCCCAGATGAAAACTTAGCTCTTCGAATTGAGTTCAAGCACGCTCTGCAACTGTGGAAACAGGTAGCACCTTTATTAATATACAATTTCAAGTTCGTGTCACGGCGGCAGCTAGTAAGATTTACTTTAAATATTTGCAAAAGTTCATTTTTTTCATACATTGGGTGGCCATCCTTATATATAAAGTATTATAATTATAGTTATAAGTGTTTTTATAAATAAATAAAAAATAAATAAACGAAATTTTTCTGCATTTTTACATTTTTTCTGCTGCGAAGTATTATGGGGTGTCAATGTTACTCCGCATCGGTTTAAGGCTAACTCTTATTTTCTTTGGGTTTCAACTTTAACTCTTTCTACTCTGCTGAAGTGTTAGCCTTACTATTTTCGTGATTGACTGAGAACCATAACGTAAAAGTGTTAGCATGACACCGTTTCTTTATGACTATAACTCTTCATTTTTTGGGTGTAGTTGAAAACGTAGTTGTCAAATGTATCTTTAGTATTTTGTACTACAAAAAAGTATGATATTAATGCAACTGAGCGATTTTTATGTCATTAAAAAATTGCTCTTTTGCTCTCCTCTTCAAATAAGGGTATACATTCTTATTCTTGTGAGAAGACGTCAAATATCTGGATAACCTTATGATTGAATCCATGGCAGAATTATAAGGTAAGGTCATCACGGAGAGGAATGGAGTAGAAAGCATAATAAAGCTACATTGATGTCAAAATCAGCTGTTCATCGCGAATTTCTTTATGCTCACGTTTCGCAGTTGTTTTTAGGTTAAAACTGTTAGGCCAATATTAGACGATGTCCGTTTGTCCGATCTTTGTTGTTGCTTTCAATGTGAAACTGTCAAAAAACAGTGAGAGTGAGAGCGGATGAACTTTTTGTAAGGCGGACAAAATATATTCATTTTGTCTGCTGTTGATGTCAGCAGACTACGGCCACAACAGTGTGGCGATGTGGTGAAATAAAAGTTTTGCCACACTTTAGCAGCTAAAAAGTACTTTTTCTAAGGAAAAGTACTAATATCATACTATAAGATAAAGGAAAAATAGTTGCTTGAAACACTTACTTTTGGCAGGTTATATTATTAAAATATTGACAAGAAAGTGGTGTTGGAAGAATTGGTAAGAAAAATTATAAATATATTAATGGAATTCATTCATTAATTTAATGATAATCATTTTATTTCAATCTTTATTCTTAACAGGTTAAGCCAATCCGAGAAGAATTTTGCAAGCAAAATCAGTTGTTTTTTAACTGTTGGTAAGCATAATGATTGTTTTTCTGCAATAACTCAAAGCGGGAACTGTGGGATGTACGTGGATGCCTTTCATGCCACTTTTTGATCCAGCATGAGCGATTTCTCCTACTTGTTTCCCTTATCTGAAGTGATTCGTTGACCAAGGCTACAAATCGCTGCAAAACGTTCCTGTGCTTGTTGTTCATAAAAACTATGTTCGATGCGTATTGATTTGCCGAGTTTATTATATTTAAAGCTACTAAGTCTTAATCGATTTCCATGTTGAATAAAAAATAAAGAAATACCGTGTATCAATAAAAACACAATAGAATAACAATTTCAACTCTAAAACTTTCAATCACTTTTGTATATACGCGACGTTGCTATTAAAAGTAATTGTTTTCAAAGTGCACAAAATAAAGTGCAGTAGAAAATGTACCTAAATGTACCCTAAATTTTCTGTCGTGTGACCATCCAGCGGACAAGAGAGTAAAAAGTGTTCATTTTCGTCGGACAAACGGACATCGTCTAATATGGGCCTTACAGGTTTTTTTTTGCAATTTTAAGACTTCTTTCACATTTTATAGTTTTTATTACTCTTTTTTTATAATATTTTCACTCAAATTAGCACAAATTTAACACCCGCGACCGCACTTGTTTGCAACTTGGAAACATAAAATATTTTCTTCATTTGCAATTTCTACGAAATTCGTCGTTTTGACATATATGTTGCTTCTCATTATCCACTCTTCGTTGACGCATGAGAGCACTCAGCGCAGCGGCCCTACCTTATCATTTTATCATGGATTGAATCATGCTCTTCACTGTAGTGCTTGTTTTGATATGAGAGAGAGTAGGTGAGCGGAAGTAGTTGAAAGCAGAGCTGTTGGCTTGCAAGTCATTTGCACAGTGCTTGTACAGCTCTAAGTACCAATTGATGGATTAAAAAAAAAATTGTAATATAATTTATTAAACGTTCAGTTGGACATGTTTTATTGACTTAGGGACGATGGTATACAAAATCATACTAGCCATATTGTATGCGGTAAATTTTTGCTTTTCCAGAACCTTTAACTTCTCAAAGAAAGTTTTTTAACCAGCAATCATTTAATGAAAATAAAACATTTTCTCGAGTACATTCAATTCAAATGAAAATAAATGCAAAATAGGCAAACATTTTAGGGAAAGAACAATTATTTTTTTGCGAAAAATATTTCAGTTTCTCTGGAACTTTTCCAAAGCACAGCTAGAATATGCAATCGCATAAAAATCAACACAAGTAATAATACGTTGAAGAACTAAATTTGTTAGATGTTGCAGAATAATGCAATAAATAAGAATTATTTGTGAGCTTCTAATAGATCCGTTAAGCTTAAGGATTAAAAAAGAAAACAGCTCAAAAACTTATTCAAGTCGAAAAGTAACCTAATTTTAATATTTGTTCATGGCTGGAATCTTTAGTCACTTGCAGTCATTTCAACTACAACCATTCCAATCATAAATTCATAATAAAAATTGCTAAGCGTCATGACAGGAAATGAAGTAATTGTATTTGAATTTTATATTAGGGGTATTCACGATGTGATGTATTTATGATAAATTTTTACAATATTTACAACTTATTGTGAGCGAACCTTCAATAGTCTTGTATTTTTAAAATCAGCTGATTTGTGTATCTATTTTTGTTTGAAAATATGAATTAAAATGCTAACAAAATAATGAAAAAATTTAAACGAAACACTAATAATATTGCATTTTTTTAAATGAACTCACATCACAGCCAGTAGCTTCCTCGATGTTGAGTAGAACTGCTTTTGCGATCAGCTGATAACATATACAACAAAACTTACAAAGAATACAATAGGGTTTCGTCATTGTATTTTTGCTACAGGGTTGTATTTTGAGCACTGTGTATTTTGTTTTTGTAATTTTACAAAATTTACTACAAATATCAACTTTATCAAAAATACACAATACAAGGGCAAATACACCACATCGTGAATACCCCTATTGTTTTTAAAACAAAGGTTGATTTATAAGGTTGTCGCAGTGCTGATCGCACTCTCTTCTCAGTACCCATAATTGTCAAAACCAGCCAATTTTGCGAATGACTACGAAAGAAAAACGGATGATAAAAAAAAGCACTTGCAGATTTTTTATGAGCTGTCATTTTCAATTTGACAATTATGGGTACCCGCTCTCTTCCTTGCGACAATCTTATAAATCAACCTTGTTTAAAGCTGTAGGTCTGTTTCCGTACTCACTTCAAGTAAACTTCGAGTAAAGTTCGAGTAATAGAGTAACTTGAATATCTGTCAAAATGAGAAAATTTGTCAAAAAGTACGGAAACGACTTCAAGTAAGTTTCAAGCACAACAGCTGATAACTGAAATTAAATAAAAATTGAATTCACTGTTGGTATATTTATAAAATGCAAAATTAAAATGCTTCAAATAAGCTGGAAGCATCTGGTACCAGTATATTTAAAAGATCAACACTTACATTTGCGTTCATTTTGCATATTTTAAAGTTATTTTGATTAGTTTGCTAACCAATGCATTAATTTTTTTTCACAACACAGGACAACAATTAATTTTTTTTTTTTAATTTAACAATCGCTGTTTGAAGCTTGAGATTCGTGCTCAAAGAAATTTTTCAAGTAAACTGCGAGTAATAGAGAGTGACATTTTGCTTGTTCTTATTCTCTCTCGTTCTGGAAAAATGTGTAAAAAAACGCGTTCAAGTAACTTCAAGTTACTTGAAGTGAGTACGGAAACAGACCTTGTATCGGCTTGTGGCCGAAATTCGGCCATATCAAAATAGATTTTCTTTTTTTTTGCCGAACGCACCAACCCATAGCCTGAACAAAATGAACGGCGTCAGCGGCGCTCTCTGTCGCAGTCATCTCAAAATGAACCACCAAGTATTGAACAAAATAAACAATTATAAATGTCTTTGCATGTGTTATATGAAGCAAGCATCAGTTTAACAGTTTTTTTTAACGCTTATCTGGTGGCAAGTTCATTCTGAACAAGCTATCGGAACTGAAAGCAAAAACAACAATAATGACACACAGCTCTTTTGAAGTGTCTGAGTCATTCTCGTATGCAACTCTTAAGCCCCATTTCCAATAACGCGTGAGATGCGTTGCGTAAATTGACGCAAATAATCAATGCATGAAAACATACGTAACAGGTTCCAATAACCAGCATGCGTGCGCACGCAGCGTGAAATATTCGAAAAATTTAATATTTCACGCGCGTGAAAATTTGACAGCTATTGAAATCAAAACAGCTGTTCACTTTGTATAGTGTTGTATAAACTGTTGACAACTTATTATAAGGTAATTGGTACTAGTGCGAATACTTTTTAATCAAAATTGACAAAATGGCCTCAAATTATTTTTTTTTTAAATATAAGTGTATAGTTGCGTAATTTGTGTCATATTTTGATTGTTAAAATTTTACGTTCAGTCGAACTCAAACAAAACATCGCAAACAAAATGCTATTTACAAAATTGACTGAGCCGGGTACTGTTTAAAATTATGCTTCGCTAAGCAAAAGTGCGGGCAATCATATGTTCACGCACACGCTCTATTGGAAATTGATTTTTTCACGCAGCTTCCGCAGCGTAAAACGGAACGCATCTCACGCGTTATTGGAAATGGGGCTTTACTAGTATGCTACAGCAACAATGTTCAACAGAGCTGTGTCGCTGTTTTGGTTTGTTGTTGGTCCCATTGCCCCATTGGGGAAAAAGGTTAGTTTTACCTACTCACCTACATTTGCTTAGTGTTAACTACTTTAATGGCAACATATTCGAATTAAAATTATAATGTGCAGATCTACTCGAAAATACGCTTAAATCGATATAAGCTTCTTATGAATATATTGAAGCAAAAAGGTAAACAAGTAAACAGGTAAAAAGGGATCACACACTTTTTTGTTTGCGAATTAATATATAGATTAGCAACATACATACCAGGTGTACGCATAAGTTCTCTCCGGTTTAACTAGGAGATGGCGCCAGCGAAAAGTACGCAGCGTATTAATTTGACACTTACCGTCATTTTGTTCGTTTGAAATTTAACTACAAACACACACTTGTTTTATTGTTCAGTGATCATGTCAAGTTTTATGCCTGAAAAAAAACATTTGCGACATGCATTATTTTTCTAATTTAATCAAAAAAAGAAATCAAATTTCTTTGCTGGTAGAAACATATGGGGAACATTCTCCATCAATTAGAGCATGTGAGACATGGTTTCGACAAAAAGACGAACAATTGCAGGAGTTATTGGAAGACGACTCAGTAAATGGACCTCAGTAAATGGGTCCCACACGATTTGAATATCGCAGTCACTTGTTAAATGCCGCTTTAACCCCACGAAACGAAATCATTAGCATCAAATTGTAACGAGTGACGAAAAATTAATATATTTTGAAAACCTGAAGCAAAAAAAAACTTTAAAAAAAAAAACCGATTACAAAGCACCACAAAGCAAAAAATAATTTTAAAATAACTTTTCCTTTTAATTTCTTGGTCATATTTGATAATTTATTTAAACATATTAGTTAACGAGTGCGCCTCAGCACACTCGAAAAAATTAAAGTTAAGAGCCGGCCACTGGCTCCTTGTCCGTTTCTGAAATTTAATTAAAAGACAAGATTTAAGTTTACAATATTTATTTTACCATTCCAGGTGGTGGTCTGAATTAGAATGAATCCAATTAATAAATTTTAGTCATAAATACAATTATTCTATACGCTAGCTTAACCCTAATGTGCTGACTTGCACTTCCCATTGCGACATTGCTTCAGCGACGTTCCCACGTTGAGGTGACCGTGACTGCGAGGATCGTCTTACATCTGCATGCGCGTGGCTGGCTAATATCGCTGATATCACAAATTAGGTTGGCTGGAGCGTGTTAACTTATTATTACATTGGAAAACTTATTATTTTACTTTTTTCTAATTTGTTTTATTATCATAAATACATTAATTTCTTTATGAATATAAAAGCTTTTAAGGTCGGCGCTAATATAATTAGACTTTTAATCAGAAGCGCCAACTTCAAAGCTTTTGTATTCATTAAAAAAAAAAAACGAAATGGCCATTTTCAGTCCTTGAAAGGACTTAGACTCCCTATGATCAATTGTGTTGCGTGTGTGTGTTGTGAAATGTTTGAACACAAATGACCGAGAACTGGACCTGTTTTATGCCGACTCCGAACGGCTTATGTTCTCAAGAAGCTTTTCATGGCAATTTTTACTCTCTGAGGTTTGCCATTGTCTGCAGAGAGGTGATGGCCGAACAGAAAAATTAATTCAATTAAAAAAACTTTCTGTGTCAGGTGGGATTCGAACCAGGATTATCATCTGGCGTATGGGCCACACACTCTACTCACTGCTCCACGGCAGCCACTTTTGTATTCATAAAGATATTAATATATTTATGATAATGAAACAAACTAGAAAAAAATTAAAATAATAAGTTTTCCATTGTAATAATATGTTTAAATAAATTATCAAATATGACCAAGAAATTAAAAGGAAAAGTTATTTAAAAAGTCTTTTTTATTTTGTAGTGATTTTGTATTGGTTTTTTTTTTAATATTTATTTCTTCCTATTTAGAGAATATGATAAATTTCGAAAAAAGTGTATAAACTACATAAATACTATTGTTCTTAAAAAATTTGTTCTATTAAATTCTGAAAGTTTGTTGGTTATTTCAAATATCTGTTTCTTAAATTTAAATTAGATATCACGTGTTTTGAAATAATAATACCCACTCTTGTTACAAATTTTATTAACCTCGTGTCAATATTATTCGAGATATAATAGTTTTTCTAACATTGCCCCGCCCCTTTGTTGAATAAGCGCCCACTTTTTTTACCGTTATTTGTAATAATTGTGGTTATCCCTGTACTTCATTTCAGTACCCCAACGTCAATATTAATTGAAATAGTGTTTTTCTAGTATTGCCACGCCCTTTTGTCGAATAACGCCTACTTTATTGACCGTAATTTTTAATAATTCTGCCTACCCCTGTACTACAATAAATTTCAGTGCCCTAGTGTTAATATTATTCGAGATATACTGTTTTTATAATATTGCCACGCCCAATTGTCGAATACCGCCCACTTTCTTGACCGATATTTTTTAATAATAATGCCTACCCCTATACTAAATTGCAGTACCATAGTATCAATATTATTCGAGACACTCTTTCTAATATTGCCACACCCATTTGTCGAATAACGCCCATTTTCGTGACCGTATTTTGTAATAACTGTGTCTACCCCTACACTAAATTGCAGTACTCTAGTCTCAAAATTATTCAAGATACACTGTTCTAATATTTCTACGCCCATTTGTCGAATAACGCCCATTTTCTTGACGGTAATTTATAATAATTTGTTGTTTTGAAGATCGAAGCAATCGTTGGTTTTTGATTTATATTGTGAAAAAACTTATGTCAATATTTTTCAATCTTCTGAATTTGCATTTTGAATAAAACTGTTCGTTTAAATTTGTCTTTTCTATTCTATTATTTAAATTGTTGAGACATAGATAGATACCTTAAATCAATAGGTTATGGGCGATCAACATTTAATTAATGGTATCAAGCAGTTTAATGGCTGTGGATATGACGACTGGCAGTTCAGAATGAAAACCCATCTGGACTCGCTTAATTTGGTTGAAGCTCTAACCGGTGACCCTCCAAGTGAAGCGAGAGCAAAGGAAGAGTTTCTCGAAATGGATCGGAAGGCGAAGGAACGAATTGTAAGCTTTGTGCATTCAGACTATCTCAGTTACATAAGAGACAAGGACACGGCAAAATCTATGTGGAATAGCCTTCAGTCGGTATTCGCCAAGAAGTCTGTGGTGAATCAACTATTGTTGCGAAAACAATTATCGAAGCTTCGCATGAAAAATGGTGATTCTGTTTCGTCGCATTTGCAGATTTTTGAAAATCTTGTACGTCAACTAAAATGGGCAGGAGCAAATTTGGAGGAAAGTGATTTGCTCGCACAACTTTTTCTTACCTTACCTGAAAAGTACGACCCATTGGTAACAGCTTTGCAAAATCTGGGGGAAAGAAAAGTTAAATTTAAGCACTGCGAAAGACCGTTTGATGGCTGAAGAAATCAAACTTAGCGATCGGAACGAGGAAGAATCACAAGAAAAAACAGCGTTCTCAGGCAAGAAGACCTTCAAAAAGAAGAAATTTACAGGCAAGAGTTTCAAGTGTAATAAGTTTGGACACCAAGCCAAGGAATGTAGAACAGGAGAAGCGCGAAGTGTTGATACACGAAGAAAAAATGCTTACAGTAAAGGTTTTTGTTTTATGGTTGACAGAAGCACTTCCAAAACAGACAAAACCAAGGTAATTTTTAAGCTAGATTCTGGAGCGAGCGACCATCTCGCTAACGAGCGTTGGTTCTACAGTAAACTTGAGGAGTTGAAGTCTCCAGTAGGAATTAATGTTGCGAAAAATGAGCAATCACTCCTTGCAAAGAATTCAGGAAAAATTCATGGTTTGAGCTACACTGGAGTTGAATTGGAAATGAAAGACGTGCTGTACATTCCGGAACTTCGTGATAATTTACTTTCTGTGCGCAAGCTAACTAGTGCTGGAGCAGACGTGCAGTTTCTTCGAAATAAAGCCCTGATTTTCCAAAATAAAGAGTTACTTGCAACTGCTTACTTACGAGGTAATATGTATGAGCTTGAGATTTTTGTTAAAAAGCAAACTGTAAACATGTGCCAAAAAGAAGAAGCATTACTCTGGCATCGCCGCATGGGTCATATTGGTCAAAATAGTATGGAAACTCTTATCAAAGAAAATATGATTCCGTGTTTAAACAAAAAGTTAGATAAGATGTGATTCTAACTTCTTACTTCTTCGTTCAATCAACAATGCCGAAAGCCTTTTAATGGGACAAGAATCAGAGCAAAACGACAATTAGAGCGAATTCATTCTGATGTCTGTGGGCCGTTGGATCCGATTGCTGTAGACGGCTCAAGATACTTTGTTTCATTCATAGATGACTTCAGTCATTTTGCAATGATATTCCTTATCAAAAAGAAGTCTCAAGTATTTGATTGTTTTCAAGAATATGAAGCGTTGGCGTCAGCTATGTTTTGTACAGCGATATCAAGGCTCACAATTGACCAAGGGCGCGAATATCTGTCAAAGGAACAAGAGCGATGGTACAAAATAAAAGGAATCCAAATCCATAAAACCAATCCAACCAACTATAACTTACTCGCCTCAGCAAAACGGAGTGGCTGAAAGATTTAACAGAACTCTGGTGGAGAAGGTTAGATCTATGTTGGTTGAATCAAATTTACCGAAGACGATGTGGACTGAAGCCGCAGTTGCTGCAACCTATCTACTAAATCGTAGCCCGACGAAAGCATTGGAAAATTCGATGACACCGGCAGAATTATGGTTTGGAAGTAAACCAGATTTGGAGAAGCTTCGGGTGTTCGGATGTAAGGCTTATGCCTGAATTTCACACAAGTGTCGGAAGAAGCTAGATTCCAAGAATCGTAAAGCAGTCATGATAGGCTATGCGCCCAATGGATATCGTCTTTGGGATATGGAGCGGCAGAAAGTATTCACTGCACGAGACGTTAGGTTTGACGAATCGAACTTCCCATTTCAGTGTGTAAATGGCTCAGAAAAAAAAATTCGGAGATTGAGGTTTCATGGAGCAACGAACACGAGAGGGATGCTGATATTGTTGTAGCTGATTCTGAAGTAAACCCAATTCCCTTAAATTTGGAAGATATATTCGATGATGCGGTGGTTGGTGAGAATGAACAGGACATACTTTCAGCGCTCCCTTCGCAAGATGAGAACATGAAGCTTCCAGAGATTACTGTCAGGCGAAGCGAAAGGGAGCGCCGTCTTCCAAATGATCCTGAAAACTACGCAGATATTTTTGGGAGGCATGATACTGAGTGTTGGAAGATCAAGATCAACAAAGTCTGGGAAGTGGTAAATAAAACACCTAACGGAAAACTACTAACATCAAAATGGGTATTCCGAATAAAGGAGGATGCTAATGGAAACCCAACTCGATACAAGGCCAGACTTGTTGCGAAAGGATTTCTCCAAAAGTACGGAGTAGATTACAACGAAACATATGCTCCTGTCGCAAAGCTAACTACAATACGTATAATTTTGGCAGTTGGAATGTACAGGAAATATTATTTCCACCAAATGGACGTCAAAACTGCTTTCCTGCACGGGGATTTAAATAAGAAATTTACTTGGCAACTCCAGATGGCATTAAAGCGAGAGAGGGAACAGCATATAAATTGTTTAAATCGCTTTATGGACTTAAGCAAGCCCCACGATGCTGGAACGACAAGTTCAATTCATTTATTGAGTCACTTGGATTTGAGCGATCAAATCATGACTACTGTCTCTACACCAAGTTTGATGAAAAGCGAGAAGATGTTTTGATTATCATCATGTACGCAGATGATTTACTGATTGCTGGAAGCAAGAAATCAACGACCGATAATCTGAAAAAGGATCTTTCAGAGAGATTTGAAATGAGCGATAGTGGAGTTCTTAAGTTTTTCTTGGGTATAAAGCTTGAGTTTAGCGATGGATGTCTTAAATTATCTCAAGATGCAAGTATTGAAAAAGTCCTTTCAAAATTTAGAATGTTAGATTACAATTCTGTAAAGAGTTCAATGGAGAAAGGATTGCAAGTTACCACAAACAGCGATAACATGATTTCGGATAAGCCGTACCGTGAACTTCTTGGATCTCTTATGTACATAATGTTAAGCACTAGACCTAACATTTGTTTTTCTGTTGCATATATGGGTAGATATCTACCCATATATATGGGTAACATTTGAAACGGATTGTTAGATACCTCAAAGGTACAATGTATATAAAAATGCATTTTGAGAGAAACACGAGTGTTCCAATTGTAGGATTTTCTGATGCCGACTGGGCAAGTGATATTGGAGACCGAAAATCAGTGAGTGGATACATATTCAAGGTGTATGGATGTATCATGGTGTAGCAAAAAACAACCCACTGTAGCAACATCATCTAGCGAAGCAGAGTACATTGCCTTGAGTGCTGCCACTTCTGAAGCGGTTTGGTTACGTGGGATACTGCAAGACCTTAAGAAGAATCTGTAACCATTTACGAAGACAATAGGGGATGTATTGGGATGGCTAACAACTCTGAAACGTAAACGTAAGTAAACGGGCAAAGCATATTGATATAAAACATCACTTCATAAGAGACGATGTTGCAAAAGGACGTATCAAGATTGTTTACATTCAAACTAAAGAACAACTTGCAGATATGTTTACTAAGTCTTTGGACATCAAGAGTTTTTCAGATTTTCGAAATAATCTTGGATTACACGATTGAGAGTGTGTTGTTTTGAAGATCGAAGCAATCGTTGGTTTTTGATTTATATTGTGAAAAAACTTATGTCAATATTTTTGAAACTTCTGAATTTGCATTTTGAATAAAACTGTTCTTTTAAATTTGTCTTTTAAATCTATTATTTAAATTGTCGAGACATAGATAGATACCTTAAATCAATATAATTGTGTCTACTCCTACACTAAATTGCAGAACCCTAGTGTCAATATTATTCTAGTGTTTTTCTAGTATTGCCACGCCCCATTCTCGAATACCGCCCACTTTTTTAGACAGGCACCTCCGTGTTTAAGATATCTATCTATTCATCAAATATCATGGCAATCAGGCATACGGTTTAGGAGTTATCGATGTACATACATTTAAAAAAAAAAAAATTAAATAAGAAAAACAGAAACCGAAGAACTTGCGAACCTCCTCCTTTTTGAAGTAGGTTAAAAAATTGTGGCTTTCACCTGGCGAAGCCGGTCCTTCAACAACAAGGCCAAATCGCTTCGGCAAGAAGACCATGCTTTGTCTGGTGGAAGCCCGGCGAAACCATTAATACACAACGCTATCGCCAACAAATGATTAATTTTAACCACGCATTAATCGAAAGACGATCAGAATGGGCTAGAAGACATGGTAAAGTGATTTTGTTACACGACAACGCGCCGTCTTACACAGCAAAACTAGTGAAAGAAACCTTGAAATCACTTGGATGGGGCATCCTTCTGCTCCCGGCGTATTCCCCAGACTTGGCGTCAACTGGCTATCACCTCTTCACATCAATGGGACACGCGCTCCAGAAAAGACAAGCAGTTTTTCTGTCATAAAAAAACGAAATGGCCATTTCAGCCCTTGAAAGGAACTTGACCGAGCTTCTTATGGTCAATTGTGTTGTGAGTGCTGTGAGATGTTTTATGCCGACTCCGAACGGCTTATGTTCTCAAGAAGCTTTTCAAGGCAGTTTTTTACTCTCTGAGGTTTGCCATTGTCTGCAGAGAGGTGAGGGCCGAACAGAAAATCTAATGCAATTGAAAAAACTTTCTTCCAGGTGGGAAATGAACCAGGGTTCTCTGGCGTGGCCACACACTCTACCTACTACGCCACGGCCGCCACTATTCCTGTTATGCTTTGCATAAATTACCTGAAAGGTTGGTGAAATATGTAGAAGCTGATGGACAATATTTTGAATAATAAAAATTGATTTCCCTAGAAAATTACGAATTATTTTACAAAAAAAAAAAAAAAAAAAACTTATGCATACACCTAGTATATTTCTCATATATTTTTTGATTTCATAAAAATTTCAAAATTCGTGTACAGGCGATCAGCTTATATGGAAGTATAAATGTCCAGAAGTCAACATAAGTTGAATAGAACAGAAAATACACACTTTTTTCCACATACAAAACAAAGCCAAACTTAAAAATATTCCTAAACGCATATATAAATACAAAACGAAATATTTACAACTGCCCCAGCATAGGTTTACGTCCTGGCCATGCTTCTTTAGCATATTTTTTCTTTTGGGGCCCATGAGTGCCACTTTCTCTTGTTGTACGAGACTCATCAAAGTGTTGAACTGGAAAAATTTAAGATTAAAATTTAAAAAGAAATCGAAGCAATACCAGTGCTTACTATTTGCATTGGCAAAGGCCAATTTCTGAGCAATTGAAGATGTGGGTGTTGTTGGTTCATTTACAGCTGGGGTTACATCTGGTGCTGGATTAGGCAACAGAATACCAAGTTTTGTGCCCATTGCAATGGGAGTAACATCAAATTCATTTGTACTGCTACTTAATTTGGCACCAATACTAGGAAGTCCATCTTGTGCGGCTGGCAGTCCCTGATACAGGGAATTTGGTGAGAGCGGTGCAGAATTAGGGATTTGCTGCTTTATGTCTGTAACTGTGGATTGTTGATAAAACTGATTACGCTGACTGTTAGTAATAGAGCTAGAGGAAGTAGTGGTAATTCCCATTTGATTTGGTTCAAATCGAGCTCGTTTTGCTGGCACGACCGTTGTATGTATAAGATTACGAAATCGCCCAACATTTGGATCAATATCTTCGGGATTAATAATGATTTCTTCTTCGTTGAAGGTTACATTGCGACGCTTGCGATTACCCTGTTTAGAAGCATTTTGCTTGCGTAGAGTGTCATCAGTAATGCCAAGCATTGATATTCGGCGATTATGAGCTGTATTATATTCGGTGAGATTCTAATTTAGAAAAATAATACAAAAAATTTAGTTCGATTGTAAAATAGCGGAGTCGAACTAAAATTATTATTACTATTACATATTATTAATTCATTTATTATTTAGGCTTTTGTTACTGTTGCAATTTTAATTTATTTTTGCATAATTTTTTATCAGTTATATTTATATACACAATTAGCAATATATTAAAAATTTAATTAAAATTTCTTTTATAACATCTTTTTTAAGCCTCTTAAAACTTTGAAAATTACACTCTCTTTTTACATTTATAGGCAACATGTTAAATAATTTTAAGCATTGATACATTGTCGAATTTTGTGTGCTAGTCCTGTTCAATCTTTCTAGCTTTATATCGCCCACGTAAACTAATTTCTCTTGTAAATAATGGGGGAAATATCATGTTTTACATTGAACACAAATATAAGGACTCTAAGAACAAGACGTTGTTTAACATTCAACCACATTAGCATTTGTAACGTAGGAGTATAAATATTGCACGCATAGCTTTGTTTTGTAGAACCTCTTCTTTACATTGCCTTTGCACATACAGTAATTTTCGTTTATAACGAACCCGTTTAATACGAACTTTCGCCTAAAATGAACCAATTTCAAAAGTACGCGTTTTATTTCTAATAAACCATGCAATTTTTTTCGCTTATTACGAACCCGTTTAAAGCGAACTTTCGGTTACAATGAACTTTATTTGCACGCAGAACTTGTTTATTTTTCGGTTAAAACGAACCAAAAAGTGGTGCTATGAACAAAAAATTATATTTTTGCACTGGCAACAGTTGCTAATTGCTTTCGCACGGCGGATTTACCAAGAATGAGGGTGAGTTCGACTCGGATGATGATCTGCCATTAATAGGATTGATAAACCAACCAATGGAAACTTTTACAGATGGTAATAAAAAGGGTTTGCTAAGTTATCGGACTTTAAATTAACCTTTATTATTTTCATTTAGTGGGGACAATAAGCTGCAATGATTACATAGGTTTTGATGACGACCTTGTAACTACGGAAGCTTGGACGACGAAGCTATTTTGCAGTCTGTTTGCGCTGCTGATGACGACCTTGACGATGATATGGACAACGAAGAGCCCATCCCAGTCACAACTGCTCTGGATGCAATGTGTAGCGTACGTTATGTAAGAACTTTTCTTCAGTCACGCGATACTCAACAAAAAATTCTTGACAACTTTGCTCAAGTGGAATTATATATAAATGAAACTAATATTGGTAATAAGCAAACTAAAATAACTGATTTTTTTAAAAACTAATTTTTTGTATTAAAATATCCTAATAATGTTTTAATAAATAGACAAAGGAGTTTCACATGCATGTGCACTTATATAAAAGGTTTTTTCAAGTATTCATTTAAAGCGAACTTCGTTTAAAACGAACCATTTTGCCCAGTCCCTTCAAGTTCGCTATAAGCGAAAAGTACTGTATGTAGAATTGATGCACAATGATCAAAATGTGACAGTATGATAGTTTGATAGAAGTCTTTTTCTAATTCTACTTAAAAATTCAACCTTTTTACTAATTTCGCTGTGTTCTACAGAACACAGCAATTGAAAAACATGAAATTTATGGCATTTCAGGCCATGAAAGGTTAAAGCTATTCATATCTATAGTATAATGTTTCATTTTTGAATTTGATCCGAAAAGTCTTCTCAATATTATGAATTAGAATCTTACTTAATTACTTAGGTGGCCATAACAATCCGTGTTTGGGCTTCGGCCGATCTCTATTAGAATTAGGATTACCAGATCCTAGAAGTCTGTTGCCGGGACAAGTTAAGAAAATTTCGGGATTTCTTAGAAGTCGTCGGGACAAAAAGAATCACATTTGTGGACTTTGAGAAATTTTAAAAATCTTAATACGTAAAAGGCAATCACGCTGTTCTGCACATAATATCGCTGAAAAATATTCAGCCTGAAAGTATGCACATGAAATTCATTTGATACTTATCAGTGACCAAACAGAATTCTTGCTTTTTATGTATACGCGTACTTTTACGCTGAACATTTTTTAGGACAGTAAACATATATTTTTAAAGTACTGCAATATCAAAAAATTATTACAGTTTGAGCTATATTAGGTGCGGAGCTATAAATCCAATAAATTTTTTTACACTTAATGCTTTCAACCCGTCGTAGAACGAGCTTTTTATACTAGTATAAACATAAAATTAAAGCATAAGGAATATGAACATAAATTGAATCTACATAATAAATAATATGATTATAAATGAGGCGTTGCAAGCAAGAGTGGTCTAACCCGCAAAAACATGAAAATTTAAATAAACACAGATTTACCACCCCAACTACACTCTCTAGTAATTTTGCTGCAATAGAATATTGATTGTCAACTCTATTAATAGATAGCTAAGGCCTATCGAAAAAGCATATAAATTTAATTTGTATGTATGCAACACTGGCGTATTACACATTGATATTAATTTTGCGCCTTCTTCAATTCAATCCAAAGGCTAGGATTTAAGAACAACAAGCCATTTTGTGTGAAATACAAATATTCAAATCAAAAAGAGGAATGTTTCAATGAATTGGTCCTAAAAAAAAGAAATTCAAAAGTTTTCAACACTTTGGAGTTGTTGTATCCAAACGGAAACAGTATAAGTGTCGAAAAGAAAAATTACCTTCTCCAACTCATTGCTTTCCTTCCCCTCCCCTCCTCATTCACCTTGAGTTCTTTAAGAAATTACGAACCGGTCACGACTTTACAATTGGTTTACATACGTACAGAAGATATTGATTGAGGATATTTAAAATCTTTATTTTATTTTTAAAAGATGTATTTAGTTCGTCATTTATTTTATGTACTTATGAAGTTAGCTTTTTAGTTTGTATGTAGTATTTATTTAATTTGTTTGATAATGATAATAATGCACTATATTCAATTTTATTTTATCTTAAAATAATTTTTATCTTAAATATACCGAAATGCGTAAAAATAAACTTCCATTAATTTTATTTCCAAAAGTTTTCTCAAAAATAACAAAAAAAAAAACCCCAAGCCCAACAGTTTTCTACCCGCACACTGCAGTTGGTTGGCCTTACAAACAAACTTAAATTTTCAATCCCAAATGTGTTACTGCGACAGTGGCCTAACCCACATTTTTACATCTTTTTTATGAGAATTTCCCAGGTTTAAGCCTGTTTAAGTAACAGCCAAACTTGATATTAACCACTTAAAAAGAAATTTAGAAAAAGTAAATAATATTGTGAATAAAATAAAAAAATTAAAAAACTCTAAATGAAACTCTTAATATAACTCCATTAGATATGTTGGTGGATTAGGCCACTCTTGCTGACATCGTCTCAAATTATAGTTTATGTTTCTTTATAGTTTATAGTTTCTTTATAGTTTCTAGAATACATGTTTTTGAAACAATAAAAACAATTCTTAATACAAAATCATTTCGCTCAATCTGTTTCATCCCACGGTTGCAAAATAGATCCCATCATTTAGCAAATAAAATTTTGCATGTGTATTTTGTTGATGGACTAGAAATTCGTACGCAATGAACGTTGTTTGTGTTTTTATTGAAGCGTTAGCTTAACCGTGGTGCAGGTGTCAGGACTGCCGACGGAAGCGATAGCTTCTTAGCATTGAATGTAACATTAAATATAGTATTAATTGAAAGAATAAACAAACAAATAGGACTGCCGACGGAAGCGATAGCATCTTAGCCTTGAATGTAATATTAAATAGTATTAATTGAAAGAACAAACATGAACACACTTTGAAGTTTAGAAATGTTTTTCATGTTTATTAATGAAATTGATAGAATAAAAATTTTGAATTTTGGTTACGCTATATACAGTGAAGAGCAAAAGTCTACATACTGTCGCCCCGCAATTATACTGCCGTATATTACATTACAACACAATGGATGTACTGCAAAATAATTGCGGGTCGACGATAAGTACAGCATCGAATTTTTGATTTCCGCAAAATAGACTTTCGTCTGCATATATTTTCAACTACTTGTTAAACTAGTTAAATTTAAATAATTTTTTAAATTACTTTAAAATAACCAATTGAAAACTATTTAATATTCCACTTACTGAAGATGAATTTAAAAGCATAAAAATTTTAAATTGTTTTTGTTTAAACTGTTTTGAAAAATACATAAATCATGTCAAAAAAAGCATGCCTGGTCGACACAAATAAATTCTGAAATATAAAATCTGAAAGCAAAATGTAAACAAAGTTAAAACTGATCAGTTTTTTAATGGAAAATTGTAAAATGTCTTTCTTTGCGGTGTTTTAATTGATTTTAAAATAATTCAAAAGAGAATCATGCCAAGCTTCATTGCCAGTAAATTCAAAAAAGGACTAGTAATTACATTCAAGGAGATCAACAGAAGTACGCTGCGATGGTAGATATAATTTCATTATTCCTTTCTTCATTGGACTATTTCTGCTTCCAAAAGGTGATAGTTCCAGAAGCTGGAGGAACTCTGCGCTTTTATGTGAGCATGCCTACCACGGAAGCAGTTTACAAAAACGGGCACGCCACCGCCTGGGTACATGAGCGAAGGTGCCGATCCAATTGATCGGAATTGTGTGGATACTGCGCCTGTTATTTAACACGAGCCAGCTTTTTGATGCTTCATTTCAAAATATGAGCTAAACAAGCGTGTCAGCGGGATTTTCCACGCTTTGCAACCATTAATCATGGTCGATGGACACACCGATATTTTGCTTAGTGTTTTTTTTAAGTGTCAATCGCAATGAAGTGATGGAGCAGACTCGACGCTAAGTAGAGAAAGGCATGCGTCTTTACTATTGAAGTGATGAGGTGTTTGATGAATGGTTAAGCAATGCATCAATTTCCGTGCAGAGTCCAAATTGTGCAATGTTTGCTTAACAGTACTAGTTTGTAATTTGAATATCTTAAATAATAAAGAATTTTTAATCGTTTCACAGGGTTTAGAGGCAGTTTATTAGTTTTAAAGTGTGCTTACCATGTCTGTCTTGCAGCTCAATGTCGTAAACAAAAAAAATATGTCTTTTTGAAACAAAATGTTAGTGAAGCCTAAAGTTAATAATATTTGATGAAATAACATGATTAAATATTTATAAACTTGTAATCTAATAAAAATTTGCAATTAAAACCTGTCCAAGTCAGAGTAGTTGCCGCCTATATATAGTTCAAAGTAGTTTATCAACCATTTGTTTTTAAGTAGTATTTCAATTACTTCATATATAATGCAATAAAAACTATTTAGAATTGAAGTGGATCCCGCCTTAATATAATTCAAAGTACTTCATATACTAGTTTATTTTAAATTAAATTTTTAATTAGTTGTTTTTAAAAACAAGTAAGTTTGTTCCTATAGGGACCTTATTACGCATCTACAGAGGAAGACCTGTCAATAATATTATAATAATATTATAGATGTTAATTTACTGCAAAAAATAAAGTGCATTTTGAACTTTTTCATTACAAAACACTTTCATTTTATTAAAGAATCAAAGTAAAATCGTCATTGGCAGCAATTTTAATCAAACAGTACTAATTTAAGAACACTTGTATAATCAGTGGAATCGTTCACTGAACCAATACATCAATACTTCGAAGTTTTTGAAAGCTGCGATGGAATTTTGGAGTTAGTATTGAATTTAATCAATCATAGTTTATCCTTTTAGTTTGTATACACTATTCTTAGAACTACTCTTCTGTATAAAAAATATGGATATTTCGTATACGAAAATATATAACTTTTCAAGCTTACAGAATTTATATCTCCTAAGCTCCTAATTTGAGAGTGGCCTTTTTTGCAGCATTAGAATTAGGGGCTCCAAATACACGTTAAGAAAAAAAAAGAAAAGGCCGTGGACCCTAAAGGAAAATTATTCCCAATGCCTATTTCATTATCTATCGCCAGCTAAAGCACAAAACTGTATTTGTTTAATGGTTCCGCTTGGGTCTGGAACTTATTGACTTACACGTTGGGCTTTGAGCCTTGTAGTCATACACATCCTCTTAGTAGTTTGATTCTGAACAACTTTAGTTTTATATTACTAAGTATATTACTAGTTGAAAAATAATAAAATATCGTAAGTAGTACAAAAAATACTAAAAACCATAAATTATACCATATTTAACATAATTTCAAAAGAACATATGTAAAAAAAAAATTGTATGTTAAAATTGTTTTGGAAGTTTTTAAAAAATTGCAAAAGAAAAAATTAAAATGATGATATATCAAAAGTGCAAAGTACCAAATTTTTACAAATATGTGAAAAACGTCCGATTTAATATGGAGTCACCGATATATGTTATTTTGTATTTTTTTCATTTTGGTTTTTTTTTTCTATCTTAGCCCCCTCCCTCTCCGCTCCTCTCTCTGGCGGATCCTAGATCCACCACTGGCGACAAGAAAATATTGGACTCCAAAATTATAGCTAAAAATAAAATTAGAGTTTCTGAAAATCGCTAAAAAAACATTCAGAATCATATCAATCGCTAAAAATTTAGCGATGACAACTTAGATTTTATTCTTCGTTAAAAGTTCGTTAAGTCTCTAATTTTTTTAGCATGAAAATAAGCGATGGAATTTTTCCGGATCGCAATTATAGCCAAAAACTATAAATTTAAATTTAGCAGTAAAAGTCACAGAATATTGAAATTCAGAATGGAGTTATCACTTGGTGATGTCCTTTTAAAGGAAAACTTGAACCCATATAAGCCAAATTTTTGACTCGGATAGCTTTGGAAGTAAAAATCACGGAACATTGAAACTCAGAATGAAGTTACTATTTGGTAATGTCCTGCTACCGGGAAACTGGGACCTTGGCAATGAGCGTGGTGTCAGACAGTCAAATAATGTTTTTTAATGTTTTTTATTTTTCAATATAGTTGCCGGGTGTATCATCGCACACCGGGTATAAGCTAGTTGTTTCATAAGAAGCAAAACTATTTTTTCTGTATTTGACGAAGCGTCCGTGTAAAGTTTGTTTCGCATAAAGGAAAGAAGCCTATTAAAATATATCAAAAAAACTGGATTTTAAATATTAATTCGTAACAGAGAGAATTTGGTTGTATAAAAAATCGTTCTTGGGAAGTTCGAATATATCACCAATTTTCACTAAGAACGTTAAAACCAGTAGAAACATTTAATAAATATAATATTAATAATATATTAATAACATATTAATAATATATTAATAATATATTAATAGCATATTAAAAATATATTAATAATATATTAAAATTATATAAATAATATAAAAAAAATTTCTCCACCGTATAAAGAATACAGCCAAACTCTATGCTATATTGGAATTATTTTGAAGTGATAAAACAAAACGCGAAAAAAGAAGAATAAATCGTTATCGAAAATCTGGCGACAATAACCGCCCGATAAAGTGCGTGTACCGTATGTCAAAGAACCGATGTAGACTCGGCTTCAAATCACATTAGACGGAAAATTTTTTCAATAAAAATAATTTTTTGATCTGCCACAGACAGTGGCAATCTACTCAATGGTTAATGGTTAGGCTTCTTAATAACATGAATCATAAGTAGTAAGTCCAGTTCTCGATCATTTGTGTACAAACATTTAATAACTCGTACAACACAAATGATCACAAGTACGGACAAATTTCTTTCAAGAGCTGAAATTACCAACGTTTCTTTTTTTTTCGTTACCAAAATTACATAAAGTTTACACGTACATCATGGTATGTGCCTTTTTGAATTTTAAGCAGTTGTAACAACACTTCAACAATAACTCACATCAAGCTCTGTTTGGCTTTCTGGCAAACCTAAGAGTGCTCCGTCACTACTTTCATTCATAGGGAGATCTTCCATTATGTTATTTCGCTGACCTGCAGATGGACGTTCTCGCAGTATATAGCGTCTTGTGGAAGCACCAAAATGAAATGTACTATTAATCTGCAACTGCGTCGGCTTATGGGGCTCCAAGCGCAATGTGCCAATGAATGTTCCATGAGCTGCAAATAAAAATTTCATATATAAATTAGAATCTTACAAAAATTGTAATTTATTGCTTACTAGAACCTAAATCTACCAAATAGGCTAGACTTAAATGCTTGTGAAAGACAAATGCTGCATGAACTCGTGAGCAGGAGGCGTGATCAATGCAGAAATCATTCATCTGATTATTGCGTCCAAAAAGATAACATCGCTTCTCGTCCACCATCAATTTTTGTACCAGTTTATCATCTTTAAGCACGTCTAAGTGGAGTCCGGTAGGTGGTTTTCCGGCCCTTAAAAACAAAATTCTTTAGAACTCGCATTGCTTTAAATATTCCACCATCCCATCCAACAACACACAACGCACCAACTAGGTATATCGTAGCTATTCGCCATTGCTTTTATATGTAACTGAACGTTTGCTAAATCTATTATTTAAAAAAAAAAATTAACTCTATAAACTCACACAAAATTCCAATTGTCTGAAATAGAATTTCATGAAATCATATGGGAACGCGATTGCCACCTTTGTAGGAAAAATCCCATTTGAGGTAATTTTTAATTGTCGTGGGAAATGGGAATTCCCATGGTTTTTTTTTTTTGAGTGTGTTTTTTTTTAAATTCATGTGGGATTTTTATTGTTTGTTTTGAAAAGCAAAGAAAAATTCACATTTGTGTATGAAAAATAATTATGCATTTAAGCTTCAGTTGCTGCTAACATTCTTATGCTTGGTGCTTTAGTTCATGGCGAAATCACGAACGCACCATGGTGTTGTTTCTTGTAGCTATACAGTAAGCCTCTGCACGGATTAACTCGTTTCTACTACAACAATAGTGCATTCGGTGTCGAGTTCTGTAGTTTACATAACTATAACAGCGAGAGAAATTAACACCATAGCCATAAATAGTCGTATGGTCTGATTATGCAAACTTGACGTAACACAGGTTAACATGACGCAACGTACTATAGATTTTTGTTGTTTATGCTACCAAAGTAGCAAACACAGCAAGTGCCTAATAATTCACTAGATCAATTAGTTTTTCGTCGTCTACCATTCAAAAACATATTTCAATTATTAATAAAAAATCAATTTAAAATAAAATACTTACATTGCGCTTTAATAAATAAATGCAAACAAGAATATATTACTCAAAAATCAAAGTGTGATTTTAGCAACCTTACTAAAAGCACAGTGTATGCTGAAATGTCAGCCGGCGTAACTTACTTACTTACTTACTTACTTAGGTGGTCGTAACAACCCGTGATCGGGCTTCAACCGACCTCATCAGCTCTCGCCAGGCGCCTCTGCTTTGCGCGCGCCTTCTCCAATCGGATACACCAAGTGCGGTTAGGGCTTCCTCAGACTGGTCCATCCATCGGAGGCATGGTCTCCCTCGTCGTCGTTGACCAGCGACCCTCGCCTCGAGCACCTTTTTCGCTGGAGCTTCGTCGTTCATACGATGGACATGACCCAGCCAGCGTAGTCGCTGCACAGTTATACGCCGAACTACGTCAATGTCATCGTAGAGCTCATACAGCTCGTGGTTCACTCGGATGCGATAGTCATCGCCGACTCGAACAGGACCGAAGATTTTTGAACTTAGTTGCTTACTGAGCCCGTAGTACCACCTATTAGCAATTATTGTTCTTCGCTTTATCTCCAGGCTGATTTTGTTTTTGGTATTAATGGCGGTGCCAAGGTAAACGAACTCCTTGACTACTTCAAAGTTATAGCTACCGGATGAAACGTGGGAGTCTAAACGCCGAGCTCCCTTGTTTGTAGACAGCATATATTTTGTTTTACCCTCATTTATCGTCAAACCCACTTTGGCTGATTCCTTTTCGATAGCGGCGAAAGCAGCGGTAACATCTCTCTTGGTTCTGCCGACAATATCGATGTCATCAGCTTACGCAAGGAGCTGGACACCTTTGTAGAAAATGGTGCTATTACGATGCACTCCGGCCTTTCGTACGATCCCCTCCATGATGATGTTAAAGAGATCGCAAGACAGTGGATCGCCTTGCCTGAAACCTCTTTCGGTATTGAAGGTTTCGGAGAGGTCATTTCCTACCTTGACGGAGCTGCGTGTGTTGCTCAACGTCATTCTGCAAAGTCTAATCAACTTTGCAGGTATACCGAACTCAGACATTGTTGTGTATAGGCAATCCCTTCTCGGGCTATCGAACGCAGCTTTAAAATCGACAAAAAGATGAAGTGTGTCAATTTGATTTTCGTGGGTTTTCTCCAGGATTTGTCGTAGCGTGAAAATCTGGTCTATGGTGGACTTACCAGGTCGAAAGCCACACTGATAAGGTCCAATCAGTGTTTTTGTAATCGGCTTTAATCTTTCACACAGTACGCTTGAGAGAACCTTATATGCGATGGAAATAAGACTGATACCTCTATAACTAGCGCAGATTGTAGGGTCTCCTTTCTTAAGTATAGGGCACAGTACACTGAGGTTCCAATCGTCGGGCATGCTTTCTGCTAGCCATATTTTGCTGATGAGCTGATGCATGCGCCTTATCAATTCATCGCCGCCGGTTTTAAACAATTCAGCTGACAGGCCGTCAGCACCCGCTGCTTTATTGTTTTTGAGTCGTTGGATAGCAACTCGAACCTCTTCATGGCTAGGTGGTGATACTTCCACTCCGTCATCGTCGATTGGTGGCACTGCACTGCGCTCTCGATGGGCGGCATTGGTGGAATCGTCGCCAGTAAGTAAATTGGAGAAGTGCTGTCTCCACAATCTAAGCACACACTGTGTATCCGTATTCAGATCTCCATTTCCGTCTCTGCAAGTGGATGCTCCGGGCTTGAAACCTTGGGTTAGACGCTTAACCTGTTGATAGAATTTTCGTGCATCCTTCTTGCCCTGGTATACCTCTAGTTCCTCACGCTCACGCTTTTCCTGCTCTCTTTTCTTGCGTCTGAAAAGGCGCCTCTCTTCCTTCCTCTTTTCGCGGTAGTTTTCTCGCACGGCTCGCGTTGCAGCTGACTGCAGCGTTTTTCTGTATGTGGTGTTTTTTACTGCAGTCGCGATGCGACACTCCTGATCGTACCATTGGTTCCGAGGTTGCGGGCGCCGGAAACCAATGACAGCGCGCATGGAGTGGGATATATGCGCCCAAAGTCCACCGGCGTCGTCGAGTCCAGAGGTTGGTTGGTTGAGCTTAACCGAGAGTTGAGCGGAGTAGGCTTCGGCAGTCCGTTGTAATTGCAGCTTAGCGACATCTAGCTTTCGTTGCATTCCTGTGCGTATGTTCTTCGCATTGCATAATCGCATGCGGATCTTGGCTGCAACAAGATAATGGTCGGAGTCAATGTTGACCCCCCGAAATGTACGCACATCTAGAACACTAGAGGCATGCCTTCCGTCGATTACAATATGATCAATTTGGTTTCGCGTTTTTTGATCAGGGGACAGCCAGGTGGCCTTGTGGATGTCGAGGTGCTTAAATCTGGTGCTACTAACTACCATGTTTCGTGCCGTGGCGTAGTCGATCAGTCTTAGACCGTTGTTCGTAGAGGTCTCGTGAAGACTGAACTGACCGACAGTGGGGCCAAAGATGCCTTCCCTTCCGACTTTCGCATTAAAATCGCCGAGGACTTTTTTCACGTCATGAACCGGAAGGTGGTCATATACGTCCTCAAGACTAGCGTAGAAAGCGTCCTTGACGGCTTCGTCCTTTTCCTCCGTCGGGGCGTGCGCGCAAATAAGGCTTATGTAGAAAAATTTTGCCTTGATGCGGATCGTGGCCAATCTTTCGTTCACAGGTGTGAACCGGGAAACAAGGTGGCGTAGTTTCCGGCTAACAACGAATCCACATCCGAATTCGCGCTTCTCCGCATGGCAGCTGTAGTAGATATCGCAGTGTGCTTGTTTAGAGCAGCCTTGCCCTTTCCATCGCATTTCCTGGATGGCGGTGATGTCAGATTGTATTGTTTTGAGGGCTTCCGCCAGTTGGATAATGGCAATGGACATTCCAGGTGCATATCCGTAAATCATTGTCCGTTTTTCGTTTGCGGTGGTCGTCAACGTAATTGGGGTTCTTATCCGAGGCTGGTTTAGTTTTCATTGGGCAGTAGTAATGTGGCGGGACCCAAACCCTGCGCACATTCCATGTTTAAGGTCTATGGATCGACCCGCCGCTCAAATTAGCCGTCAAACTGACGGATGCCAGTTTGCCGTTGCCCAGGGAACACCACTTGGAGGTTTGAGTCGACTTGAGACGATTTCGACATGGATAATGCTGGCCTCGCCAGGTTAAGGCTTCCCCAAAAATTCCTCACACAATTTTTAAATCCGGAGGTATTTTTATTTGGCAAAGACATTCAACATTCTTTTATTTCACTTTTTGTACGATACAAAGTGATATTTGCGTCAGCAAGGTGCTGCGCCGAGAAACGAACAACTGGGAACTTGATAGGACAACGTCAATTAAGCTGGAAAGGAGCACTTGTTGCCGGCACAAGGAGCAAGAAATTTGTGATTGTGTCTTAAAGCGGTGGAGTGCCCGCTTATCGGTAAGTGCCTTTTGAGACTTGATTTGGGGTTGATTGAGGTTAGGTTGAGCGGGATATATTGGCAGCCAACATGCCACCAAAAAGGAAACCAGTGATTGATGCATCGGTTAGCGAGCCTGCGACAGATAGCGACAATGATGAGCTTAACCAGACAGTTTGCGAAGCAGGCAAAGCGCAGGCGGCGTCGACACCTTCACTTGAGTTAAGAATAGAAGAAATTATGCTGCAAATTCACAATTTGCAAACAACAGTTCGTGATAACGAAAGAAAGTTGCAAGAAAGCATGCGAGCAAGCGCATCGCCAGCTAGTGAGGGTGAAAACACAACATTAGCAGCAGCTCTAACAGAGTTGAGCCGATCGTTGAGCACGGCCAGGCCGGAGTCTTTGAAAAGAATTTATGATCTTCCAGAGTTCGATGGAACTCCTGAATGTTGGCCTATGTTCAACGAATCGTTCTCAATGACTTCTGAGGAGTACCAATACAGCGAACGTCAAAATATGCTGCGGTTACAGAAGGCGCTGAAAGGCAAAGCAAAAGAAGCTGTTGAGTGCTTATTAATTCACAGCAGCAATGTGGCGCAGGTCATGAAAACGCTCAAAGACAGATTTGGTAAGCCAGATCTGTTAGTCAAATTGCAAAAATAAGAGTCGTTCCACATATTGCCGAAAATAAAATTGAGCAACTTGTGCCTTTTGCGACGAAAGTTCAAAATTTATCTTCATTCTTGGAAGCAGCAGACTGTCAACACCACTTGTCTAGCCCGACACTTACGGAGGAGCTCTTGATGAAGTTGCCTGTGCAAAGGCGACTAGAGTGGGCACGTCATGCCGCATCTATAGTTCCAGTACCAACTATAAAGCACTTCAGTGACTGGCTGCAGGAGCTGGCATCGTTAGTTAGCTCGATTTGTGTAAATTTAAATGAGCGTTCTGAACAGGCGGATGCTAGGGCCGGTGGTGGTCGTTCGAAATTGTTTCATGCTGATGAAGCAAGAGTCCAAAATCAAAAGAAAGGCTGTGTGGCGTGCTCTGGAAATCATAACCTTTGGAGTTGTAAACAGTTCTTGGAACTGAACAGTGTGCAGCGATGGCGCTTGGTGCGCATAAAAAGGTTATGTTTCAATTGTCTGGGTGGCGGCCATCGTAGCGACAACTGTGAGCAACAACACAAGTGTGACAGCAAGGACTGCAATAAAAAGGTGCACGGCTTATTGCATAATGTTCATGTTAGCGACCAACAAGCGAACCAGCAGCACTTTGCACCACAACAACAGAACGTTTTCACTGGCACAATCAAGCAGCCACGACAAAATAAACTTTTATTTAAAATATTGCCAGTAAAGCTATACGCTACTGCTAAAGAAGTCAATTGCTATGCGTTCTTGGATGAAGGGTCGGCGGTATCACTCATGAACCGATTGGAGCTAAGTGGAGAAATAGAAGATTTGACTTTACAATGGTTTGGCGGTAAAACAGTTACAGAGCCATCGCAGCGGGTCAAAATGAAAATTTCTGGAGTCGCAGTAGGCAGCAAACAAAACGATATAAAGAGCGTTAGAACTGTACAAGATCTTCGTTTACCTACACAAAGTCTTAATATGAGTGAGCTTCATTTTAAGCACCGCCATATGAAAAAACTACCTGTAGTGGAATTCCCAAAAAATTAACGTTATCTTAACGTTAACGTTAACTAACAGAGTTTGTGGTTTGCAATAACGTTTGTCGTATTCCCAAAACTGCACTTAACGACAATTTTAGAAAACAAAATTATTCACAATGAAAGCTACAAATAACGTTAACATACATCGAAAATATGGCAGGACTGTTATTTTTGACAAGTAACAATACAAATTAAAAAAAAAAATAAAATAATAAAAGCTCAAAAAATGGAGCAAAACGAAAAAAGGTCCAGCCGGACAACAGCGGAGCAGCATAAAATTATGCTTGATTTTTTTTGCGCTAACAAAGGGTTGGCAGAAGGTAGGTTCGCCTCCATACATGGAAGGCAGGAAGCGGCAAAGAAATGGGAGGAGCTCGCTACCATCCTCAACGGTGTGAAAGGAGCGGAAAAAACTGGAACCCAATGGCAAGTCGTAAGTTATATTCATATAAAAACTGTTATGTCAACTTTAAACATTTGTTTCATTAGACTTGGCGCGACCTAAAAAGTCGAACATCGGTTAAAGCAAGGGAGCGCAGGAAGGAAATGTCGAAGACGGGTGGAAAACCGCTTACACTTCCTGCGCTCACAGATTTAGAGCTAAGAGTGTTGGACATCCTTGGCCAGAACTACTCTGAAGGTAGCCCCATATGTCCAGAAAGTTTCCCAGAGGAAGAGGTAAGTAACTTCACTGTTTTAGTATCATTATAAAACTAATTGATTTTATGATGATAGCATTTGCAAATACTATTGGAAGAAGGGGAAACAGAAGTTTTGAACCAGTGTCCAACTGTTGCCCATCAAAACTATTTGCTTGATAGTTCTGCTGGCGCGGAAGAGAATTGGCCGGTGGATGTCCTGGAAGAAACTGCTGAAGAGCCAGCGCCGGTACAACCCTCAAACGCTGCACCACAAAAAAAACGCGCTCCAAAAAGGACGCAATTGAACTTGGCACGGGACCAATTTGCTGAAATAGCAAATAAACAGGCAGACGCGATCACTGTGAGTAGAATTATTCAATAGTAAGAGATTTGCTGTATTTACTGTGTTCCTTCAACTTTTTTTTCTTACAGATACAGGCAAAATCAGCACGCAAGCAAGCAGAAGCATCGCAGTTATTGGCTGAAGCTGCGGTACGAATAGCCATTGCTTTAGAGCGATTGGCGACTTCTTTCGAAAAACTCGAAGTAAATTTCGAAAAAAAATGATACTCACCAGAGAAACTTAAGTGTGATGCATATTTTTTGCTTTTTTATTATTTATTTATATAATATGTTTATTATGCAGGGTGTCCTGCAATTGAGTGCAACTATTTACGGAGGTGAAAGTTTATGTCGAGTTGAGGTAAAAATCGTATGGAAGGGGGGAACTATTTTCACATTCTTAGGAGCTACATGGTTAATTAATATTTCACGACTTTGATTCCCGTTATTGTTTTTAGCACAAAAGCTAACTTACAGAAAACTTATGTTGATAACTCATTAGGCAAATTTATTAGAATTTCGCGTAATGAAATTTTTTTTTGTGATTAATTTTGTAATATTTTCAATTTTCTTTCCAATGACACCAAAAACATTAATATATCTTAACAAGCAAAAAAGTTGGCTGTACTTAAAAAAATTATACTTATTAGAAAATAATGGTAAATAAATACAATACAATTACTTATGCAGTAGTTAATCTCGTTGTTTTCTAATAAGTATAATTTTTTTAAGTACAGCCAACTTTTTTACTTTTTAAGATATATTTATATTTTTGGTGTCATTGAAAAGAGAATTGAATAAATTACAAAACTGATTGCAAAAAAAATTTAATTTACTACGCAAAATTCTGAGAAACTTGCACTTAAAGTTGAAATTTCGTAGTTTCAACCAATTGATCTTCGAACGAGCACAGCTTGGTAACGGTTAAGTTGGTGCTGTTTGTTGATATGCCGTTAGAAAGGTGATTTTATTTCCTTTGAAATGAGTTATCAACATAAGTTTTCTGTAAGTTAGCTTTTGTACTAAAAACAATAACGTGAATCAAAGTCGTGAAATATTAATTAACCATGTAGCTCCTAAGAATGTGAAAATAGTTTCCCCCTTCCATACGATTTTTACCTCAACTCGACATAATCTTTCCCCTCCGTAAATAGTTGCGTTCCATTGCGGAACACTCTGTATACATTTTAATACAATTTTTTTTATAAAATGTGCCTGAATATTTTTTAAGTTATTTTTTTATGAATGTTTTGTTTATTCACTATTTAAATAATATGATATAAGAATATTAGTATAAAAAATAAATGAATTAATTGAAATGTTTTTTTTTATGAAAATTTTTGTGCAATTAAACGATCTTGGATACGTTTCGCAACTGATAAGCGATATCCAACATCAATAAAGCTATCATCAACTGGTGCAGCTGCCGTTCCTTCATTTGGCAACAAATCATTGATAACTTCATTGCCTATCGAAGTATTTAGGGTCAAGTTGTGAAGAGCTGCACATGCATTCACAATTTTTCCTGCAAAACCGGGTTCATACATGAGTACTCTTTGTTTTGAAAGGCAGCGCCACCTGCCCTTAAGAACACCGAACAGCCTCTCAACGCAATTCCGGGCTTTGCACAAAGCTTCGTTGTAATGGTACTTTGGTGTACCTTCAGGCTGGTTTGTCAAAGGCGTCATTAGCCACGGCTCTAATGGGTAGCCAGAATCGCCTGCAAGGATATAATTGTTTACAAGTCAAATTCAGTAAATTTTTATAAAAGTGTACCAATTAAAAAAGTTTGTCGGTTACCACGTTCAAAAGACCTTTGCATGACGTTGCGAACAGCACAAGCATTCCATATAAAGGCATCATGGCGAGCCCCAGGGTACCTTGCATTAACATGCAAAATCTTTAAATTTGGATCACATATCTAAAAAGAAAGTATTTAGCAATGAATTTTATGAACAAGCTTTAATTTACCATTTGGACATTTATAGAATGGTAACCATGATGGTTCACATATGCCTCTTCGTGCTGCGGTGGTCCGACGATGGAGACGTGGGAGCAGTCAATTGCACCAATAGCACCATCAAACGGCTCACGAGCTGTCCTAAAAATCGATAGTGCTGCTTGCCTCTCAAGGTGTGTCACTGGGAAACGGACATTCGGACGAAACATTTTATTGTTGATGGCATCTGTCACTCGATGGATTGAGCGGCTCATGGATGACTGGCTCATTGTGATGGTCTTATGCTGGCCTACTGGCCGCTGATAGCAGCCAGTCGCATAAAAACGAAGCGTAGCTAGCACCTATTAATGAAGAGTTTAAGTGTACTATTTGCAATGTTTTTCTTTTACTACTTACTTGACTTTCGGCTGACAAAGCGGATATTGTTTTTTTTTCTAGCTCATCGCGAATAGAAGCGATTATGTTTTGAGCTGTCTCGGGAGTTATTCTATATAAGTTTATGAATTTTGAATCTGGCAAATCAAAAGGGCTGTCCACCCTTCGCAGAACAGCCCACTCCAAAGCACTGTCTCTCATCGAAACTTCATCGTGCAACAACGCTGCATCCATTGCCAAAAATTCGAAGGCCATTTTACAAAAAAATTAAATATTTTTAGAACAAAGATTCAATAAAAAATTATACTTTAAAGCTAAACAACGAAACACTTCACTCAAAAATTGCTTAACGTTATTGTTATATCAGTTAGCGGCGCCTAAATAATCGTAGTTAAGCTTGCGATAAACATCTTTAACGAACTGTCAAAATTAAAGACAAACATTGCAAGCAAAGATGTTGGGAATACCAGTTAGCAGTAAGTGTAGCTAAGGGACAGTTAACGATAACTACAAGTGTCTTTAATGCGTTTGGGAATTCCACTACTGCTCTCGATTATAACGCTGCTACTCCGGAAATTTTGATAGGGCTCGATAATGCTAGCCTTGGCGTAGGCCATCAGGTTGTTGAAGATGAATGGAAAGGACCAGTAGCAGTATTGACCAAACTCGGTTGGGTTGTATATGGTCCTGGAAATCGAAGCGATGGAATCGGTGAATATCGTGCATTTTTTGCTGGCACTGGTCAAACTGATGAGACCTGCAAATTGAATCAGCTGGTTAAGGAGTACATCGCAGATGATTGTTTAGGAGTGCGTGCTGTTTCGAATCCTGTTGAAGCTGAGGAAACTCTTCGAGCAAAAAGATGTTTAGAAAATACAACAGTGCGTGTCTGTGGACGTTTCGAAACTGGTCTTATATGGAAGCGGGATGATGTGGCCTTCCCAGAGAGCCGAGCGATGGCGCAAAAAAGATTATTTTCATTAGAGAAGAAGTTTGAGCGGAACAAACAATTTCGTGAAGAGTACGTAGGGGTTATGCGTGATTACGTAAACAGAGGGTTCGCGAAAAAATTAACCGAGGTTGAGGCAATGACTAGAGAACCAAAAACTTGGTATTTGCCGCATTTTGGTATTTTTAATTTAAATAAACCAGGTAAAATAACATTAGTTTTTGATGCGGCGGCGATTTCTAACGGAGTCTCTCTCAACTCTGAGCTGCTCAGTGGCCCAGATTTGTGCGAACCATTGACAACTGTTCAAATGAAATTCAGACAGAAGCCGATAGCGGTCTGTGCAGATATTGTCCAGATGTTTCACCAGGTGAAAATACGTCAAGAGGACCAGGCGGCACAACGATTCGTTTGGAGAGATGATCCAAAAAATCCTATCGAGGAATTTGCAATGACCGTCATGACGTTCGGAGCCACATGCTCGCCCTGCTCGGCGCAATATGTAAAAAATCTAAATGCATCTGATTTCCGTGATATTTACCCAGAGGCAGTTGACGCAATTTTAAATAATCATTACGTAGATGATTTTGTTCACTGTTTTTCCAATGAAGAAGAAGCTGTTCGAATTTCAAGTCGGGTTATTTGGATCCACCAAAAAGGAGGATTCGAACTGAAGAGGTTTTCTTCGAATTCGACGAGGGTCGCCGAAACTTTAAATGGTTGCAAGATCGACAACTCAATTCTAAGTCTTGATAAAGGTGATGCTGCAATTTTCCAGAAAGTGCTCGGAATGCATTGGGACACCAATCGAGATGAACTCAAATTTGTTTTGGCGTTCGGAAAAATTGATCGTCAGCTACTGAAAGGAACCAGAAAACCGACGAAGCGTGAAGTACTGAGTATTGTTATGTACTTATTCGACCCTTTTGGAGTCGCGGCGGAGTACTCGTTATTGGCGAAATTATTGTTGCAAATGATATGGCGTATGCAGGTGACTTGGGATGACACCATACCCGAAGATGCTCACAGAATTTGGTTAAAGTGGCTTCATATGCTTGAGGAAGTGAAAAACATAAGCATTCCCCGATGCTACAGCGTAGGTTTTACAGAAATTTTGTCGGAGCTCCATATTTTTGTAGATGCCAGCGAAGTTGCGTACTCAGCAGTAGCCTACTGGAGAGTTGAAGAGCCTGGAGGCGTATGCTTGTCGTTCGTGATGGGTAAAACGAAGTGCGCTCCATTGAAATTGCTATCGGTACCACGACTTGAGCTGTAATCCGCAGTGCTGGGCACAAGAGTTCGTCAGTTGATCCTGCGTAGCCATAACGTGACGCCATCTAAGGTTGTTATGTGGTGTGACTCTCGGACAGTTTTAGCATGGATAAAATCGGATCATAGACGCTATAAACCGTATGTTGCGCACCGAATCAATGACATTTTGGACAGCACTATGATTGCAGATTGGCGTTGGCTTCCAACCTTTCTTAACCCGGCCGACTTTGGAACACGAATGAAGGATAATAAACGGCAGTCATTCTGGATAGAGGGTCCAAAATTTTTAAAGAAGCAGGAATGTGAATGGTCGCGAATAGTAGAAAACATTGAGTCAACAGATGAGGAAATTCGTTCGAAGCTGGTTTCATTTCACATAAACTTCACTTGCGATATTTTTAAGAGGTTTTCATGTTTTTCTAAATAAAACGCGTCGTGGCGTGGATTTTGCGCTTTCGCAATAAATGTAAAGCTTCCTTGACAAAGACACATGGAGTCCTGAAAGTGGTCGAAGTCGAAAGATCGGAAAAGGTAATTGCTATATGCGCTCAGATGGAAGGATATGGCGAAGACTATCGCGCTTTAAAAGCTGGCAAGCCAATGGATCGCACCAGTCACCTACTAAAATTGACACCACAAATTGATGAGGATGGGCTACTGCGCGTTAGCGGACGTATTAATGCTGCTGATGTTGCTTTTGATACACGGTGCCCAATCATTCTACCTAAGGACCATCCATTGACCGAATTAATATGTAATTTTTACCATCGTAAATGGAAACACCAAAATAAAGACACAATAATTGCCGAGATTCGAAGAAGGTATTGGATACCTCATATCGGGACTGCAGTTAAGCGTGCAGCGAAATTGTCAATTTTGCAAGATCCGGTATGCAAAACCGGAGTTTCCACTCATGGGCCAGCTGCCAAAGGATAGGCTAACTCCATTCGTAAGACCATTCACGTATACAGGCCTTGATTTCATGGGACCTTTTACGATTGTCATTGGAAGACGATCGGAAAAGCGATGGATAGCGCTATTCACGTGTATGACAACGCGCGCTATACATTTGGAAATTGCGCGAGACCTGTCCACGGAAACATGTTTAATGCTTTTACGAAACTTCATGAATCGGCGAGGAGTTCCGGTTCGCATTCGTTCTGACAATGGAACTAATTTCGTCGGAGCTGAGCGAGAGCTAGGTAGACAAAAGAGTGATTTTGACAATGAAAGAATAGCTGATGCACTTGTCACCCAACACGTGGAATGGGTTTTTAATTGTCCCGCAAATCCACATGCAGGCGGATGCTGGGAACGACTGGTCCTCAGTGTCAAGAAAGCTATGGGACACGCGCTATTTGACAAGAGTCTTCAGGAGCACTCGCTTTACAGTCTGATGTGTGAAGCCGAAAACATAGTCAATTCACGCCCGCTGACCCATATTCCGCTTGACTCGCCAACTGACCAGCCTTTAACCCCGAACCATTTTCTCTTAGGTACCGCCAATTCCGAGCAAACTCCACATCCGCACGAAGAGGCATGGACCGTGACCAGGAAGCAGTGGCGCATAGCTCAACAAATTCAGCACAGCTTCTGGAAAAAGTGGCTTGATGAGTATTTGCCAGACCTTTGCCGAAGAACCAAGTGGTACAAGCCAACGAAGCCGCTAGCTGTCGATGACGTTGTTTTGGTTTGCGACAAAGCGTTACACCAAGCGAGTTGGCCGATGGGCAGAATATTGAGAGTGTTTCCAGGAAAAGATTCTCAAGTTCGATCTGCAGAGGTTCAAACACAAAAGGGAGTTATAATGAGGAGGCCAGCGTGTATTCTAGCCAAGTTGGATGTTGGTGAATCTTAGACGATTCGGATTCACGGAAGCGGGGATGTTACGGAAACCAGTTCCTAAAAATGTTTTGTTACTTTTAATCTACTGCGTTTTTAAAGATACTCTTTATATACTTTTTACTTAAACTGTTTTTGCAACCCTGCAACTTATGCTGTGGTTCGCACCAATTTTAATTTTATTGTCTTTTTGGATTTGAGAACACACAAAAGTGTAAGATTTTGATATTGTTCGTTTCTTTTGTATTTAATTCGTTTTTATATTTCTTATTAGGAAATAAAATTCCTCACACAATTTTTAAATCCGGAGGTATTTTTATTTGGCAAAGACATTCAAACATTCGGTGCAAGAAACATTTGGCAAGACATTACAAACATAACATTCGGTGCATAAATTGAATTTAAGATTTAAAAAATTGGAAATTCAAATTGTATGTAGATGCGATGGCAGAATTAGACGGTCGCAATTAAGTCTCAGAAATTTAAAATTCAAGATGGTTAATAGTGTGTCCACCTAAAATTTTTTATTTTCATGAATTCGGTGCTGGAGGAAACACTAGGTAAAAATGGGTTGCTGAATCCTTGCCAGATTTCCAAAATTGTGTAATTTTTTTATAATAGTGTTGTCACCTACCAAAATGTATTTTCAAGAGTTTTAACATGGTTTAACAGTGTTAAGGGGTCGCTGACTTCAAATCTTATGTCACAATTTTAAAATTAAAGATGGTTAATGGTACTGCCACCTAAAATTTTTTTATTTTCACGAATTCGGGGCTGGAACAAACACTAGGTAAAGTGGGTATTAAGGGGTCGCTGACTTCAAATCTGATATCAGAATATATGTATAATATCAAAATCAGCCGATTTGTTGGCTGCTTGGTGTTTATTGTGGCGGCGTAGTTGCTGCTGCTGTTTTTGCTCGACAGCGCGGTTATTGTTCAAAGATATTGTCTCTTCCTGTGGCTTTGCACAATAAAATTAGCGAACAATCACAGATTTGTTAAAAAAAAATAAATTGTGTTATTAAACGCCTTATTAAAAAATATACAATATGAGTCAACTTTTAATTTGCAAGTGGCACTTTCTTAACAGAAAAAATATTGGTAAAAACTTTTGCATTGAGAATATTAGTACTCAAAACTATGACTCTGCATATTTATTATTACAAATTTATGGCTTTTTTTCGTAAGCTATTTGTGACCGCACTCGTTACACTGTGCGGCAGTTCTTCATGAAGTGTGGCTTCGACTGTTAAATTTTACGCAGCAGACAACAATAGCTGACTATCGACTGCGATCGTTTTTCATCAAAGACAAACGCTGAGTGTTAGGTGGCAACACCATTAACCATCTTAAATTATAAAATTGTGACATCAGATTTGAAGTCAGCGACCCCTAAACACTGTTAAACCATGTTAAAAACTCTTGAAAATACATTTTGGTAGGTGGCAACACTATTATAAAAAAATTACACAATATTGGAAATCTGGCAGTGAATTCGGATTCAGCGACCCATTTTTACCTTGTGTTTGCTCCAGCACCGAATTCGTGAAAATAAAAATATTTTAGTTGGCAGCGCCATTAACCATCTTGAATTTTAAAATTGTGTCATCAGATTTAAAGTCAGCGACCCCTAAACACTGTTAAACCATGTTAAAAACTCTTAAAAATACATTTTGGTAGGTGGCAACTCTATTATAAAAGAATTACACAATTTTGGAAATCTGGCAGTGAATTCGGATTCAGCGAACCATTTTTACCTAGTGTTTGCTCCAGCTCCGAATTCGTGAAAATAAAAAAATTTTAGGTGGCAGTACCACTAACCATTTTGAATTTTAAAATTCTGGCGGTCTAAATTCCGACCATCTAATTCTGCCACCGCATCTACAATTCCAATTTCCAATTTTTGAAATTTCAAATTGAATTTATGCACCGAATGTTATGTTGTTGTGCACATCAGAGAACTGCACAAGCCTACTTGAAATTCAAGCTTTTTCAAGTACTTGAATTCAAGTATGTATCCAAACTTGAAAAAGCAAGGTTTGGCCTGCTTATAAAAATAGCAAACAATTACAAGTCATATCCAAGCTTTTTCGTTGGCTTACTTGTTAAGGCTTACTATGTCGGGAAAGAAAGTTGAAAAGCTTGAAACGTTCGGCAAAAGCTTGTAAGCTCGCAAGTATCCGAAAAAATTCAATTAGCTTGTTTAGGAAAATCTTAAGCGTATTAAGACTTTTAAGGGTTCTGTGGACTCCGTGATTGGCAGTTTTAGAGGGTAGCTGATTTTGAAATTAATGTAAAAATTTAAAATTCAAGATGGCGAATAGAGTTGCCACCTTGATTTTTTTTTTATTTTTGCGAATTCTTGTTATTTTGAATTTCTGACAACGGATTTGATTTCGAATCTAATATCACAGTTTTAAAATTTAAGATGGAGGATAGCCTTGCCACCTAAATTTTCTCCATAGTGTTGCCAAAAGTAAAATGCAGTTTTAAGAGTTTTAAACACCATTTTACAGTGTTAAGGGGTCACTGACTTCGAATATGATGTCAGAATTTTAAAATTCAAAATGAATATTAGTGTTGCCACCTAAAATTTTTTTATTGTCACGAATTCGGCGCTAGAACAAACACTAGGTAAAAATTGGTCGCTGAGTCCGAATCCGTTGCCAGAATTTCAAAATTGTGTAATTTTTTTATAATAGTGTTGCCACCTACCAAAATGTATTTTTAAGAGTTTTAAATATCATTTAACAGAGTTAAGGGGTCGCTGACTTCGAATCTGATGTCCGAATTTTAAAATTTAAGATGGTTAATAGTGTTGCCACCTAAAATTTTTTATTTTGACGAATTTGGTGCTGGAGCGAACAATAGGTAAAAATAGGTACCCCATTTGCTATATGTTTAAGGGGGTCCCGAAACACGTGTTTGACTTACAATTTGACTTGCAGTGGACAGTTAAACACGTGTTTCGACGTGTCCCCCCTAAAAATGTAGCAAATGGGGGAATGATAGACCCCTGATGATGATGATAGAATTTTAAAATTCTGACATCAGATTCAAAGTCAGCGACCCCTTAACACTGTTAAATGGTGTTTAAAACTCTTAAAAATACTTTTTACTAGGTGGCAGCACTATGGTGAACATTTAGGTGGCAAGCCTATCCTCCATCTTAAATTTTAAAACTGTGATATTAGATTCGAAATCAAATCCGTTGTCAGAAATTCAAAATAACAAGAATTCGCAAAAATAAAAAAAAATCCAGGTGGCAACTCTCTTCGCCATCTTGAATTTAAATTTTTACATCAATTTCAAAATCAGCTACCCCCTAAAACTGCCAACCACGGAGTCCACAGAACTCTTAGAAGTCCAAATACGCTTAAGCTTTTCCTACACAAGCTCATTGCATTTTTTGGATACTTGTTTTTATATTGGATACTTGCCTCCAATTAAAAGGTTTTCAAGCTTTTTGCCGAAGGCATCAATTTTTCCTTTACTTGGGACTTCGTGCCGTTCGCTTGTAAGCTAGCATACTTGCAAGTCGCAAGCTGTCATGGGCTTGTTTATTTTCAATCACAAGTCAGACTTGATTGAAAACTATCAAGCTCAAGCTAGCTTGAACTTGTATTTTAAGCAAGTACTTGAAATCGATTTCAAGTAGGCTTGTGCAGTTCTCTGGTGCACAGAACAATCGACTCATATATTTTTGCTGCATTCATTTTTTACAAATCCTTTTTTCCTTCATTCTGTTATGTTTAGTTTAGATTCGTTTGCCTGACGAATGCTACCGGCTATGTTATGTTTGAGTCGTTCCGAACGATCGCTCTTTTCCAAACGAATGTGTTGAAAATCGTTTTAAGACTACCCGTGCAGAGGTTTAGTATATACACCCCTATTAGCAATTTCCATACGATACACGATACACGCTTGCAAGCGTATCGTAAAAATCAAGCTTTCGTATTATCGTTTTCATACGCCCGATAGATATACTATTGTGAATGAGTGATTTTTGTTTACATTTTACTGTGAATTCAAAAACAGCTGAAATTCGTAAGCTGAAATAATTACAATATATTAAGTTACGACATAAAAAAATTTTAACATGTTTTCGACGACATCCATTGCATTCTATATTGGTGGAAAAAGCGATAAGACACGCTTAGAGGCTGTGGAAAGAAGGCATTTGAGGGATGCTTCCAATCCTTTGGAAATGAACTCGACAATGTAAAAAAAAAAAAACGAAATGGCCATTTCAGCCCTTGAAAGGACTTTGACCGAGCTTCCTATGACCCCTTTTACATTGATCAAGACTTGAAGTCAAGTTTTTTTGACGTTCTCTTTTGAACTTCAGACTTGAATTCAATTTCTTGTCTTATTTCCTTGTTTTCTTAAAAAATAAAGTGAGATAGGTAGCAAGCAAACTGAAGCAAACTGAACTTTAATAAATTATTATTAGCTCCTTGTTCCACTTAAACGACATTTTTGGCTATAAAAATCTATTATTATTAAAAATATCTAAAAAAACCTCATTTAATAACGCACAAACAAATTTTACTGCAACTAAAGTCTAACAAACTCACATTGATATGCGAAAAATAAAATAAAAAGTACTGTCAACAACGCGAAAATAACAAAAGGAACACGAAAAAATTGCCGGTACAGCCAAGGTTGATTTATAAGGTTGTCGCAAGGGAGACAGCGAGTACCCATAATTGTCAAATCGAAGTTGACAGCTCATAGAAAATCTGCAAGTGCTTTCTTTTATCATCCGTTCTTCTTTCGTAGTCATTCGCAAAATTGGCTTGGGTACAGCTTCAAGTTTTTTTTCCCCTTCCGTCGCTTCCGATGTGCGGCGAATTGCCTACAAACTCTGAAACTTGACTTCAAGTCTTGATCAATGTAAAAGGGGTCTATGATCAATTGTGTTGTGTGGGATGTGAAATGTTTGCATACAAATGATCGAGAACTGGACCTACATGTTTTACGCCGACTCCGAACGGCTTAAGTTTCTCAAGAAGCTTTTCATGGCAGTTTTTACTCTCTGAGGTTTGCCATTGTCTGGAGAGAGGTGACGGCCGAACAGAAAAATTAATTCAATTGAAAAAAAACTCGACAATGTAAGTAGCCTAAATAGCAATGATCGAAATGGTGGCCAACATGAATTTAATTCCTGACCGATTTTTCCGCATCTGTTTTTAGCCAGAGCTTTGCGACTTACACCTCTTCCCAGGTCTGCGTTTGCTTCATTGAAGTGGCAAGACGCTTCAGTTGAGTTTTCGAGCTCACAACACTTGGCCTGTTCAAGAACTCATTTCTATCGCTTTAATACTTATATATTTCGAAAGAGATGAATTTAAAATTTATTTCATCTATCGGACAAGAACATTCAGCTGCTTGCAAGCGCATAAAATTTAACCGCTGATCCGATACGTATCGTTTCGCAATACCATTTTTTTTTTTCGATAAACGATAAACGCTAACTGCCGGATTTAATACGACAAACGTAAGTTCATAATACCACATAGCAGAGTCCAAGCATTTATCGTGTATGGTATGAATTTGTAATAGGGTGTAGGTTGAAATAGAATATATAAGATCACTTATGAGAAATTTCCGCCTAAAACCACGCCTACTTCCCATATAACTCAAAAATTTAAAACAATAATTTCTTTCGTATTGAAGTTTTATTAAAACGACTCACTAAAGTATCTGAAATATATGTGTACATTTAAAAAAATTACACGTCCACCGCCCACTATCTCCTTAATGTCCTTAAAACATTAAAATGTTAAAAAACGTTTCGAGCCAAGGACTCTCCGATCATGAAGCTAGAGCACTTCTATTGAGCTAACTAGGCGATGAAAAATTGGTAGCCCAAACCACTTCAAGAGTTCTCTAGTCCCCTACTTAGCAACAAGCATATTAAGTTTTTTGTTTTGTTATTTTTTTTTTTCAATAACTTACTTTTGACATTGACGTGTTTACTGTTTTAAAATCCACTCGATAATTTCTTAAGCACAAAAAAATGTATTTAAAATAAATAGCAATTTTACATACGGCTTAACCATGTTTCATTTTTTAATAGAAACCGCTGTTTATTTTTTAATGCATTTAGCCATTTAGTTTGAAACTTTCCAAAAAAACCTCTCTGAACATCTTTTATTATTAGCGCAATTTCTGCATTCGTTAAGAATTCATAATTTCCTTTAAAGTAATGGTGAAGTTTTCTAATATTTTGTTTATTGTTTAAAAACTTCTCGCACAAAGCGATTTTAAAATCTAAACTCTTACATTATTAAATAAAATAATTTATTTGATTTGTTATTGACTAATGTGGAGGAGCAAGGAGCAATTATAAACCCCTTTATAGGCATAGCTCACTTCGCAACTGTAATACAATATGATAATTATTAAATATAAAATAAGTGGCTGTAGTTAATTAGTCCAAGTCAACATCTTGACATTAAATACAGTATTTATGCATGACAATGAAATATACTGTATAATAGAAAAAACGATAACACATATAACTTCTCAAGAAATGATCCCTCTTTAAAACAAATTCCATTGCGTTAAATTTTAATTAATGTTGTAAATTAATATCCGTTAATATTATTGCAAAACACGGAAAGTAAAAAGGATGATCGCAAAGCACAATATAATAGCTATCAATCTTTATATACATACTTTGATGTGTACTTTTTGCCTTTAGTTATTGCTGGAAGAAATTGTTTAAAATATTGCATACTTGCTTTGCATACTTACAGGCTTGCATCTTAAAATGCACATCTTAAGAGGAAACCATATAACATTTTGGAAAAATGAGTTTAATTATAGGGGTCGCAGGTGTGAGCAGTTACATTTTGTAAAAATTGAAAGTGGACTGTTCCACTATGACGTTGGAAGTAATTAGCCTAACAAAGAAAACTTCTATCAAGCATCGACTTTTTCTGCATTTTAAATGTGTTGATTCTTAATAAAAAATAAACTGCACACATTTTCTTATACAGGGTTTCCCGCAATTGAGTGCAACTATTTACGGAGGTGAAAGGTTTGTCGAGCTGAGAAAAAAATCGAGCTATAGGGTTAATTAATATTTCACGACTTTGATTCACGTTATTGTTTATAGCACAAAAACTAAGTTACGGAAAACAACGATATAATCTACTGCATAAGTAATTGTAATGTCATTATTTACCATTATTTTCTAATAGGTATAATTTTTTTAGTACAGCCAACTTTTTAATTTTTTGAGATATGTTTATGTTTCTGGTGTCATTGAAAAGAAAATTGAATAAATTACAAAATTGATTCTAAAAAAATTTAATTTATTACGCGAAATTCTGAGAATTTGAATTGATTTCATCTTCACACGAGCACAGCTCGGTAACGGTAAGTTGGTTAGGTTTGTTGATATGCTGTTAGAAAGGTGATTTTACTGCCTTTATAATGAGCTATCAAAATAAGTTTTATGTAAGTTAGTCGCTCTGCTAGAAACAATAACATGAATCAAAGTCGTGAAATATTAATTAAGCCTATAGCTCCTAAGAATGTGAAAAAAGACAAACGATTTTTTGCTCAGCTCGACATAAACTTTCAACTCCGTAAATAGTTGCACTCAATTGCGGGACACCCTGTATAGGCAAAAACAGATACAATATATAATTTATATTATTTCTAAATATGTTTTAAATACATTGTTAAACTTAAGGTTTTAATTAATAAAATCGCCAAACTTTGTGCATTTTGACTATGTAGCTGCAATAAAAAATATTACACAAATTTCGTTATTTTTGTTAAAAAACTCGTTAACTTTTTCAATAAAATGTTCATAGATTTTTCTAATCCGGTTATATTAGAAATTAGATTTCATATATTTTGATTATATTAAGGAAACAGGATATTTCAAAAAATGATTTATTACCGCAAAAAAACACTGTGCGACGTCTTCAAGGAGAGATTGAGAGTAATGGCAAAAGTATTAAAAATACTTTCCATTCCCCGAAATACACCTACGATCTTTCAGGTATCCCATTTTTAATAAGAGCTGCATAAAAGGAGAGCAAGTACAAGCATTTCAATTTTTTGTTGTTGTACTTAACTTTAACTGAATTTTTTGTTTTATGTTTTTGTTTTTATTTTTATTTATTTTATGTTTTTTTTATATTTTATTAATATATAAACAACGTTTATTTATACGTTATTTATGTAACGAAATGTAAGGTTAAGATGTTAAGATTTTGCACAATACTGTATATGGCACACTAAATGATAGTGAGTTGGATAAGACTGAGGTGCGGCACCTAAGACGGCTGTGGCGCGGTGGATAGAGTGCGTGGCTCATACGCCAGAGAGCCCTGGATCAATTCCCACCAGCCACAGAAAGTTTTTTCAATTGAATCAATTTTCCTGTTTGGCCATCACCTCTCTGCAGACAATGGCAATCCTCAGAATAAAAACTGCCATGCAAAGCTTCTTGAGAACATAAGCCGTCCGGAGTCGGCATAAAACTTGTAGGTCCAGTTATCGATCATTTGTGTTCAAACATTTCACAACACGCACAACACAATTGGTCATAAGAAGCTCGGTCAAAGTCCTTTCAAGGGCTGAAATGTGGCCATTTCGTTTTTTTTTTCATAAAAAACTCTAGAATAAAAACACGTATTTAAAGTATTTTATTAAACTTTTATTTCAATAAATATTTCTTCTTATCTCTCTTTCACTTTATTATAATAGCATTTACTACACACTGTAAGATGATTTTAATTTGTTAAAATAATCTAAATCTTGCTTGCTGATTGACGGTATGAATTTACTAAATGATTTTGTGAAGTCATTCATGTCAACAACAACGTCGTCTGCTGTTAAATTAGAATCTTCAGTGCCACCTGCGTAAAAGAAGTGATTGATTAATGAATTCTTCTTCTCTGCAATTGCTCATAAGCGCCTACCCTTCAAACTTTCACCAATAGTCCTTCTAACCGCCGACAGCCAAGCGTTAGAACAAACTGAATACAAATCTGCACCTGACATTTCCCCTTTCAAGCACTCGGCAATTTCATCAATGTTGCAGTTTTTAGCCAATTTGAAACCTTTTGTTTGTGCTCGAAGTACAGACGCTTTCTCTTCGGTGGATGAGCATGGGCCTACGTAGAATAATTTATCAAATCTTCCCGGACGCAAAAGTGCAGGATCAATTAAATCTGGCCGATTCGTTGCAGCTAAAATAAATATTGGCTTAACCATATCATTCATTCCATCCATTTCGGCAAGCAGCTGAGAAACAACACGATCCATTACTCCACCTGAGTCGCCAGCTACACCACGGTTCGGTGCCAACGAATCAAGTTCATCGAGAAAAACCACACACGGTGCAGCAGAGCGTGCTCGCGAAAACACTTCACGTACATTCTGCTCACTTTGACCAACATACATATTAAGCAATTCCGGACCTTGCACCGATAAGAAGCTCAAATTGCACTCTGTTGCAACAGCTTTGGCAACAAGGGTTTTACCTGTGCCAGGAGGTCCGTAAAGTAGTATTCCAGACCGACGCAAATTTTTGCCCATAAGATGCACGTGCTTGAGGGGAAGCCCAATGCTGCTCTGAATCTCATCCTTCAATTTAGCCAAGCCACCAATATCGGACCACAAAACTTTTGGCACCTTTGGAGCGCCAAGACTATCGGCGAATGAAGCTTGCATTTCACTTAAATTCAAGGCAAAATGTTCGAAGCTCAGAGACGAATTGCCTTGTTGTTCATTACGCTGCGAACGTACTGCATTGTCGTATAATAGTTGCAAGTCTCCGAGTAGAAATCCCCGAGACTTGTCGGCCACTTCACGAAGCACCAATTTAGTTTTTGTCCAATCTGAGCACATTTTATGCATATAACGCTCTTTAGAATCAAGTGAACACAGCGGAACATTTGAGATGTCATTTAAGTTGAAGATTTTATTATGAAAAATCTCCCTTATGTGAAGCCATTTAAGTATTTCGTAACGTTCTTTTTTTGATGGAATTTGTATGCGTATCATCTCGAGAAAAAGACGCTGCACCATGGGCTTGGGATGTTTATCATTTGTAAGTGCTACTATAACAACTGGATGTTTACGATCGTTAGCAAAGAGCTCCTGAATTTGAACATGAAACGCAGAGAGTAGACGCAAGTCCTCGTTTCCTTCATTATCAATACCGAATATCTATATATTGAATTTAAATATAAGCTATTTAAAATACAAGAGGGAGTGGAATATGTAGTGATATGCATTGACGGAAAAAAGGAAGCGACGGAAAATAATATAATATTACAGGAAAGAATAGTTTAATAGTTTCTAGAAATTTAGAAAACTAAATAATAATATCCTAGTAGGTTAATACTGTGGCGACCGTGGCGCAGTGGGAAGCTTGCGTGTCCCATACGCCAGAGAACACTGGTTCAATTCCCACCTGACATAGAAAGTTTTTCAAATTAAATTAATTTTTCTGTTGCGCCGTCATCTCTCTGCAGACAATGGCAAACCTCAGAGAGTAAAAACTGACATGAAAAGCTTTTTGAGAACATAAGCCGTTCGGAGTCGGCATAAAACTTGTAGGTCCAGTTGTCGGTCATTTGTGTTCAAATATGTTCACAACACGCACAACAAAATTGATCATAAGAAGCTCGGTCAAAGGCTGAAATGGCCACTTCGTTTTTTATTTTAGTTGTTTAATACGAAGTGATTAATACATTCGTTCTCTTAAAGTCTCAAAAAAATCCGCCATATGTCCATAGATGGACTGAAAACCAAAAACACCCCCACCAAAATTACAATTTTCCTTATAAGTAAAATAGATCAAATGTATAACTATAACATTGACTAACCTAACTAACACGGTGCAAAAAAATGTAAACTTTAACATTGTAGCCGTTATTATGAATTTTACGTCTATTTTTTTTTGTAATCTGGTCAGAAAATCTCAAAAAATGGAGTATAGAAAAAAAAAAGAATTAGAAAAATACTTTCTCGACGTATTTAACGAAGTTGAACTAATTCAAATAAATAATTTTTGTTATAACATTTTCTTAAAGTTAGTCTACCTACCCGACCCCTAACTTCCTCCCCCTCCCCACCCCAATTACCCATCAAAATAAAAAAATTTGTCAAAACAAACCGAAACGACTTCAATTAAGTTTCAAGCACAACAGCTGTTTTTTGACAGTGTAAATAAAATACAAATTTATTTGACTGATTAGTTTATTTGAAAAAAATGGAAAATTCAAAGAAGACTTTCAGATGAGGTGGAAGCATGTGGTTGCAGTATATTTAGATCAACACTTTCCACCACCAACTGCATACATTTTTTTCACAACATAACTCAAAAATTCAATTTTGCCTTGACAATCAGCCGTTTGTAGCTCGAGATTCGTACTCGAACAAATTTTTCAAGTACTTTACTTACTTACTTACTTAGGTGGCCGTGACAACCCGTGTCCGGATTTCGACCGACCTCATCAGCTCTCGCCAGGCGCCTCTGCTTTGCGCGCGCCTTCTCCAATCGCATACACCAAGTGCGGTTAGGGCTTCCTCAGCCTGGTCCATCCATCGGAGGCATGGTCTCCCTCGTCGTCGTTGACCAGCGACCCTCGCTTCGAGCACCTTTTTCGCTGGAGCTTCGTCGTCCATACGATGGACATGACCCAGCCAGCGTAGTCGCTGCACAGTTATACGCCGAACTACGTCAATGTCTCCGTAGAGCTCATACAGCTCGTGGTTCATTCGGATGCGATAGTCATCGCCGACTCGAACAGGACCGAAGATTTTGCGAAGGACTTTTCTCTCGAACACCCCCAGAGCAGCTGCGTCAGTTTGCGAAACTACCCATGCCTCAGCGCCATAAAGCAGCACAGGTAGAACGAGCGTCTTGTAGAGTGTTAGTTTTGTCGATCGAGAGAGGGCTCTGGAACTTAGTTGCTTACTGAGCCCGTAGTAGCACCTATTAGCAATTATTGTTCTTCGCTTTATCTCCAGGCTGATTTCGTTGTTAGTATTAATGGCGGTGCCAAGGTAAACGAACTCCTTGACTACTTCAAAGTTATAGCTGCCGGATGAAACGTGGGAGTCTAAACGCCGAGCTCCCTTGTTTGTAGACAGCATATACTTTGTTTTACCCTCATTTATCGTCAAACCCACTTTGGCTGATTCCTTTTCGATAGCGGCGAAAGCAGCGGTAACATCTCTCTTGGTTCTGCCAACAATATCAATATCATCAGCGTAAGCAAGGAGCTGGACACCTTTATAGAAAATGGTGCCATTACGATGCACACCGGCCTTTCGTACGATCCCCTCCATGATGATGTTGAAGAGATCGCAAGACAGTGGATCGCCTTGCCTGAAACCTCTTTCGGTATTGAAGGTTTCGGAGAGGTCATTTCCTACCTTGACGGAGCTGCGTGTGTTGCTCAACGTCATTCTGCAAAGTCTAATCAACTTTGCAGGTATACCGAACTCAGACATTGTTGCGTATAGGCAATCCCTTCTCGGGCTATCGAACGCAGCTTTAAAGTCGACAAAGAGATGGTGTGTGTCAATTTGATTTTCGTGGGTTTTCTCCAGGATTTGTCGTAGCGTGAAAATCTGGTCTATGGTAGACTTACCAGGTCGAAAGCCACACTGATAAGGTCCAATCAGTGTTTTTGTAATTGGCTTTAATCTTTCACACAGTACGCTTGAGAGAACCTTATATGCGATGGAAATAAGACTGATACCTCTATAACTTGCGCAGATTGTAGGGTCTCCTTTCTTAAGTATAGGGCACAGTACACTGAGGTTCCAATCGTCGGGCATGCTTTCTGCTAGCCATATTTTGCTGATGAGCTGATGCATGCGCCTTATCAATTCATCGCCGCCGGTTTTAAACAATTCAGCTGACAGGCCGTCAGCACCCGCTGCTTTATTGTTTTTGAGTCGTTGGATAGCAACTCGAACCTCTTCATGGCTAGGTGGTGATACTTCCACTCCGTCATCGTCGATTGGTGGCACTACACTGTGCTCTCGATGGGCGGCATTGGTGGAATCGTCGCCATTAAGTAAATTGGAGAAGTGCTGTCTCCACAATCTAAGCACACACTGTGTATCCGTATTCAGATCTCCATTTTCGTCTCTACAAGTGGATGCTCCGGGCTTGAAACCTTGGGTTAGACGCTTAACCTGTTGATAGAATTTTCGTGCATCCTTCTTGCCCTGGTATACCTCTAATTTTTCAAGTAACGTTCAAATAATACAGAATGACATTTTGCTTTTTCTTTTTCCCTCTCTCGTGTTTGAAAAATGTGTAAAGAACCGCTTTCGCTTAACTACACGTTACTTAAAGTGAGTACGGAAACAGACCTATTGAGTTTTATAACCCCATTTTTAAAAGATAATCTATTGGCAAAATTTTTTCATAAACTATTTTAGTGTCTTCAGAGATATTCTCCGATTTTTTTAAGTTCAACTGTGTAATATGTGTCTCAGACACCTGGTATAATCTTGACCTTCCTGACGGCTTTTTAAACATTCCATCTTACACACATTTTAGGAATGACAGGATTGGAAATGAGGAGAGTTGAGTTGCTGTGTATTGTAAGCCCTTTCTCATTTCAATACTTGTGAACAAATCGTATGATTAAATTTTTGAAAGTTGTGTTTCGTAATAATTATAATGTAAAATTCTTTTTTTGCGTCTACAATCCTCACAGATGTTACAGTCTTGATCGTTATTTTTCAGATCTGCATAATCGTTTAACTGATTATAACTTCTATACTATTTTGACTTTTATTTGAGCTTGCTGACAAAGAACAATGTATCGCATAGTTTTAAAGACAAAGTCAGTGCTGCAGGAATGTCAATTATTAACTCTACGACTCTGACTCGTTTTGCACCGGGTTCGTCCTAGTCTATATGTCTTTATCCTGTCTGACGTTTCATTGGTTTTATTTTTGACTAAATTTCAATTATATCTGACCATTCTCCTGTTTTGTGCTATCAGTTTTAATCGATCCTGATCGTGATAATAAGTCTATTGATTATTCTTTGTTGTATGATTATTTGTCTCGTAAATATTTTAAGTGAGGATTTTATGGACACTAACTTCATCGAAAGAATGGCCTATGACTTCATTTAAATTTCACAAATATTTAATGTTAAATTTATAGTACAACGTTGTATTTTACATACGGCAATATTGCTCCGGCAATATTTTCATCATTGATGTGAGTAGGAGGAAGAAAAAAATAGTAATATGCTTATTGAAGTTGCCGTAAATTTTTTGACAGTAGATATTGTTGAATTTTTCATTCATTGAATACTAAAGCAATATTGCCGAGTAAAGATTAGCACTAAGCCCGGCAGAATATTTTAATTTTTTTGTGTTTTGAGCAAGTCTGGATTTAATTTACTCATCTCGTTTTTCAATTTACTCACCTCGAAATTGTGAAAGCATATAAGAAGAGGCTCACTCAGAAGACTCTTACCAAAAACAGCCTTCAATTTCATTTCAGTATGCGAAGGTACTTGTGAGACGATGTCTGCACAGTCGATACCAAACAAATGCATTCCAAGATCCTGCGCCACAGCATTGATTAGCTTTGTTTTTCCAGCGCCACGATCACCTTGCAACAGAAACAAAGGGTAAATATGTTTTGATGAGAGGCATGCCGACTGCTTTGGTAAAAACGCATCGATTGAAGATCGCAGCACTTTATAGAAACTCCGTAAGCCAACAGGGTAGTTCTCAAGAACAGCAATATTATCTAGCAGTTGTCGGGGTAAGAAATGATGGGAATGAGGAATCTGCACTAGATTTGTACAGTTTTTTGCTACAATAGCCTGTAACTCAAAGTCGCTACCCTTAACCTCTAGATGAGCACAACGAAAATGAACATGCTTAAGGTAAGCAAATATAAGATAATAATGGGCATACGCAGCCGTTCCCAATAACTTAGCATTCACTTCGATGCGGTAGGTATGACCACGATGTAGAATCCGCGGTGTGTTAAAGTAATTGCTTAAAATAAGTTCCGTGACATCAGGCGGCAGTTCATGTGGATTATTTAGCAAATAAATGTGGGCTTTAGTCGCAATGATTGGTATAGGTTGCTGGTCATTGAATTGTTCTAAGTTCGCCCAAAAGCGTCTTTGTTTGTGTTCTAAATTTGTTATTCCAAAGCGATCCATTAAGTTCGAGTAAAAGTTTTCCTGTAAGAGTATCGATTAGTTTAAAAAGAAATAAGAAGGTATATTTTTAAAAGTAAAAGTTGTTTGTTGTTATTCTGTTAAGTTGTTATTTACTTTAATTGCAGCATGCAAAAGAAACCCTTCTTATATGCTAACATTTTGCCTTAATAAATTGAAATTGAAAGTGAAGAATTATAAGATTTAATTTTCAAACTTATTGGGATTGTAGTATATTTAACTGCCCAGTTGTGCCAGAAAGCATTTCAAGATTCAATATTTCTACATTACTTTTCTACTGGCAAGCATTACATTTTCCATTGCTATTGAACATTACTTTCTGAAAGCAATTGCCTAGGCAGTAAGGTTTACTGCTTCTCTTCTAACTGTAAGTCTCAAAATATAGGATCGCCTGAAATTGAGATTTCTATTTATTTACATTACTTTTTGCCTTACTCTGAAATGTAGAAATGTAATGACAGAAATTAAATAATTATTTTTATACCCCAAAGCGTACTGTGTAAGGGGTATATTAACTTTGTCATTCCGTTTGTAACGCCAATAAGGAGGCGTGGTAGGTATAGAAAAGTATAAATATTTTTGATCAGCATCACCTCCTGAGCCGATTTCCTTGTGTCCGTCTGTATGTCCGTCTGTCTGTCTGTCGAAACGATTACAGCCGGATTTTTTTAAATCTATCGCAATTAAATTCAAATATAAGCTTATTAAAAAAAATGAAGATCAAGTTCGAAAATGAACCAATGAAAACCACGCCTACCTCCCATACAGAGTGACTTCATTTTTACAGTAAAATCTTAAAAATCCACAAAAATTAAGGAAATGTTTCAAAATTTTGCACATAAGCTATGATCTTTAATGTCAATCCTGACTATGAAATTTGATAAGAATCGAATGGAAACCACGCCTACTTCCCATACAAAGTTGCCTTTTTATTAATATAAAATTTTACACATGAACTTTGATAATTAATATAAACCATTTCTACAATATTTGCCAAAATCTGATGGAAACCACGCCTACTTCTCATACAAAGTGGCTTTATTTTAAACTAAAATCTCTTAGAAATCCACAAAATTAAAGAAATGTCTTGAAATTTTGTACATGAGCTTTGGTATATAATATAAACCATATCTATGATATTCGGCAAAATCAGATAAAAACCACGCCTACCTCCCATACAAAGTGACGCCATCAAAATAGGATTAATTTCGTAAGTATATAAAACTGAATGTCATCGTGTCTGTCGTGGCTAAAGACTTCAAATAGCTCCATTTGCTATTGCTACTGCCGAAGCTCATTTCTTACTTGTTTTTTTTTTTTGTGTTCGCATACATTACATTTATTTATTAAATATGCAATTCATGTAAAATTACAAATTTAATTACATAAAACATATGTTTGGTATATTTCTTCATTTTCAATGCATTTTTTTGGAGAATTTCAATATTTTAATGCACAAAAGAGGGGTGTTGCTTGATTATCGAAAAAATAAAATTAGTCTTATAATTTTTCAAAAAAAGTCGATGAACAGATGGAATGAATCGAAACACATCGCAACTGCCTTTGCTTCAGAAAGGACAATCGAAAGTTGCATTACTCACTAGCTCACAACGAGCTCACTATGGAATGTACACTACGTTTCTAATATATTTGTAATGTAGAAATGATGCACCGTTTGGTAAGGTCCTTACAAACTGCACAACTGGGTGGAATTCCGAATAGAAGATATTTTATATTATTTTGACCTACCTATTGACATCAATATGCAAAACAATGGTTTTGCGTCTCGATATTCGAGTGATAATATTTTATTATTTTTTTGGAGCGGGATGTTTAAAATTTCCCCATTACGATATTCCTCCTTAACAAAATTCTTCTTTAAAAAATTTTCCTTTTTAGAACTCTACACTTTCAGAGCAAAAATGAGAAAATAATGAATGCATAAAACTTCAGCACAGAGATTTTAAATAACCAATTTTAATGCAATTTCAAAGAACCAAAATAAAAAACCATCTCTTATCTTAAGCATCGACACTACTGACTGCTAAAAGGTAAAAAAAAAAAAACGGAAGATAGTTTAAACAAATTTTAAAGAACCGCTATGCAAAGACTGGGCACCTCTTGCAGTGAAGTGATGAGCTAAAGAGATCCCACATAATTTTTAAAAATTTGTAAAATGTTATACATTATGGTAAATCATGTTGGTAATTAATACAATGTAGCAACTGCATAACCAACTGCATTTCAAAAGAAATTAAAAAAGATTATATTGCTACTTTAAAAAAGCAAGCGTTTTTATTCTTATTCAATAATTACATACTCCATTTAATTTTTTTTTAGAATTTTGTAAAGTTGAATTTTATAAAGGGGAATTTTGCCCCCAAGGACTGTTCTGAAAAGATGCTGCACACTTTTAATACATTATATCTCGTAGTGCAAAATTTTTAATGTACTGCGGTAAGATGTAAAAGAAAGCTTTTTTTTTATTACGCCTTTATTGGTTTACACATAGTTTTTTTATAACTATAAAAAGTTAACTTGAAAATTAACAAAATCGGCAGTTGGATGTGTAGAATGTGTAGCCCATACGCCAGAGAAACCTGGTTCGAATCCCACATGACACAGAAAGTTTTTTCAATTGAATTAATTTTTCTGTTCGGCCGTCACCTCTGCAGACAATGGCAACCCTCAGGGAGTAAAAACTGCCATGGAAAGCTTCTTGAGAACATAAGCCGTTCGGAGTCGGCGTAAAACATGTAGATCCAGTTCTCGATCATGATCATTTGTGTGCAAACATTTCATATCACACACGACCCAATTGATCATAAGAAGCTCGGTCAAAGTCCTTTCAAGGGCTGAGATGGCCATTTCTTTTTTTTTATCGATGAGTCTTTCTTTGTATTTTAGATTTAGACCTATTTAAACAATAAGGCGGTTTTAACAAATTAATTTTTACATTATTTTTTAAACGCATACCTACTGAAGCATGTACACGAAAAAAATGAATCGCACTCAAACACTCCGCAAAGCAACAAAACTTGCAATAAACAGATTCTGTTAAAGCAGAATTGTAGTTAACCATTTTCTCTTTCTAACCATATGCGCATTTTTGTTTGTTGTCCTTCAATTGTAAAAATGAGCTCTAAAAAAAGAGACACTAAAAAATTAATTGTGCACAAAAAGTTGCAAAATCTAAGCTTGTCGCACAAGATCTTGGCAAAATTATTAAAAATCCCAAAGTCTATGGTCACATATACTTTAAAAAAAAGTGGGCGGAAAACAGGATTGGCATACGAAGGAAAAGCTAGAGCTGTAGAACTTGCTTTCCAAAAAAATCCTAACCTCTCTCGAGAAGTGGCCAAAAGGCTAGGAATGTCTGCAATATATAACCAAAAAGCCCGTGAAATTAAAAGACTAAGGTCATTTAAGGTAAGCCCAGCACCTAATCGCACCGACAAGCAAAATTAACTGGCCAAAAACCGGGAAAGAAAGCTTTACGACAAGTGCATTAAAAAATGTTCATGTGTTGTGATAGACGACGAAACATATATTAAAGCGGATCAGAAAATATGTGATTAATTTTTTTCGTGTACGTGATTTAAATACAATAGTGGTATTCGCTCTTTCGTGTATTAGATGTACTGATTGTAATTGTACCGATAAATACAAGGGAAAGAGTGAGTGACTTCTTCCACAGCAGTGTATCTACTATTGGCTACACTGGTGGCAATTGAACGTTTTTTCCTTATTTTAACATTTTCCATTACAGATTCCATTACAGATGGATTTTAAACAGTTCTAGTTAGAAAGCGATATGATGTGACGAGCTAGCGCGAAAAATGATGGCGAACAAAGGACAAGAAATGGTACCAAGAATGCTGCCAAGTAATGTCAAAATGATACAATTAACACATACAACTACATTACAATCATCTTTTGATGTTGTAAAGAAACACATAAAGTGTAACTTCAAAAGCTATGGTATTTGTTGTTGCATGTGTATTTAGTGTAATTTTTTGACAGAAGTACACTAGTGTATTCATAAATACACAAAAGAGCGAATACCACTAATTTATTTACAAATTTAAAATAAAATAAAATTTTTATATAACTATTATTAGAGGTAATACATAATAAAAACTTATCACTGGATGAGCTTTAATCACTAGAAAATTCTATATGTGGGAGAATTACATTATTGGCCTCCTCTATTCCTCTCTTTTTGGCAATATATATTTTTGTATTTCACTCATACCATGTTTTAATTGAATTTTCTTGTCTATTTTTTTACACTCAGAGGACAATAAAGCGGGTGGTGATTTCTCGTGCCGAAACGAGAAAAAACTTGTATGGGTGGGGGTAGTTGCAAATGCCCCCATAGGGTGGTAGGAGGAAAAACGAAAAAAAATAGGTGCCATCACGTTTAAATTCATAACTCACTAAATTTAAAAGTTTTATTAAAAAAGATCCTTTATTTTTGTTTTAAAGTTTTTAAAATTTTTTTATTTTTTAATACATAATTGCTCATTTTCGCGAAAACATGCTCCAGAAATAAGTAAAGTCGTTATTATTGAGTTTTAGCAAAACAAATTTTGGGAACATGTTGAGGAAATGTTGAAATTAGGCATATTAAAATTTAAGAAAAAAAAACTTTTTTTAATTCTATCTCAGTTTTCATTTTTTCAGATTTCTAAGGCTTGTCCTTAGTTACACACAATTTTTTTGTTTCATTTTAATTAAACATTTTTAACTAAAACACATAATATATACAAAAGTTCATTTTTAACCGACTTCAAAAAAGGAGGAGGTTCTCAAGTTCGTCGGTTTCTGTTTTTTTTTTTAAAATGTATGTACATTAGGGGTATAACCAAAAAAAATACCTATCACGATGGGGTGGCCACTGATGTGTATATCAAGAAAACAGTTTTTTAAGATCAATTTTGATAAAAAACCTACCCCCAAACCGTTTTTTCTAAAAGCTTCCAAAAAATAATAATATTTGAATTTTTATTTTTTAAATTGCACAAGTTTGATTCCACGTTCCGCGCAAATGTTACTTCGTTGTTGTTTGTGAATTTTAAAATCTTCTCTCACCCAATGTTTAAGAAAGCATTCCCGAGCATGTGTAAATTGTTCCAGTGATTGCTTTAAAGATTCAAAATCAATTTCATTAAAGCAGTGGTCAGAAAACCAAACGTTATACTAGGCTCCACATACAAATTCGCATACTCTGTATAACTTTTCACAGTTATATAATGCTAGTTATATACTCACGGAATGAGTATAAATGCTAGAATTGCAAGAATTGCTCTAGAATTCCATCTTGCATTACTTAGCGGCGGCATTGTTTTAAAATTTATGAATGGGAATTTTTTCTCCTCAATGAAGTATCTAAAAGCTTTACCTAATTCGTACAAATATCGCATGTCGTCTCGCCACTTTATATTAACATTTTTTTTCGTTCTTCATTTTGTTGGTATATTTGTTTCAACTGGGCGTAGTTGTTTACCAATTCGTCAACGAAATCGTAAGCAATATTTGGAGAAGTACTTTGTCCATCTAACGAAGCATCCATAACATGTCTAAGTACAAGATCTAAAACATAGTGCTGACATCCAATGTACTGAGGTGGAGGGAAAGAAATTGCTTCAAAATCGTTCTGCAGTAGCTTAACAACACCGTTTCTTTTACCAGTATTGACACTGGTTGTATCACAAATTATCATTTTTATACACTTCAGTACCTCAAATTTTTCTAGAGTTTCTCTGATGCCATTAAAAATATTACACGCTTTTCCATTCTCCAGTAATAAAACGCCTAGCTTTATTTCCCGAAATTGGTTTTTAAGCATAATAACCTGTATTTCCTTTTTTCCAATTTTCTTCCCATCGAAATGAACGCACCAGTTTTCGGTTTTTAAAGTTTCTTTTAGAATTTCTTTCTTTTTTTCCGCAGATTTAATTACTGCCTTATAAATTGCTGGTTGGGATGGAGTTGAGATGTTGACCCCTGTTGCACTGACACAAAAGTCAACTAGTACATGGGATAGAGAACCTATCTGTCTCAGCGAAACTGTAAACAAATGAAAATAAAAGTAAACAATTGGGATTGTGAGGTTGGTTCCATTTTGTTCAAAAAAAGAGTTTCTGTGTTGTGTTTTTATTGTATTTAGGATATTGCATTTTTAATAAAAAAAAAAAATTCTATATACTAAGCTTTTTTAACGCCCGCGAAAAAGTGACCCCACTTTTCATCATAGATTCTCATGGTCTATATGGCATGGATAGGTATTTTTTGATAATTTAAAAAATTGTTAAAAAGTTATACCCTTAATGTACATCGATAACTCCTAAACCATATGCATGATTCCATAATTTCATCATTTTGAACAGATAGATAGTGGCGGCCGTGGAGTAGTGGGTAGAGTGTGTGACTCTTACGCCAGAGAACCCAGGTTCGAATCCTCCATCCGACACAGAAAATTTTTTCAATTGAATTAATTTTTCTGTTCGGCCGCCACCTCTCTGCAGACAATGGCAAACCTCAGAGAGCAAAAACTGCCATGAAAAGCTTCTTGAGAACATAAGCCGTTCGGAGTCGGTGTAAAACATGTTGTAGGTCCAGCTCTCGATCATTTGTGTGCAAACATTTCCCATCACACACAACCAGCGTTACCATATGGGCAGTTAATCCTGTTTTGGGCAGTATTTTGAGCAGTTAGACAGGATCATATTCTCCCAGGATTTGGGCAGATTTTTTTTAATCCAGTTTTTAATTTTCGTTGAATAAAAAAAATAAAAATTTTATGTTTATAAATTATATGTAAGTACTTATATAAAAGTTGCAAATAAAGTTGCTACTACTTTTTACATCCTTTCAAAAATTTGATCATGTGGCAGCGCTTTTCCTGCCATTGTTGTTGTCATCGTTTTTGTTAATTTCTTTTCGCTAGTCTTTTGCAAATTACAAATGGACGAATACTTAACAAAACCTGGTAAGATAAGGAAATTGTCGTTTATTTAATGTTTTAACTTAATTTTTAAATTTTTAGACTCTAGTAAAAAATTTATTTGGTGTGCTACATTCAATGTATATGATCACTACAAATTGTTTAAAATTACAAAGTAACAATTTATAACAAAATTTTGAGTTGTGACTATTTTGTATTTTTGTGCGATATGTTCAATGATCTCAACATTGCGAATGAATTGCTTTATAAACTTATTATTTAATCTATCTTTGTTAATTTTATTACATACCTAATAAGAAAGTGATATTTTTGTAAAATTATAACTTACTTTAAATAAAATATTAAAAATGTTATAATAAAAAAAATTTTAAAATATTTCTTTTTAGTCCTTTTATAAGAGCAGTTTTTTCTCTAAAAATACAGGATTTTTTTTTAAAATTACAGGATTTTCAAAAAAACATATGGCAATGCTGCACACAACACAATTGATCATAAGAAGCTCGGTCAAAGTCCTTTCAAGGGCTGAGATGGCCATTCCGTTTTTTTTTTTTTTTTTAGATAGATATTATAAACACGGAGGTGGCAATATTCGAGAAAGGGGCGTGGCAATAATAGAAAAACACTATCTCGAATAATAGCACTAGGGTACTGCAATTTAGCGTAGGGGTAAGCAAAATTATTACAAATTACCGTCAAGAAAATGGGCGTTATTCGGCAAATGGGCGTGGTAATATTAAAAAAACACTATCTCGAATTTTATTGAGAGTAGGGTACTGCAATTTAGTATAGCGGTAAGCACAGTCATTACAAATCACGGCCAAGAAAATGTGCATTATTTGACAAACGGGCGTGGCAATATTAGAAAAAGAGTGTATCTCGAATAATATTGATACTATGGTACTGAAATTTAGTATAGGGGTAGGCATTCTTATTACAAATTGCGGTCAGTAAAGTGGGTGGTATTCAACAACTTGGCAATATTAGAAAACAAAGTGTATCTCGAATAATATTGACACTAGGGCACTGAAATTTATTGTAAAACAGGGGTAGGCAGAATTATTAAAAACTACGGTCAGTAAAGTAGGCGTTATGCGAAAAATGGGCTTGGAAATACTAGAAAAACACTATCTCAGTTAATATTGACGCTGGGGTACTGAAATGAAGTACGAGATAGGCACAATTATTACAAATAACGGTCAATAAAGGGGGCGCTTATTCAACAAAGGGGTGTGGCAATATTAGAAAAACACTATATCTCGAATAATATTGCCACATGTGTCTATCACAAGGCTGCCAAATATCAGTGTCTCTCGTTGACATTTGGTAAAGTGATAGTGTTTTGTTTACAACTTTTTTCGAGTCTTCGATTTTTACGATAAAATAAAAAATTAAGCAACGAGTTTGTATCAAATTTTGTGTGAAAAATGGTTTCAACTGCGCCGATACGCGTAAAATGTTGGTGAAATGTTACGGTGACTCTGCTCTATCGTATCAGAAGACAAACAAGTGGTTCAACCGATTTGTGAGTGGCCAAGACGAAGTAGAAAACGACCCTCGTACTGGGCGGCCATCGTGTTCGACTACCGAAGAAAACGTTGAAAAAATCAAAGAAATGTTGGTCAAAAATCGCAAATTGACGATTAGAGAGATAGCAGAGGACGTCGGCATTTCAATTGAATCCGTTCAGAACATTTTGAAGAATGAATTAGGCTTAAGACGTGTCACTGCGAAGTTGGATAATGCACCATCGCACAATGCTCATCTTATTCGTGACTTTTTGGCCAAAAACAACACGATAACCATCCAGCAGCCGCCAAATTCAGCTGACCTGGCTCCGAGTGATTTTTCCCTGTTCGATCGAGTCAAAAAACCGCTTCGACGAACGCGTTTCACCAGCAAATGGAAAAATCGGTGAACGCTCTGAAGGCCATACCAAAAACCGTGTTCCAGAAAAGTTTTCGTGACTGGATCAAGCGCTGGCATAAGTGCGTTGCAGCCGACGAGGACTACTTTAAGGCCGATAATATTGATTTGGATGAATAAACTTGTACTTTATTTTTTTTTCAATAAATGAACCTTTCTTTTTGAACAAGGTGGTATGTAGTTTATACACTTTTTTCGAAAATTTATCATAATCTCTAAAAAGGAAGAAATAAAACATTTTTAAAAAAAAAACGAACTACAAAATCACTACAAAGTGAAAAATAATTTTAGCATAACCTTTTCCTTTTAATTTCTTGGTCATATTTGGTAATTTATTTAAACATATTATTACATTGGAAAACTTACTATTTTAATTATTTTCTAATTTGTAATTTGTAATTTTTTTCTAATTATCATAAATATATCAATTTCTTTATGAATACAAAGCTTTGAAATATGCGCTTCTGATTAAAAATCTAATTATATTAGCGCCGACCTTAAAAGCTTTTGTATTCATAAAGAAATTAATATATTTATGATAATAAAACAAATTAGAAAAAATTAAAATAATAAAAATAAATTAGTAACAACAACGAAGTCAGCCCGGAGATAAAGCGAAGAAGAATAATTGCTAATAGGTGCAACTACGGGCTTAGTAAGCAACTAAGTTCCAGAGCCCTCTCTGGATCGACAAAACTAACACTCTACAAGGCGCTCGTTCTACCTGTGCTGCTTTTTGGCGCTGATGCATGGGTAGTTTCGCAAACTGACGCAATTGCTCTGGGGGTGTTCGGGAGAAAAATTCTTCGCAAAATCTTCGGTCCTGTTCGAGTCTGCGATGACTATCGCATCCGAATGAACCAAGAGCTGTATGAGCTCTACAAAGACATTGAAGTAGTTCGGCGTATAACTTTGTAGCGACTACGCTGGCTGGGTTATGTCCATCGTATGGACGACGAAGGTCCAGCGAAAAAGATGCTCGAGGCGAGGGTTGCTGGTCAACGACGACGAGGGAGACCATGCCTCCGATGGATGGCATCTATCCGATTGAAAAAGGTGCGAGCAAAGCAGAGGCGCCTGACGAGAGCTGATGAGGTCGGCCGAAACCCGAACGCGGGTTGTTACAGCCACCTAAGTAAGTAAATTACCAAATATGACCAAGAAATTAAAGGGAAAAGTTATGTTAAAATTATTTTTTACTTTGTAGTGAAAAAATTACTTTTATTTTGTAGCCGTCTTTTTTAAGATAAAAGTTTTTTTTTTCAATTTTTTTATACGAAAATTTACGAGTTATTAATATAAATATGCAATGTCAAAGTGTGAAAAAAAATTTATCATATTTTCAAGTCAACTTTCAATTTGCAAGTGGCATGTCCGTAACAGGAAAAATATTGCAAAAAACTTTTACATTCAGAATATTAATACTCCAAACTAATAGCGCATTCTTTTCTGAAAAAAAAATTCTGCATTTTTTCTGCCTTCTTCAAGAAATCTGAATTTTTTCTGTTCTAAAAAAAAAATTTTGACCTGAAAATATATAGTTCTTTTCTCAAAAATGTTGATCGCAAAAGTATAACAAATGCAGAATTTTCTGACCTGTAAAATTCAACGGTTCTGCATTCTGCTCTGTAGTAAGCCAACTTAAAAACAACAAAAGAAAATAATTTTGAAATTTCATATTTTTTGCTGTGGCAATTGTGACTATTTCTTAAATAAGATCATCCGGACAGCTATCAGCTTGCGCTTGAGAGAAATCCGATGTGGACTAAAACATTTCCATATCAGCAGAGCATTTAGCCAAGCATTAAATATTGTATTGAATATTTATTCAAAATTCCCTGCAGTCAGAACAATACATAATCTCAATGAACACTTCGGAACTCAAAACAACAGTGTAGCCAATATTAAAAAATAAAAAATTTGCATTTGTTCTGTAAATTCAGGTCAGAATGTAAAAAATTCTGCATTTAGTGAGGGCAGAATTTTTTTTAGAAAAGAATGCGCTATAAGATTCTGCATATTTATAATTACAAATTTATGACTTTTTTTTCGTAAGCGTAGCGTAGGATTCTTACTAGCGTAGTTAAAACGGAGACTACGCCGTAGTGCGTGATAAGCGTGTATATATTTTAATTTTTTAAAATATAAATTCAATTACATTTTGATGTTGATGTTATGACAATTTAAGTTATTAAAAGGTGAATCTTAAGAATATTCATAAAGTTCATTTTTATATTACCTGTACAAATATACAGTTACTCTGGCAGTTCGCAACAGGCAAAATTTGTACAACAATCGTATGTGGCGCCTGATTCATCATTTGTTTGATTACCAATTGTGAAGCACTGGTGTTGGAAATTGCATCATCTCTTGGTGGAATTATTCCACCACACGCTATAAGATTAACAAAATTCATTTCCGACGATTCAGCAAAATTATCATAAGTCGCTTGTGTAGAAAATACGATGTGCTCAGATTTAATGAATTCATTTTTAATAAGAAACTCATATAGAAGATTAGGTATTGGAAGAAGACGAAACTTTCCTTTGTAGTACTTCATGTAACGCAGATAAATAGCGTAAATCAAATGGCCGGGGTACACATACCAAGGGAACTTGGGAATGAGAATTTGTACAATGGAATTGTAAGCTTCGACAAGTTCCAAAATGCGCCCAGTATACTCAAACTTTGGTATGGCACTATTACCATTGGATAGCTTTAAACCATCCTCTGCAACCGCAGATTTTGATTTCTAAAATAAAAAAACAGTTAAAAAATTTAAAATAAACCTTTTGCGGTTAATTTGAGCCAACAATGAAGCGTATATAAAAACTTACCAAAACATCCATGTGCACGCAGTCTACATAAAAGTTAACCAGGAATACAACACAGTGTTAATTATGTGAGCAATCTTAAGGTCACAGAAACAAATGAAACAGAAATCTACAATGTAAATTCAAGTAATCAAAATATTTAACGAAGAGTTAGTAAAAACAACGACTACATTAACTACTAAAGTATCGAAAAAACAGCGATATTATTTTTAATCAAGACGCTTATCCTTCTATTTTTCACCATGGGAAATAAAGGAATTCTATTAACATTGAAGACTGAACGATAAAAGCCTTTTAAGTCCATATATAAACATTTCAATGATTTTCAACTACAAAAATTACCTTTTTTATGACCACTCGTTTTTTCATTTCTTGTATCTGAAAATTGGACCAAATTATATTCAATGTAATTTTTAGATTAAAGAAAGGTAACCTTTGAAATTCTTTAAATATCACAGATAAAAAAAAACAGCTGTTTTCATTCCTTCGAATAGAGAACTGCCAGCCTAAACTCTTACAAAAAATCTATCCTTCCCACGTGAATAATATCCAATTCTGTTGTCACAAGCAATAACCAAATAGCTCAAAATATCGTAAAAAAACGATATTTTAATTGCACTTACTACGACTCTTTATTCTGAAATATATGAGCCGTTAAAAAAGAAATATTTGCACACATAAATGGTAATCTATATTGTTAAAAGAAAAGATTTCTGCATCCACTTTTTTACGATATTTTGAGTTAAGTCGTTATTGCTTGTGACCACAGAACTTTAAGGTTTCTCCTTAAAGAAACCTTACGAATAAAAATGCCTGTCGAAACAACAAGACTTGCATCAACTAACCCTGTGTCCGTATGTGAAAGTAATCACTTGCAAATAGAGAATATATCAAGGTTGATTTATAAGGTTGTCGCAAGGGAGAGAGCGAGTGCCCATAATTGTCAAATCGAAGTTGACATCCCATAGAAAATCTGCAAGTGCTTTCTATTATCATCCGTTTTTCTTTCGTAGTCATTCGTAAAATTGGCTGGTTTTGACAATTATGGGTACTGAGAAGAGAGTGCGATTAGCCCTGCGACAACCTTATAAATCAACCTTGGAATATAGATTGTCTTCGAAAAAATTCGAAATAAGCAGCAAGTAGCTTCAGCGTCCACATGTGCAAGATCATTTAAAAATGTCGCCGAATACGAAGATTCTGCCCTGCAATTGCAGTATTGCTTGCAATGAAGAAGTTAGAAAACGAGGAAAGCATATTACCAGTATAAAATTACGGAAAAATCCACAAAAAGTATCACTTTAATCGCCCTTTTTGACGTTTACAGGCATGCTACACAGGCCAGTATACTGGCCCTGTAGTTCGAAAAACTCAATACATTCACACTTTTTTTGACTGGATTCACTTCCAAGGCGCTTTCAATCGCTACTAGAAACGAAATTTCAGAGCCAGTGGATTTTGACAGCAGCGGCTTGTGTATGTCAAAAAGGGTGATATCAGTGTTGTTTTGAATTACTTTAGGTGGATTCATTTCGGGGTTTCCTTGATTCCATACAGGAAGCAACACTGATAACTTGTTTACATTTACAAAGCAAATGAAACAAATGTGAAAAGTTGCAAATAAAAGTGAAAAATGTACAATATACAATACAATAATAAATATACAAAAATATACAAATATACAAAAAAAATATACAATGAAAGAAAATTAACTCAAAAACAAATCATTAAATTAAATTGATTCAATAGCAGCCAGAACCTTCGCTTACGATGAAATTTTTTTAATGAACTTTCACTAGCCTGTGTAGCACCTCTTGCATGAAAGCATGAAAGTTCGAAATTCTTCGAATCATTCGAACAGTACACGTATTCTTTCGCACTTTCACTGTCACTGGCCTATGTAGCCGGCCTGTAAAATTCACTATCTCTGAAATTTCCTTGCAAGTAGCGCTGCCAGAAGGCTGCAAGTCCGAAAATGTGAGTGTGTTAGTAAAAATGTTTGAATGTATTGAGTTTTTCGAACTTGCACTTGCACGTGTGGACGCTGGGTAAAAGGTCGGTTACACAGGCCAGTGACAGTGCGAAAGAATACGTGTACTGTTCGAATGATTCCAAAAATTTGGAACTTTCATGCTAGTAGCAAGAGGTGCTACACATGCAAGTGAAAGTTCATGCAAAAAATTTCATAGTATGCGAAGGTTCTCGCTGCTATTGCAGTTTGCGTGCGACTTACCTTTTTTTGTTCTTCGCTATGTCCACAGGCAAAGAGTTTTCCTTTGCTATTGCATCAAAGCCTTCAGTTTTAGGTCATTGCACCTGTACGCAGAAATGCTCATATTCCATAACAATTCATTGTAGCGATAAAGTTCAATCAATGCAATGATTTGTTTTGCGTTAACTTTCTTTCCATTCTTTTAATTGTACATTTTGAACTTTTATCTATATATATATATTTGCTTTTTTTATAAATATATATAAAATATTTTCCATTTGCTTTTAATTGTAAACAAGCTATCAGTGTTGCTTCCTGTACGAAATTGAGGAAAACCCGAAATAAATCCACCAAAAGTAATTAAAAACTGACGCTGATGTCAAAATCCACTGGCTCTAGAATTTCGTTGCTAGTAGCGATAAAAGAGGCGTGAAAGTGAATCAAGTGTGAGTGTATTTGTAAAAAACTGTGAATATATTGAGTTTTTCGAACTACAGAGCCAGTATACTGGCCTGTGTAGGATGCCTGTAAGCCCGTATGATACTTCATTATTTTTGTCCAATTTTAAAATCTGAAAACACGTGGCGCGTGGGCAGGACAGACATATTTAGAAAGAAAACGATAAACGTTGTTACTTTTTTTATTTCCGGTGTTTTGAAGAGCAGCTGCATTTAATGAATTAATTTTAGCTACACACATCACTTCCAATTCAGCATTAAATTTTCTTAAATAGTTTTGTTTATTCTAAAAATGGCAAATTAATTATTAAAAGCAAAATATTTCACAGTAAATATTTGATCAAAACTTAACAACGAACGATTTGAAAGACGCGACAAAAACAATGCAATGAAAATACAGTCCGTTCCCACATTCTTTTCTAAAATTCGCACTATACGTGTACTCACTCACACCAGTTGAGTCTATGCATTCTTTCTATTTGAACTGCTCTAGTTTTCATTTTCAATGACAAAAAATTTAATGAAGTATCATACAGGCTTCACACAGTCATGTTTTCGAACTTGCAGTCTACTTGCAACAAAATACCCAAGTAAATGTCAAAAAGGGGGATAAAATAAATGTTTTTGTTGTGCTCTTGTGCATTTTTCCGGTATATCCGCAATTTTATACAAGAAGCAACACTGGTAATATGTTTTCGTCGATTAAGATGCTTTAAATCGTTTCGACTTAAATCGTCGACCTTATTTCAATTCGGTTTTTATTTTTCAAGACGGTTTAAAATAGAGCATAAACAGGCTGTTCTATTAAAACGTTTGGGAATCGTTTGATGAAGCTATTCAAATTGAATGAAGAATATTGCATTTGGCACTGTTTACACGCCATTCAAATTGAAGGATCATTAAAAATTTGTTGTTGTTTTGCTAGCAAAAAAAAAGATGAACTCTCTGCGAGAGCGGAAATGAACTTTCTACACTTCATCGCATCAATCAAAATTTTGATGGAGCTCAAGACCTGCATCAATCAATCATGTGAATTTAATGCGTCAATCAGCTCACACAACCGACGCCTTCAGCAGCATAATTTTATTTTATTCAACGTCAACACTCGTGCACTCAAACATGTGAGTTCGATCAGACAAACTCAAACTCATACTGACACAAAAGACGCGTTCGCCAGCATGGAAGAATAAGAGAAGGTAGATGCATTTCGGAGAGGCAGACTGCCGTAAATGTCAAAACGAATTTGATAGATCATAGAAAATCTGAAAGCGATGATAAAGCTTTATTTGGAAAAATGTAAGCAAAAAAGTGATTTGTATTGCTTTTGACAATTGTGGCTATGAGAAAGAGAGCGCGGTCCGAAATGCATCTACCTTCTTTTATTCTACCATGTTCACCAGCATTGTGCAGATTTTATTCAACGCTGAACTTTGTTGAATGAGTTGAGTTGAGTAAGAATTCCAGTGAATGATTTAATCAATCAAATAGTGAGTTTTGCAATTCTCTGTTATATACCAACGGCAGTAGTAGTAGTTTCCAATGATTCACAGAACAACATTTCTTCATTGCTTAGGGTGATATTATGCTGACGGTCAAATGATCCCTGGTCACGTCACTTTTTGCGATCTTTTTTCGTTTGATGAGCTCTGTGCCCAAAGTATGTTATGCTGACGGTCATATGATCCCCAAACATTAGTATACTCTTTACTACTATTTATTCTCAAATAGGCAAATTTATTCTCTCTTCCGATCTCAAGTTTTCAATTTACATTGAAACAACAACAATGCGTGCCCATGACGTGCCCATGACCGCCAGAATAACATAGCCCATAGTGGCATTAATTAAGCATCTTTGTCCAGAAAGTAACAGCGAAAATTAGCAGCAGAACAAATGAACATCAAGAAAAAAACAACAGCATAAAATGATGATGAAACTTACTAAAATATAATATACGGGGTCTCCTTATGAATACGTTTTATAGGAGCTACTAGTAAAGAGTAAAATAAAAAAATTCAAGAGTATAAATTAAAAAACAAAGGGTTAGCAATGGTTTTTGTTTGCAATTTTATAATTTCCCCCTGAAAATTTCCTCCGCCGATGGGGCGTGCGCTCCACGTTGGGAAATCTGGGTTAAACAGTGGCTGTATTTCTTTATTCATTCCAGACGTTCGGATGAACTTTTTTGTTTCTTTATTCATTCTTAATTATCCGGAACGTCCCTTTTTGCATCTCTTTATTCATACGGCATATTCCGAACGAGGTCTTTTTGTATCATCAACTGAGGTAGAATAAAAAGAACTAGTATCGCCTGTGGCCAAAACTCAGCCATATCAAAACCAGTTTTATTTTGTTTTTTTGCTGAATGCATCAACCCATAGCCTGAACAGAAGTATTGAACAAAATAAACAATTATAAATGTCTTTGCATGTGTTATATGAAGCAAGCAGCAGTTTCGTTTTTTTGACGCTGACGCGGTGGGAAATTAATTTTGTTGAGAGAGAAATTTAGAGAAAAAGCCCCAACAACAATAATAATGCATAGGTCTTTTGAAGTGTCTTCGACCATGGTATAATTATAAGGTAGGGCCGACTCGGAGAGGAATGGAGTAGAAAGCAGAATTAAGCGATATAGATGTCAAAATCAGCTGTTCATCGCGAATTTGTTTATGCTCACGTTTCGCAGTTGTTTTTAGGTTAAAACTGTTACAGTTTTTTTTTGCAATTTTAAGACTTTTTTCACATTTTATAGTTTTTATTACACTTTTTTTATAATATTTTTACTCAAATTAGCACAAATTTAACACCCACGACCGCACTGTTTGCAACTTGGAAACATAAAATATTTTCTGCATTTGCAATTTCTACGAAATTCGTCGTTTTGACTTATAACTACCTTTTCATTATCCACTCTTCGTTGACGCGTGAAGGCACTCAGCGAAGCGGCCCTACCTTATTATTGTATCATGGTACAAATGAAGTCAAAAATAATAATTCTGTCTTATGTTGCCAGCAAAGTCCTAATCACTCACACCTGTTAGCTTTAAGACACACACACACACACACTGTACATTTTAAATATTAAAAAAAAAAAAAAAAAATAGCCTTTTCAGCCCTTGAAAGGACTTTGACCGAGCTTTTTATGATCAATTGTGTTGTTTGTGTTGTGAAATGTTTGAACACAAATGATCGATAACTGGACCTATCAGCTTAATGTCGACTCCGAACGGCTTATGTTTTCAAGAAGCTTTTCGTGGCAGTTTTTACTCTCTGAAGTTTGCCATTGTGTGCAGAGAGGTGACGGCCGAACAGAAAAATGAATTTAATTGAAAAGAGTTTCTCTGTCAGATAGGGAATTCTAACCAGGGCGCTCTGGCGAATGAGCGCCACAATTAATTTTTAACATTTAAAATGACAAGCACTAGAAGTGAATATGGCGCGGAAATTAACGTTTTGTTTATTTCTCAATTTTTGGATGTGTCAAAAATTCTATTTCGATAGTCAAAATTTGTAGTAGCCCCTGGGGCTAGCTCAAATTTTGACAGTAATATTCACCTCACAAATATCAAAAAATTTCTCTACCAACTTTCAAAATTTGATCATCCAAGTGAAAAGTTTCCGATTGACACATTTCCTAACATTTGAAGCAATACTGCAATTGCAGGGAGAACCTTCGCATTCGATGAAATTTTTGAATGAAGCAAATAATGATGTTTACGGTTCATAGAACTATGAAGTTCTATGGAATATGAATGTTTCGTCATATCGACGACATGCTACAATAATAAGGTAGGGTAAGGATATTCACCACACCGACCTGGAAAGTCAAAATTTTAAAATACTGTACTGCCGTATCTTATAAAATATCCACGAAAATCCGTGATTGTTCTTTGCATTTTTGATGAATGGCTTAGCTGTGGCGACACGTTATAACTTTGTTAACTTCGATGTTCGGCAATTTGTCAAAAATTGGAATTTGTAACACATTCGACAGGCGATAGTTTTGATAAAATATCGCTTTCTTCCCTTTTTTCAGACAATTATTTGAATTTTTTGTAATGCACTATATACTTTAACTCTAAAATTTCGCTTCAACATTCGCTTCGAAAGTGAATAGATAGGAGTGACAGTTCTCTTGCCGACCATCATTAGTTAAAAACAACTGTTCCTGCAACGAAAAAGAGAAAATGAATTAGCAAAAAATTATACTTTGAATTAATTTTGACAATCAATGGTCGGCATTCTGAGAAAATAGCCAGTTGTCAAGACTTCCTGTGTATTACTGGGCGCATTCAGCGTAGTCAACAGTTGCGTAAAAGTTCGCTGAATGGTACAATTATTTGAGCGCTCACTTAAACTGATCAGGTAGCTGACGCCATTTAATCGAGCGAAAAAATTCTATGCTACCTGAACTCAACTGTTGAGTGCTTAACCTTTAACTGATACACCTCAGAAAATGTAGTTACAAGTTTATGTTTTTTTCAAAGAACGCCTTGAATAAAAACACGACTTGAAATGTACTGAGCGTTAGAGAATGAATGGTGAAGTAATGAGATAAAAATAATCAATTTTTTTTTTTAAGAAAAGTAAGGGTTAAACTTTGACTCTACATTTTAAACTTTGATAACTTTTCTGACTCTTAGAGTAACAACACATTCAGAGAAAAACATCGCTCACTAAAGTATCGCTACCATAATAATTCACAACAGTTGACTACGCGGAATGCGCCCAATGTCAAGGTAATCAACTTGAAAAGCAAAATATTGAACGTGTAACTCCAGCGTTAAAATTCATTATGTTGTCCATGGTGTATTTAGCAAGGTGGTAGCAAATTTATCACCTCTCACAAAAATTTTCTCTAGATATGTCAAAATCTGCTAATGGTAAATTTTAAGTAAAATTCCCAAGCAAAACAAGATTTGTGAAATGTGCGCTTTTGTGAATTGTTAAAAATATCGTACATATAGAATAAAAGTGCATAAACTATGGAAAACAGTGCATAGTTCTATTTGTTACAACTTCACAATTTATTTAAGAAACTTAGTGATACTTCATGGATAAAGCAAACAAAATCAGTAATGATTTGACGCTAGTCTTGAGTTGCTGTCTCTCTGTCAGAATTTTTTGACAGCCCTGTGGGAATGTATAATGATAAAATATGCGCTACCACTTGGTTTTCTTACACCATGCTATTTTGTAGTCCCTACGGCGTGGTATAGGGAGGTGGCAACTCTGTTTACCATATGGCAAATTTCGCGCCAAAATCGATAAATTTTATTGTTTATTTTCAATTTTTAAATTTTTCAAGTCTGGAAAATATCTTCTGTCTTGCACTTTTTAAAAATTGTTTACTGTGGGTTTTGATAAAAACAAAAATATAGTTTATAAACAATGGAGACTCTGGTCGAGCAGTTAATAAGGAAAATGGGATTGTATGATGAAGGGAACATCCTTGAGTAAGATGGAATAAAATTATAATGAACGAAAGATCTTATCCGTTTCTATGGCAACTTTGTAGGAAGACGAATGAGTTGGTTAGATTGCTGGAATTGCGTTCTACTAATGTACCACTTCAAGTTAATGAGTATGGAAAGATCGTTCTGTGCACAGATTTAGCGGCTGTGATGCTCGGGATAGCATTCGATAAAGTAAAACATTAAAAATTTGTTACTTCTTGATACCATCATTTTATGTTTGTAGGAAAATGCGTTGAAATTATCTGGTCTGCGTAAATCTCACTATGTCAACAACAAACGCTTGTTTGAAAAACTTTTAGATCTGACTAAACTTGTAAGTGTTAATGATATCTGCATACAACTTGGTCTGAACGAGTTGACCCAAAAGTCCGAAAAAATACTAGAAGTGTTTAAACTGGTCGTGGCTAACAAGAATGCTGATATTGATATGTCACATCCTCAATATGCTGCTATGGCCGTTTACCAGATATGTAAGATGCACAAGAAGAAAATATCTAAATCGAGGATACAGTCTTATAGTAATTTGCGACCTACGCAGTGGTCGCAACTGGAGCAGCGTTGGGATAAGTTCATAGCCAAATACTACAAGGATGTGATGGACAAAAAGCTTAAGAAAGAAAAAAGCGATAACGACAAATATCTTTCTAATAAGACTTCTTGGAAAAAAGAAAACAAGGTAGAGCCCGAACGCGATAAATCTGTTGTAGAAGATTATGAGCAATGGAAACATCGCATGTTGGAGATTGCGAAAAGAAAATTAATAAACGAGCAAATTGATAATAGAGTTAGAAAATAAGTGAAATTGCTTAATTAGTTTAATTCTATTTATCGGTCTCATAGTGAGTATTACATAACAATTTTGAACATTTTAAGAAAAATGTCTGCTAATTTCTCCTTTGCTTATATGTTCGAAAACATTTTCTGGAAAAAAAAAAACGCGATAACTTATAAATATTTTTACTATATCTAAATTTTTCCAAGGAACTGGATAATGGCATGAATGTTTCGGGTGACCAAACTAATCTAACCTGAGTTGTTCATTACGAACACACTATAAGATGTGTACTCAGTATAATGTTTTCATAATGAACATGCCCAATTTTAATTTGTAAAAATCGAAAACCAGAACTATTAAAAAAATTGGGTAGTTAGTTCTATAAGAATAATGAACTTTGTTTTTAATTTTCTTGAAAGTGTAAACATTCAAAATAATTTCTATTTATTTATTTATATCATAATTTTTATTTTTATTAGTAAAAATATGTCAATATTACACAGAATTATTTTAGCCTGATAAAAGTTAGTGCAAAAATTGTTTTTAAGAAACATGGTTATGCATCCACATATACAGGGGCGAACAAAGGGATATTTTTGGGGGTTTAAACCCGCTCCCAAAGTGAACGAGTAAAAATAAAACATGTATAAAAACATGTTTGAACATTTTTTTATATATCTTTTGTGTATTCTATATTTCTTGTTTTGCATGCTTCCTCTCTGTAGATGCTTGTTTAGCTTAAACAAGAATTAATACTATCAAGTTTGAAAGTCACAAGAGCGAAGACTGAAAATTTTGTTGGTTGAACAGTCTCGCAAACAAATTCAAACCAAAAGTCACTAACGCACAAAAAACGCATAATCTTAACATAAAGGCAGTACAACTAAAATCGTTATTATTAACCCTACATTTTTCGAATTATTAAAAACTATAACCCAAAAATTGATTCTTGTATTTACGAGTATTGAAGTTTTATTCATAACTTTAAATTTGTTTTTAACAAATTTTTTTTCTTTTATATTTTCAATAACATTTTATCAGAGAATGCAAAATAGTTTATTATAATAGATATTATAGAAATAAAGTTTATTTGCATAGGCTTGTATGGGATCAAAAACAAATAAACAAAAATGTATTTAGTTGATAAGACCAAGAACCAATAGCGCACCCCCAAGAAAAAGTAATGAAGATTATTTTACTTTCAATACTGTATACCTAACCTAAGGTTATCAGTATTGAAACTAAGGTTGTAACCTAAGGCATATAATTCCCAAGGTTATTTTCCTTCAGTACTGTTATTCCATCAACATTTTTGATTTCTTATGATGTGTTTTATCGCATATTTATATTCACTGTATGATTCAGACAAATAGGCTGTCTTCATTTATTTATCTTAATTTCTACAAATTAGTTTTCCAAACTTATAAGTTTTGAAGTAAAACACTACATAAAAAATTGTGGAAAACATGAAGTTTACTTTTAAACCATTGCGATTATTACGAAAACTTATACGGCTTAGGACAGAAAACCTAAGGTTTTGTTTTTCAAACCAAACGATTATTTGAAAAGCCCCCGATCTTACATTTTGAAGTCTTTGTGTTTGGTTTTAAGTCACAAGTTTTACCAAAAATCAAATTATGATTGCTCAAATCCTTGAATTGCAAATTGTTTGCATAAGAGGGGCGACATAATTTGCCCATTTGCCAATTTGCAACTATACACTTTTCCATCTCCCGCTACGCAGTTTGCAGTTTTAACTCTCCGATGCCTGAGAAGGTCCCCTGGGACCTATGAAGATTTCAACGATGAATCATTTTAATATGATTCGACCGAAAAGCCGCAGCTTTCCTGACTTCTTTAAATGGGATGTATTGAGTCTAATGAAATTGAATACGATACAATTACAAAAACATTTCATTATAATGGTCGAGTTGAAGTCATTTATGGCGGTTTTGCTTCACGATGTCCACAGGGACCTTGTATGAGTTTTCATACAATATGCTCATGGTTTTGGTTTTTGCCGGAATTGTTTTTGTTATTTATTTGTGTTTCATAGCTATATGTGCTAGCAGAGTGCAGCATATGAGCGCAAACCCTTTATATAACTCTAATTTAAGTCAGATTTTCACGCTACTACAAATCCTGGAGAAATCCCAAGAAAATCAAATTGACACGCCATCTCTTTGTCGATTTTAAAGCTACGTTCGATAGCCCGAGAAGGGATTGCCTATACGCAACAATGTCTGAGTTCGGTATACCTGCAAAGTAGACTAGACTTTGCAGAATGACGTTGAGCAACACACGCAGCTCCGTCAAGGTAGGAAATGACCTCTCCGAAACCTTCAATACCGAAAGAGGTTTCAGGCAAGGCGATCCACTGTCTTGCGATCTCTTCAACATCATCATGGAGGGGATCGTACGAAAGGCCGGTGTGCATCGTAATGGCACCATTTTCTATAAAGGTGTCCAGCTCATTGCGTACGCTGATGATATTGATATTGTTGGCAGAACCAAGAGAGATGTTACCGCTGCTTTTACAGCTATCGAAAATGAATCAGTCAAAGTGGGCGTGACGATAAATGCGGTTAAAACAAAGTATATGCTGTCTACAAACACTGAGGCATGGGTAGTTTCGCAAACTGACGCAGCTGCTCTGGGGGTGTTCGAGAGAAAAGTTCTTCGCAAAATCTTCGGTCCTGTTCGAGTCTGCGATGACTATCGCATCCGAATGAACCACGAGCTGTATGAGCTCTACGAATACATTGACGTAGTTCGGCGTATAACTGTGCAGCGTCTACGTTTGCTGGGTCATGTCCATCGTATAAACGACGAAGCTCCAGCGAAAAAGGTGCTCAAGGCGAGGAGGGTCGTTGGTCAACGATGACGAGGGAGACCATACCTCCGATGGATGGACTAGGCCGAGAAAGCCCTACCAAGACTGCACTTGGTGTATCCGATTGGAAAAGGCGCGCGCAAAGCAGAGGCGCCTGACGAGAGCTGATGAGGTCGGCCGAAACCCGAAACCCGAACACAGGCTGTTACGGCCACCTAAGTAAGTAATTTAAGTCATGGCACTCTCAAAAAATTAAAAAACAGCTAGGTCGTTGGACAGATGAAGAAAGCGAAGCTTTTTCGAAACTGTTTTCTAGAGATATGGGATAAATGTGTGGCGGATCTGCGATTCAAAATAATATTTGCGGTTAAAGGATGTAATTTATAGCGGAAAGCAGCCTTGAAGGAGCGTCAAGTGAATCAAGGACCATGAGCTGTCTTAAATTTGGTACAGCAGTATGTGGGAAGTAGACGTACAATTTTAGGTCTATGCCCACTTAAGGCACGTAACGAAGCGACAAGGCGGTCAGAACTATTTTATAGCCACTGGCTTTTTCGTCGGCGTAAACAGTCTTTGCCCTTTCGTCACCGGTTAGTGTGCATGGATACATGGAACACAGGGTAGTTATATTTTGTAGTTTCGTTTCGTTACGTGCCGCAAGTGGGCAGAGACCTTTATGCGGACTAATTTTTAACGACCATGATACAATGATAAGGTAGGGCCGCTTCGCTGAGTGCTCTCACGCGTCAACGACGAGTGGATAATGAGAAGGAAGATATATGTCAAAACGACGAATTTCGTAGAAATTGCAAATGAAAATATTTTATGTTTCCAAGTTGCAAACAGTGCGGTCGCGGGTGTTAAATTTGTGCTAATTTGAGTGAAAATATTATAAAAAAAGTGTAATAAAAACTATAAAATGTGAAAGAAGTCTTAAAATTGCAAAAAAACCTGTAACAGTTTTAACCTAAAAACAACTGCGAAACGTGAGCATAAAGAAATTCGCGATGAACAGCTAATTTTCACATCTATCTCGCTTTATTCTGCTTTCTACTCCATTCCTCTCCGAGTCGGCCTGGCCGTATAATTCTACCATGTTAACGACGACACATGGTAGAATAAGACAAGGTAGTGTTAGTAGTTAAAATTCTCTCTTATGCTGGGTACCGCACCTGCCAAAAACAGGTTTTCATGAATAAAAGCAAAACAAATAGCACAATTTGCAAATTATAGTATTATATGTGTTTGACAGCTGCGGTACCCACCGCTCCGAGACGACACTACCTTGTTAAATATACCTTGCGACGACATAGCATTAATCATGGTGTAAGAAAACCAGGTGGAAGCAAATTTTTCACCACACTTTAAAATGCCCCTGGTCTGTCAAAAAATTCTGACAGGGAGAGAGCAATTGTTGATTAGTGCCAAATTGTATTGGATGCGTTCAGCAGGTACAACTTTTCTGCAATCGGTTAGTGTGTGTCTGCTGAACGAAAAAATATCAGTGTCTAATCACAACATGTAAAAATGTCTGTCTTTCGCCGCACTTTATATTTTTGATACATTTGCTTAACGTATTGAGTATTTCAAATTAAAAATTTGGCTTTTTTAGAATAAGTGTGCTTTTATAACAAATGAAATAAATAACTCAAAATATAACGAGAAAACACATTTTTTCCCCTATTTGATCACTTTTAAAACAATTGTGTTCACAGAAATAAAAAAGGAACGTAAACTGATGCCTGATCAGAGACACAACGTGTTGTACCCATTATTCAATTATTATTAGATTGTTCAGATATTTGACGTCAACTTACAAGAATAATAGCTTACACACATTAACAACGACAACAACATTGCCGCATGATTCAATTATTATAAGGTTGTCCAGATATTTGACGTCTACTCACAAGAATGTATACTCTTATTTGAAGAGGAGAGCAAGAGTAATTATGTATAAAATAAAACAAAAGCAATAAAAATCACGCAGTTGCCGGAATATCATACTTTTTCATAGTACAAACCAATAAAGATACATTTGACTACTACTTTTTGAAAAACTTGCTTGTGTTAAACCAAAATATTATGAGCTTTAAAAATGTTATGGTCACATTTTAGACGTAAAATAATATTGGAAAAATTGAACTTCTGAATGTTGTACGCATTTCAGACAGAGTTTGTATGAATATTTTTATTACATATATGTTTTATTTTTATATTTGAGTAAAAATAAGTAAAAATTATATAGTCAGTTTATATGTAAAATTTATTGGAATAACGTTTTCAAAATAGTTTCTTTAACCAAAAGTATAAAAATAGTGATTTTTACATTTGTGTTTGGGAAAATCAAAAATTTTTACTTTTTTTTCTCTTTTGACAAAAGATAGCTAGTTTTGTTCAGTCAACGCAGAACTTTTTTTTATATTATATATAAAATTATATTTTATAGTTAATGGTTGTGTTAATATGTCTTCTAAGTGTTTCGTGATATAACCATTGTCATTTTTTCAAGAACGTAAAAATATTTTTGACGTAGAATTACGTCTTGCAAGACGTTTGCCATTTTTGGGGATCTTTTCCACAAAATTTTTTCAAGCACATCCTAACGTTTTTGGAGGACACTTTAGAATATACTTACAGCCTTAAATATTCATCTTACAAAGATAAGATATATGTCAAAAATCAGTTATATCTTATATCTATATAGTAAGAAAAATCATGCATTGATGCTTCAGTTGCTGCTGACGTTCTTAATGGTTGTTGCTTTTGTTCGTGCCGAAATCACGAACGCAACATCGTGTTGTTTCTTGAAATGAATCGTTTTACAAATATTTTTCAGTAACGGCTTGTATTGTTGTTGTTATTAATACGTATGTAAACTTTACATTTAAGTTATATATGTATATCAGCTGTTTTAATTTTTATCGCTTGTTATTGTTTTTGTTTATCTTCAGCGAGATAAATACAATAAACAATTCAGATGTATTATAGAGATGTGCTGTAGAGCCAAAATGTAGCTACAAAAATGTGTATTACTACTACGCAGGCTTACATATACAGAGAATGCGCATGGTCGTTGTGCTATGAAAACTCTATTGATTCTTTAAATATCATAGTAAATTCGAATTATTTATTGAACTAATTTTATACTTATAACACCTTAAAAACATATTTTGTTCGTTAAAATTTTAAATTTTCAAATTAATTTAGGATATATAAGCTCTTTACTTGGGAAAAATAAAAAATTCAAATTTTTCCGAAATATTTATTTCCATTTATTAAACCTAAGATTGAAATAAATTTATCAAAAAATAAAGCAAACAAAATACTCTACGTCTTCGATATAGACGTATATAATATTAATATTTTCGCTACCTAAGATGGCGACCGCTCAGGAGACGTGTTGTGCGAGCACTTTATGCAACATACCATTCAGCCCGAAAGTTGTTCAACAGCTATGTAGCAAATTTTCCGCTGAATGCAGCCAATGATTGAAACATGATTGTACCTGCTGAACGCAGCCATTTATTTCTGCTGTTTTTGACAGATGCGGGTACAATTTTTGTGAGAGAGGTGAAAAAAACGCTTTCACCTGGTTTTCTTACACCATGGCATTAATTTTAATGTCAAAAATATGCGTTTGTTGGTACCGTACGTAGCAACAAAAAATTCTTGCCACCCGATTTTCTAAAACACAGATCACAAGAATAAACAGTACATTGTTTGGATTTTACCAGGAAGACGTTTTACGTTCCAAAAAAAATCAAGGCTGCTTAGTTATTAGCAACAGTACGACCACAGTTCATGACCCAAATAATAAAGCTATTATCGACTACAATGCCAATAAATGCGGTGTCGACAAGATCAAATGCTGGGTACCTATTTATGAAAACGTTCAACTAAACGATGGTATTAAAATTATTTTTAAATCAACCTGTTCAACCATTTTATGTGTCATATTTACCGCTAACATTACAATTGGCGAAAGCTTAACTCTTCAGTTGCCAGTGTTATGCAGTTACACAATTTTTTTGCAATCCTTTTTTTTACCGTATCCAAAGAACTAGCCGCAGACGATATTTTAAAACGAAAATAGATAAGGGTTGTAGCAAATTTTATGTAGATTAAAACAACAAAATTTACTATCGGAAAAGTTTTGGGTAGAAAAAGTCCGTCAATCCATTTTTGAATCAATAACAAATTTTAATTATTGGTAATAATTTATAACCTTTATAATTCATAAAGTGTTTCTTATTCATAACTTTATTTAATTATTTTTTTTTTTTTTTGAATGGTAGGGGAAATATTTTTTTGGCAAGGAAATGGGAAACCCAATTTTAATATCCTTTAAATAATCATAGGGAGACCCAAAAAAAAATAACATAAAATAAGGGATTTGCTTTGCGCTGTTTCAGTTTTTGAGATATTAAACTGAAGTTTCATGATTATTCAATTTCTTACCACCACCTTCCATAATTTTTACGGCGTGCATGGTTCATAAACCCTTTTGGATTTTAAGTACAACAAAAATAAACTTATCCACTTTACATGTCACTATATCTCAGTTATTGCTCACCAAACAAAAAAACTAAACACCGAACTAAATCAAATTTTGAGAACTTTCTTGAGAAAGAAAAAAATTTTTTGCACTTCATATACATTTGGAGTCGTGATTAACTTAATAGAATCAGTTGGCACTAACATGATTTGGTAATATTTGTATGGCTCTGGAGAGGTCCAGACCCGCGGTACCCCTATCTATGCCACTGATATATCCACACACACTCTACTATACTACACCAAACATACGAAAACAAAAAATTGTCAAAAAAATTTAATAATACCCCATATTTAATAATAAGCATACCCCATATTCATAAAGAACGTCCCTGGGGACCTTTTCAGGCAACGACATACTAGACACTTGTCAGGTATCGGAGGGTTAAACATGGTAACTTTAATTTTTTTCGTAAATTTCACATTATTTTAAAAAGCTTCTTCTACATTTGATTTTGAAACTTATATGGGTATATTTTTTATATTCTGGCATTATGTACATATTTATAAAACGCAATTGTAAAATTCTTCCATTTTTGCGTCTACTTTTTCAAACCTATATTTTTCCAAAATTTTTAAAGTAAACTTTAAGGCCTTTTCTACACAGAGCAATTGAAAAACAACGCAACATCAACAGATGTTGCTAGCCCATGGAAGTATACCGGAACCTTCAGATGAAGCAACTTTTCACAACTAGCAGCACATTTGCAATAAGTTGTATGCAACACAGCTTGCTGCAATTTATATCTGCGACTTGTGTTTTTGTGAGACAGTGAACTTTGACAATCGCAGCCAGTGCGAAATCGAAGTAAGGAACACAGTGTTGTGTTTTCTCCCTAAAACATTCGAACTTTAAATATGCACTTTTCTGTGATGTGTTGTAGGAAAAATATGCAATTGTTTTAACTGCCCTTATTTGATACATAGAAAAATCATATGAATAAGTAGCATTTCATTTTGAAATATATTGGCTAACACGTTTTACAACATAATTAGTTCCCAGTTTTTAACCCATTTAAATTTGGTGCTGTGTTGGCATATAAAGCATCACTGAATAAAAGCAAACTAAATAAGAAAGTGGTCGAACATTTGCCTTTGACGCCATTTACTATCACGTGTGGCCGCAGCGTAATTTGTAGATTGTTTAATACATGATACAATGATAAGGTAGGCCCATGATACTAAGTGCTCTCACGCGTCAACGAAGAGTGGATAATGAGAAGCAACATTAATGTCAAAACGACGAATTTCGTAGAAATTGCAAATGAAGAAAATATTTTATGTTTCCAAGTTGCAAACAGTGCGGTCGCGGGTATTAAACTTGTGCTAATTTGAGTGAAAATGTTATATAAAAAGTGTAATAAAAACTATAAAATGTGAAAGAAGTCTTAAAATTGCAAAAAAAACCTGTAACAGTTTTAACCTAAAAACAACTGCGAAACGTGAGCATAAAGAAATTCGCGATGAACAGCTGATTTTGACATCAATGTAGCTTTATTCTGCTTTCTACTCCATTCCTCTCCGTGATGACCTTACCTTATAATTCTGGCATGGTTTAATATATTATAAGTTAATAAAGGGTGATCCAATACGATGTCCCTTTCCATCTGGGTTGTTTTGACAGCTGATATGTGTCAAATTTCCATATGACGTTTGTGTTTAGTATTCAATACGACTCAATTATGAATAGACTTACTCCTGAACAACGTTTTTTAATTGAGGAAACTTACTACCAAAATTAGTCATCAGTCAGAGAATGTTAAAAAAACAATTGGGCCTATTCGGCGAAATCTGTTATTCTGTTACGAATTTTCTGTTATGATTCATAAAAGATGTCGGCCATAAAAGATCTGTTAAAATTAGTATTCAGGATTTCGAACTTTTATGGCATGCTGTTATCAATCTTCGAAAATAAAAATTTATTACAATTCCGTAAACTTCTGTTATGAAAGAGCTGATTGCTGTCAATATATGCTTTTATTTAGAAGTAAACCCATTGCTGGCGATGAGGAAACACTGCAACGCATCAGTGCAAGGGATGTGGCAAGAGTTGGCTGGTAGCCTAAATTCAACTGGTGGTACAATTCATGCGACAAGTAACAAAACGGTAAGGCTTTTGTTTATATTAAAAGCACATATTTGCTTATGATTGATTTAATTTCAGGTCTTTGATGAACTGAGCTCGGAGAAAGGCGAGTTCGGTTTGCTATTCGTAACTCCATCAAAATGGCCCGATGGTTTCTTCTATTAAAACTTGTCTTTAAGGCGACTGTTTCGGGTTGAGGCGTGTTTTTAAAGGCAATTTTTAAAGGCCAATTTAAAAAAAAAACTTCGGCAGATATTTATAAAAACTTTTTTATTATTTTAATCAAGCATTCAAGAATACAAAAAAATTATTTTTTTTAAAATTTCATGTACATGTAAGCCCACAGCTGGCGTTGCGAATTGATGTCCAAAAAAAAATTACATTTCCGGTGGGACAAATAATTTATGATATTTTATGGTCAAAATCATTGATTTTTTTTCCTTGTGAATGAAAAAATCAAAATCGGGCCACGTTGATCCCAAGAGTTAGGCCTTTAAATTAACCACAAACTTTTCTTTGAGAAGACCCGATATGGACTTATTTGTCCCACCGGACTTTTGGGACGCCAATTTGCAACGCCACCTGTGGGCTTACATGTACATGCATTTTTAAAAAATATTTTTTTTGTGTTCTTGAAAACTTGATTAAAATAATAAAGTTCATAAAGTTAATCAGCCTTTAAAAGTTGCATTTAAAAACACGCCAGATTTTTTAAAAGATTTTTTGACAGTTCGAAAAATCTGCTATGATTCATAACAGATTTTATAAAAGATTGTCGTGCAGAATACGAATTTTGATCTCATAACAGATTTTTTGACAGCTAAAAATGGGAAATCTGTCATGGGCACCTTAGCGCAGCTTAATTTCTTTGACACTTGAGAAATCTACTGTCAAGCGCCACAGATTTTTTTTTGGGGTACATACGACATTTTAATTATTGGTCCGTGTAGACCGACCTTTATAGCCTTTTACGCTTTCCTGTAAAATTTTTTTTTTTGATTAAATTTTGTACCATACAATGATATTCTTGACAGTTTGACAGTTCGGTCGCATGAGATGCCAAATTGAGTCGATTTTACATTTTCGTAACTATTTCCATTCAGGCACGGTAAAAGTACTTTTTTTATTCTCCGAGGTTGAGATTACACCAAACGGTAGCCAATGAAATTTCGAGCAACGACATCAGGCTGTCAGTTGAGATTATATAGCATCGAAAAGCTTCGACGAATAATTTATACCGTTTGGCCTTTTAGCCTATCTCTGCTTACCTTCTAAAATGGAATGCTCGTGTATGTATTTCTCAGCCAATCACGACCAAGCTTCTAAATGATCATAAGTTTTGGTTCGTGGCGTGATTCGAGCGGGACTCGAAGCTTTGTCGGTGACTGTAGGTTTTATGGACGAAAACACGGCGTCCGACAATTTCCCGTGTAAAAGCTCACTAACGGGTACAAATTTGGCACCATTGGCCAGATTGTGTTTCGAGAAAAATACACCCCTGGGTCAACGTTGCGCAAGCAGCGAAGCAGATTTGTGAGTTTGTCATAATTGTCATAATTTTTGCTGAGTCTGGTTCTGTGGTCGCTGCGTTTGTGTTCGTGGATTAATATGCTCGCTGTTAAATAAAATTTTAGTTTAAAAATCAGTGAAAACTTCAAGTAACGAAGCCGGTAAAATTGTAGTGATGAAAATTAACCTTATTATAAATAATCAATAACAAAAGGAGGAAAAAATTTATTGCCGTGTGATGTGCGTTTTGTCGTCTGGCTGGCAGTGGTGTAGACATACACGCTATATATTCCACCATTAATTTAAACGAGCATAAGCAGCATAAACACTAAAATATCGTTTTTGTATGTGCTTTAACTAAAAATATATCAATAACAACAGAAGCTAACTAAAAAAAAAAAAAAAAAATACGTTTTATACAGATCCTCATTGAACAAATACACACACACACATGCATACGCAACTACACGATAGGAATATTGCAGTCCAGTAACAACAGCTAGTAGCCGAGACACCGCAATTCCACTGCAGAAAATAAAATGATTTTTGACTCTTAAAGGTAATAAATAAAAATTAAAGTTGCACGTATATATATGAATTTTTATATTTATACACATAAGTAGATGTATAAATATATGAAATAAGGATTGAAACCGATTGGGAAAAGTTGAATAACAACAAATGTTCGTTTGCTAAACACAACAGCATTAACTATAACGCAAATATATATAATATATGTTCAAATACAACATTATCGGCAGCGTTCGTTACAGCTAGCGGCCCCCAGCAACACCAACACCGTACCAGCGAACTTTAGTAGCAGCAGCTGCAGCGACAACAGCGGCCTGGAAGGAGCAGCCAGGTAAGCTTTTGTGTTAGCCAATATCCCAGTTGGGCTAAAAGTTTTTTCACCTCAGCCAGCAAAACCTACAGCCAGTGTCATATTCAACGTCAGCTAAACCACCAACAACTATAAATTGTACCAACCACTACAGCAAATTGTACCAACAACTACAGCAAATTGTAGCAACAACAACAGCAAGCAAGCAACAACAGCGGTCTGTAAAGAGCAGCCAGCCAGCAAAACCTACAGCCAGCGTCATCTTCAACATCAGCGAAACAACAACAACCACAGGCGACAGGGACAAGCCAAGGAGAAGGAAAATAAAACAGCAGCAATGAAACAAAAAAAAAAACAATCAAAACAAAAAAAAACAGGCCAAGTGGATACAGGTTCTTGGCACGATTTTGTATTTTTAAGATTTATGTATGTAGCCATGAATTATATATGTTAATATAGTTTATTGAGGGTAGATTGACAGGCTAAACTTTCGGCACACCACGGTGATTGCCTTCCCTTATAAACCATCGTTAGACTTTCAGTTGGGACTTGCATGATAGGTTAGACTAATACCGCAAAGAACTAGCATACATAAAGTCGACATGCCTGTCTATTACACATAGAGAAAAAAAAACAATACCTTTCCTTTTATTCAAAATAATTAAAAAAAAAAAAAAACAGCCCCTATATCAATTGTATGTCAGCTTGTAAGAATAAATTATATACAGACAAGTATAAACAATTCACGATATCGTTAGTTACCACAAAAAAAAAAAAAAAAAAACAACGTATGTCCGATCGGTATTTCCTGCACTCAATTATTAGTACGGTCTTAATTTATTTCTTGAGAAGATAATCTAGCCTGATTGAATTAATTACTAAATATCGCTTGATGGTATTAAATCCTTTTTTTTTTGGACTGTTTGCCTTAAACAAAAAATTTGATTTTTTCTTTATTCTCTTATTTTTCTTAAAACATCATTTAATAATTTTTACGGTTAAAAAGAAAAAAAAAACTATGCTTAGAATGAAATTCGGAAGAACTGAAAATTTTCTCATATCTCTATATTATTTTAATCTACTGATTAGTTTTAGTGTAATAGTCCGGTGTTTATCAATATTATCAACAGATACACAAATAATAATAATAACAATAATTGATAGAAAACATAAAGAAAAGTTGAAAAACGGGCAAAATACAAACAAAAACAAACAAGAAAAGGAATAATTAAAATATTCAAAAATCACACATATTACACTAAAAGAAAAAAAAAATTCAAATATTCTTATAACACACAAATTACACTATAAGAAAATTAAAAATTAAAATATTCTACAACCACACATATTACACTACAAGAAAATAAAAGAAAAAAAAACAAAAATTTCAAATATTCTTATAACACACATATTACACTATAAGAAAATTAAAATATTCTAATACCACACATATTACACTACAAGAAACAAAAAATTAAAATATTCAAAGATCACACATAGTACACTACAAAAAAAATTAAAAGTTAAAATATTCTAATACCACACGTATTACACTATAAGAAAATTAAAAATTAAAATATTCTACAACCACACATATTACACTACAAGCAAAAATCAAAAAAAAAATTCGATTATTCAAAAATCACACATATTACACTAAAAAAAAAAAAAAAAACAAAATCAAATATTCTAATAACACACATACTACACTATAAGAAAATTAAAAATTAAAATGTTCAAAAATCACGCATATTACACCACAAGAAAATTAAAAAAAAGAAAAAAATTAAAATATTCTAAGATACCACCAGTTACACTACAAAAAAAACCTATTCTAGTAATTTTAAACTAAGTATTAATATTTATCTAAATCTTTTGCGTTACTAGGTTAATATAAATAGTTACAATATATTGCTTATCCTATCAACACCCCGTGTGAAGTAGCTAAGTTTCGAGAATAAGTAAGAAAAAAAAAGGGGAAATAAAAATGTTTGTAATGAATAGAATTTCGGTGCTTTTAAATAACCCAGAGATGATGGGTTAAGTAGACCCAAAGGGGAGGCATGAAGCGAGGGATGGTGGAGTAAGTATGATTTTTTTTGTTTTGCACTAGGGGTGACCTGAAACCAGCCGAGATGGTCACAATGGCTGGTCTTTTGTGGCCAGAAGGGGAGGGTTAGCCTAGGTCGAAGAGATTACATCGACCATAGGCGTAGACAGCGGTGGGCAACTTGAGGTTTTTGGGGCGTGCTAGCGCAGCTCGGTAAGATTTAGGGGGGGACGACTTTCACAGTGATTTAAGTCGTACGGGGGTTTTTTTTTTCTTCTCGTCGTTTTTTGAGTTTTTCGGATGGTTTCCAGGCGTTTGTGTTTTTCACCGCGGTAAAATAAAAAAAAAAACTGGTACGATTTTTTTATTATTCTTGTCGTTTCCGCCTGCTGACCAGGGCTGGCAAAGAACACCACCCCTCCGGCGAGCTTTAGCCGCGCAATACGCCAGCGTACCAGTGATGCCAGAAGGACGACAGGGATGCAGAGCAAAGGCTACCTTGCCACATGACTGCATTTCCACACAGTGGTGGCCGGGGCAACATGACAGCCTTCTCAAGCCTAAGACGGAAACATGACAAATCATAACAAAATTGTTCATAACAGATTGTGCCGAATAGGGCCAAAAAATGGTCCTGTTAATTGGCCACCAAGATCATGTGATTTGGCGGTATCGGATTACTTCCTTAGGGGACATTTTAAATCACTTGTTTATGTCGACAAACCCGAAACTATTGCCGCTTTGGAAACCAACATAACTTGTGGTATTCAAGGAACACCAGCCGATATGCTCGAAAGAGTTGTCCAAAATTAGACCCGCAGAATGGACCATTTAAGAGCTAGTCGTGTGCAACATTTTAACGAAATAATTTTTAAACATTGAGTTGTAGGAACCGAACTATCATTCCAAATAAAGATTTGCATCAATACATTGATTTTTGTGTATTTTATTTAGAAAACAAAGTCGGAAGCTCTTATTGGATCACATTTTATATATTCTTTACTGGCATGCCAGTGGTATCACGAGTGGCTGCAGCGTTAGGTGCAACAACCTCGGCAGCAGGTATAATTATATCATGGCAAAGAAGAGAGCGAGCACAATCGGCCATTGTTTTTTATGAGTTTGCAATGAACCAAACATTTGCTTATTAACGCACAAATATTTACCATGTTTTCTTTGGTGAAAACATAAAAATTGTTTAAAATGTGAGAGTGCATCAAAAGAACAACTTTAGTAGCTGCATGTGCATATGGCCGAAATTAAATAAATTTTCATTGGTGACGAATTTCGTGTTTAAGCACTGCATAAAATTTAACATTACAGATTGAAAAACTTTTCGCACAAATCACACACGATTTTTCCCGCCACTTTCACGATTTTAAATGTTTTGTTTCTTTAGGCTGTGCTATTCGGAAACTTTTCACTCGGATGATGAAATTTTGACAGTCTGAATGAGAATATTTGGCACTTGTGAGGTGAATATGACTGTCAAAAATTCATGTAGCCTCAGGGGCTAGTATAAATTTTGACAATAGGCAAGAATTTTTAAGGTTTTTTTTTAAGGTAGAATTTTTGACACAAGCATAATTAGAAAAAAAACACTTAGAAATTAATGAAAGCCAAACTTTTTAGTTAATTGTTAATTAAAAAAGCACAAAAAATTAAAAATAATGGAAATCCCAACAAAATAGCAAAGGAAGTTCTACGTAATATGTATAACTATATTGCATACTGTCCGCAATCCCATAGAGCCACTTGCTACTCGATAGCAAACCACTCCATACTCTATTGACCATCCATGATGCTTCGCTGAAATAAACTCCACAATTTTGCGAAAAAAGCTAGCAAACACTCTTAAATGCATTTAAGTTTGTGCATTGTTTCCATTAAAAATGGCATTTAATGATTCGGAATAACCTCTTGGCCGAGTATAGGTAATATCCCTAAAGGAATAATGTTTAAGGTAGTTGTCCGGAGCAGAAAAGCAAAAGCAGTACTTACTCTTCCCCCTTCCTTTAAAAAAAAAGTCATAAAGAAGTTAAAAACTTTTTGCTTCCGACAGCAAAGCAACCAGAAGTGGAAAATATTTGAGTAAAATTTTGTTCATTTTCAGTTATATCAACAATTTTGCAAAATAAATTAAGTTCTCGTGCTTATACTCTAACAAAATCTAAAACGCCAATATTTCTAGTTGTCAAAATTTCATTGTTCTTTTGGCACAGCATTTTATTTCAACAGACAGAAATTGTATTCAACTCAGTTACTTCTTTAATATCACACAGCCTTAAACGCACAATAATTTTTATAATGTTTGTATATTTTTTTGCTTCGCTCTTAGGCCTTTTCCACACGGAGCAATTGAAAAACAACGCAACATCAACAAATGGTTCTTACCCATGTAAATGTACCGGAATCTTCAGATGAAGCAACTTTTTTACAACTTGTTGGCAGCACGTGTGTGATAAGTTCTATGCAACACAGCTTGCTGCAATTTATATCAGCGACTTGTGTTTTTCTTGATAATTTAAAACAATTGTGTGGTGCTTCAAGTTGAAAAAAGTATCAATTAAATTCAAAAAAATTGTGCTTTATGTTTTTTATTTTGAATTCAGGAAGCAACAATCAGAGGGCAGTTAACAAATTTATATTTGTTATAGAAGTAGAGAAATATCGCTGCTTATTTAATTATAAGCTGCAATGAGAGATTAATGTTGTGTTGTGCGTGACTTGCTCATCTGAAAGCATAGCTTACAATAATGTTCGGAATTGCAGTGGCTTGCAACTATCTAAGCAATTGTTTGCATTTGGGTTACTTTTAAGTTACTTTTAAGCAATTGAAAAACAACGCAACATCAACTAATGTAAGCCATGTAAGTATACCGAAACCTTCAGATGAAGCAACTTTTTCACAACTAGTTGACAATACTTTCCCCATAAGTTTTATGCAACACAGCTTACTGCAATTTATATCATGTGTTTCTCTTAATAATTTAAAACTTCAAGGTAGGTAATATACCAATTTAATTCAGAAATATTGTGTTTTATGTTTTTTATATTACATACAGGAAGCAGCAATGAGCGAGCAGTTAAAAATATACAGTTTGTACAAGAAGTAGAGAAATATCCCTGCTTATTTAATAAGAAATATCAACGCTGTCCGATGTTGCGTTGTGCCTAATGTGCTCATCTGAAAGTATAGGTTACAATAATGTTTTGAATTGCGGTGGTTTGCAACATTCTAAGCAATTGTGTTGCAGTTGGATTACTTTTCAGTTTCTCCGTGTGGAAAAAGCCTTAGCTTTTACAGAATATGGCTGTATGCTATTCGGAAACTTTTCACTCGTGGTAGGAAAGAAGTTACTAAGTTGAATACAATTTCTATCTGTTGAAATAAAATTGTCATTTTTCCTGAACCAAAAGAACAATGAAATTTTGACAACTATAAATTTTGGCGTTTTAGATTTCGATAGTGTATTAGCGCGAGAATTTGGTATATGTTGCAAAATTGTTGATATAACTGAAAATGTCTTACTTGTAGATGAGAAAATCAACACTTATCAATGCACCTGTCAATTGTTATATCATGAACTTGTACCTTTACAAATTTTTAGGGAACGAGCTCATCACATCAGCTGATTGCGAGCGATTAACAAAGAAAAAATTAGAAAAACATTAATTTTATTTAAAAGTAGGCTAAACTAATCTTCATTTTTGCCATCTTACAGGAATATCAAGTTGAAGCAATTTGAGAAGATAATTAAAGTTCGTACTCTAATAAACATAAGTTAGATTACATAAAATATGTATACTGTTCCGATTGTTCCACCTGATTTGAGGCATGAAGAAACAATCATCCAAGCAGCGCTCGCCTTAGATTGCCTTCAGAAAACAATCAATTCTGTTTTTGAGAAAATTGATTGTCGAATCACTCGCAACAATGATAAAGTTCAAGATCTAAAAAAGCGCATGATAAAGGCACAGATTAAAATTAAAGGACTGGTGGGCACTAAAAAAGCCATTAAAGTATATTCGACAGCGCGATTCCCTGCATCGCATGCTTTTCACGATATTCCACTGACATTTTTGCCGCCAGGAAGCGACGGAAAAAGCATGCAAAACGAAGAGGTTCAACCGCTGAATTATGATTTAAAAAGACGCGTAGAGCCACTTGCAACGAATGCTTTACAGGAAAAGTTAGTTTTCTTTCATGTCCGCTCGACAGAAAGACCTGGTACTGTGAAAACTCTGGCAGCGACTAAGCAACAAGTAAATCTAGACAAAGGCTTAGGTAGGGTGCCCGAACGACTTAAATCTGTGAATTCGCTGCTTCTGTTTAACTCGGACGAACGTGTCTACGCTGTCGGCAGTGATGATGATTTAAATTCATGGAAACGTGCAAAGCTATTCAAGAATCAACGGCAGCACAAAGTGCATATCGCTGATCAGAAACAATTGATGGAGCCTGCTCCATACTCTCTGGCCAACAAGCAGACAAATAGGCAAAGGCTTCAAACCCAAAGCGGTCTTTTCTATACACCACGTCTTACTGAAGCTCCTGAAATTGATTTGCCACTAGATTTGCCTGACCTTCCGGGAATAGCGGATGATATTCACTTTGAAGGCAAAGAACAGCGACAAATTGCACCATCCCTTTTTATTGAAAATCTTCCAGATCTATCGGAACTACAAACTACCAAAGATGTTGAGAAAAACTTAGATTCATCAGAAATCAGCAACCAACAACAGGTAACTACATCAACCACTCCAGCAACACCACCACCGCCTCCACCAATTCCCCTCTCTCCAGTGATTGCGACAGAATTTGCTCCGCCACCCCCTCCACCACCACCAAAAGCAGCTGCAGTCGCTACCATAAACAATAAAACACATTCCAGTTCAACCAAAGCTAGCTCCGGAGTAAATTCAACTGATGTTCGTTCTGATCTGATGGACGCCATACGCAAAGCTGGGGGTACGCAAGGTGGTCGTTTACGGGCTGCTGCCGATGTTGCTGGTAAATCAACAACGCAGTCATCAAGTAAACAAAAATCCTCTGGTGGGGATCTTATGGCTGACTTACACAACAAGCTACTTATGCGTCGTAAAGGTATCTCCGGTGCTAAGAGCAACGACACTGCTACTTCTATTAGCACTAATCCAGTGATAAATCGTTTATCTTCTTTGATTCCACCGCCAACAGTGGTTCGACGCAATACAAATCAAAATGCTGGAGAAGACGATGATGATGATACCGAGGAAAATGACAATGATTGGGCTGATTAAGAGATTTAATCTTCAAGCGTCAAACATACGGTTCTGGTTGTCTGCAAACATTCATTATGTGCCTTTTTAGATGCCTTTTTATGAAAGTAATATAAATGCTAATTATATTGATCGAACCCATTTCAATAGAGTTAAGTATCTCAACCTAAATTTAAGTTAATTTTGAACACATGGAATTAAATATTAAAAAATAGAACTGATTGATTTTTTTTTAACTTCTTCCATCTGGCCCACCTCTTATAAGTGGATCAGAGCGGATAACAGGGTGCAAAAGTTGAACAACTACCATCCCCTTCCCCCCACCGTTGAATGTAGTAATTCGCCATAAATGGAAAATTAATTTTTAATATTTAGTGGCGTGCAGTTTTTTTTTTGTAAATATATTAAAAAATATCAAAGAAAATCAAAACACGAAACTGTGTCATTCCTCTTTTGCTAACTTCAACACACAAAATGATCCTGCCGAGTTAAACCCTTAGAGCAGTGGTGTCCAACCAAATTTGTATTAAGGGCTACTTTGAAACCATGACCATGTTTCGGGATCACCGATTCTTATAAAAATATTTTTTTTTATTAAACAGAAATCTGAAAAAGTTTATAAATTTGACTTACTACAGAAAAGTTTTTTGTAGCCAAAACGGGATCACCGACTCTATTATTCTGTGTATCATTGCATCATTTTGTTTGCGGGCGCCTAAAAATACGGTCGCGAGGTACCAGGCGCCCGCGGACTACCGGCTGGACACCACTGCCCTAGAGTCACGTGAAGCAATTACTTTTTTCTTAACCTTTAGTCACCTTTTTAGCACTCCTTTTATACTTTTACCGCCCACAAATCAATAGAACTTCTATATAGCAGTCGGTTTTGATAGTATAAACTAAAATTCTGTAATTAAGTTCATACATTTGTGACCGATTGGCGGTCACTATATATCTATAAATGTTGCCACGCCCACTTCTTCCACCCATCATTCTATCTATAAAAAAATCAATGCATGCATATACGTATGTGGGTATATCACGTAAAGATTCCAAACCGCTAAGCTAATTTTTATGAATATTCAGGGGAACGGTAGCAGTCTTGAGAATATTCCTGTAAAGAATTGTGGCGATTGTGAAATGGGGGCGTGCCACCTTAAATACACTCCAAATTTTCGATATCGAATTGCTTTGGAATTATAGGTCGCACATCCTTGGAATTCGGTATTCGACCTCAATTTACACACTAGTAACATTTAATGGGCGTTAGACGAGGGGCGTCGTACTTTTAAAGCACCCCAAATCTTCGGTAAAGCTTTCGAAGTAAGTCACATATCAATGAAAATTGCTGTGAACTTACTGTCAGCCCGTGGACTCACTATAGCTACGCCCACTTTTTAGGGGATAAGCGCTGAGCGCACGGAGCGCGCCGGGTAAAAGCTAGTATAGTATAAAATAAGAAGAGTAGAAACAAAAAAAAAGAGGAAGAAAATGGAAAAGAAACGGATTCCCATGCAAAATGTACGATGAATAGAGAGGGGCGCTGTACGCCCCATAGTGAGAATGGTGCACATGTGTGTTGTGAATCAATATTTCACATATTCATAAGCTTATTAATATGAAAATTCACTAGTATGTGGCTGAAGGTTCGATCTTTCAAATGGTATTGGTCATAATGAGTTTGTTTAATTTTTTAGCCATTTTTTTACATTTACAGGTTGTCTGGGGCGCAGAGCGCCCATAGTACAGACTAAAGGTTAAAAAACAAACTAGTCTGTTGTTGGAATTCATATTTTTATTTTAAGGCCCTTATTATGAATTACAACTCAACCAAGTTGGCTAGATTTAACTAAATTTCTTTATTATAACGAATTACATACATTTCAGTTGAAAGATGTAGAATATAATAGTTTTGAAAAAAAAACAGCTTTGGCCAAAACAACTTTGTGGTGAATCTCTAAGCACCATTTCAAAGAAAAAGCACACTGACGCTTTGTAAAAAGACGTTTAGGAAGTCAGCCTTTCTCTGACCATTTTTTTTTTTAGTATTCTTTCAAAAAACGCCTTCAGAATCGCTTATATTACATAAAGGTACCCTTAAGAGGCTGTAAACAAAAAAGTTGATGAGTCAAAATGTTAAAAATTTACGTTTTAACAAGTTAAAATGTACTCTAAAAAAAATTTATGACTGCAACTCACTGCTTTCAAAAAAAATTCTTAAATTTACAAAATATCACGTTTTGAACAAAAAAATTTAATAAATTTTTAATATGAAGAAATTATTTCATAAGCATTTTTTATGTGTCAGATTAAAGGCCAAAGTAGTATTTTTAATTCATCATTCCATGTATAATAGGAACTGAGAAATATAAGTTACCACAAACGCCTATATCGCAATAGGTAGCAAAGAAAATAGGGCCGCCATTTTAAAAGTAGAACAAACAAAAAAAAAATTGAAAGCAGTTCTGAGAACCAAATTCATGGGACAACTTTTAATAAAAATATTAACTTTTTTAAAAGTGGTCGAGCAACCAACCTCCCTTATAACCAACCTCCCTATATATAGATTGACTCGCAAGCTATTTGACAAAAAATTATATTGAAAAACTGTCAAAAATGCTTATACTAAATTTAACGAAGCTGAACGAAACAGCTTGTCCATACGTTTTGTCCCGTAAGAACCGAACTGCTAGCGTCTCAACTCGGCAGACGTTCGGCAAGTTGCAATCGTCTCGTTTCGTTTATTTTGGTTCTACCTATAGAATTTAATACGACAAAACTCGTTAAAGTCCACTTAGAAGGTGAAAAAAGTCAAAGAATCGTCTATTTTTAAAACTGTCTACTAAATGACTTCTCTTGTGCTATACGGTAATCTATGATTTTTTTGATTTGTAGTGTTTCGCAGATAAAACCTATAATCATCGCTCTAGTACACTCTTGTCTTTGCGTATCATCTAAATAAATCACATTTTGCGGTACCGTGAAATAACTCCCAAATGAAATAACTTCCAATGAAATAACTCCCAATGAAATAAGTCCCAATAAAAATGAAACAAATCCCAACCTTAAAAAATGAAATAACTCCAAAAGGCAAAAACGAAATAAGTCCTAACATTTTGGAGTTAATCCGAAATTATTTTTTTCCCCTAAATAAAAGAAATAACTCCCAATGAAATTTGTTCCAACAAAAAAGAAATAACTCCCAATTCAAAACAATCAAATAAATCTCAATGAAATAAACCCCAACCAAAATGAAAAAACTTCCAATCAAAAATGGTGAACGCTACTTATTTATAATATTTCCAAGTATATACATAAATATGTACATTCCATTTTTTATATAGAGAAGAAAAACTCGGGGGAAGCGCGGCGCGCGATTCCGCGGCCGGTGTCCGCACCGCCCCGTCCCCCCCTCGCGGTCATCATACCTTTTCATAATATTCAATGTAAACCAAAATTAGTTGCTTAAAACATCCAAGCGGCACAATTGAGAATGTGCCATCAATTAAAATTCGTTTATTGTTGTTGTTGGGAATGTTTTCGTTAATGAGTTTGACAATTTTGTCAGACCCAAAAATGCAGTATGCGAAATCTTTACAATCGTGGCAAAAAATGCAGTATGCGAAATCTTTACAATAATTTCATATGTAACACTTGTCATTTTTTTTAACACACTGATGTTGGCACTGATCTTCACTGATTGAAATTCTAACAAGAACTAGATTATTTAGTGTAATGTACACTTGTAACTTGTTACTTGGCTTCTTTTTATTTTTGGGACAGTAATAAGAACCGTTATAAAAATACCAAAATTCATTGAAACGTCATTTTTAGTAAAATGAAATAACTCCCAACAAAAATGAAATAACTCCCAACGATAATTTTCCTTTTTAAAATGAAATAAGTTCCAACAGGAATGAAATAACTTCCAATTTCACAAAAAAATGAAATAAAACCCAACATAATTTTGTTGGAATTTATTTCATTTGGGAGTTATTTCATAATGAAAATGCCTTTATTTCATAATGAAATAACTCCTAATCGAAAATTACGAAATAATATGTTGCTTCCTACCGAAAAATCTACACATGCAGCTGCAGATGGGCGGGATGCAGCTTTCTCTTAGGCGTTAAGGCAGAACCAAGTTGTGCGTAAGCAAACAAAAGCAAGAGAGCAAAAGTACTTTCTGTACGGTATTTTATGGAGCCGTCCAAGTTTTGCGTAAGCATTTGTTTCGCTAAGTTTCTCAATTTTCGTTTACTTTTGAAAACTTGAGTGAGAGCGCTCGACTCCGTAGTTTACTTAGCAGAATAGGGTTGTAAACTGTATTATAAATATTTTTAATTTTGATTGGCCACTTGTTATACCGAATTTTAAATTTATATCATTAGAATTTTCAAAAATTTTATACTTTAGGTAATCTTAGCAAAATTGCATATATTTCGCTGTAGGATTCAGCTTAATAAAGTTATAATAAAGTCACAACATAATTTTTATAAATAGTGTTGGCAACCCTTTTCGATAAAAACAAAATAATTTTTACTTGTCAATTTATTTCAATTGATTCATGTTGAAATTTTTCCTGGTGCTTACTTTGTTTCTTGTTGAATACGGCAGTGTTTTGTCGAGTTTTGTTCGAACTTAATCATACTTATCGTTGACTTCTCTCTGATACTTTTGTTTGCTTACGCATAACTTGGTTGAGCCTTTATTATAGCATCACCGAAGATTTTGATCTTAATTGTTTCAACGTTCTTATAAACTACTTCAAAGATTGACGTAACTTATTGAAAATATGACGTGTTTTATTAGTGTTTTATTTTTATTAAATCTACAAAAGAAGCATTCAAATACGAATGCGTTAGTTATATAATTCATTTTTAAATATTTCAGAAAAGAAAGTATTTATAATTCAGTATTCAGGAATAGCATTCTGACTTCCTTTTCTTTACAGCATTATATAAAATTTTTAATACAATATTTAGTATAAGAAAATTGTGCAGCATGCATATTTGTATGTACAAATGTACGTCTACATGTAAGGCTATTTATAGCTATATTTCTTTTTGTTTTCATTACATTATTATTAAAGCAACAACAGCTTTTTATTTACGAAAAATAAAGCGTCTACAAACGGGGAAAAAATAAAAATATTGTATGTTATTTTATAAAATTTGTGTGTAGATAATTTCATGAATTTATTAAAAATGGCAATATTTATTGAGAGATATACCAGATGTATTTTTAATCCTAAAGATAACACTGGACCTAATCGACTCCGAGTTTTCATGTTTTTGACTGTTTTATTTTACTCTATACAAAAATTGGAAATATAAAGATTTTTTATACTTTAGCTTTATTTTTGATATAAATAAAATTATTTATAAATATGCTTTTGTGTTCGAATTTGTCTTCAAACACTACATAGGACGACATTTATCTTGACCCAGAGGAGAACTTTAGTGAACAATTCGAAGATATTGTTATGACGCGAAAACTCATCGCCCGCATCCACTAATGGAAGACTCGGGGGGTCAAAATTTTGCTTTTATTATAACTTAAAAAAGTGATTAAATACAATCCTTTGCTTTGTCTTTCGATCTCTCTCATCCGACCTCAAGTTCTTTGACTGAGTGCAAAGCTCGGTCTTAAATTTGTGAACGCAAACGTGGCCGTGGCAGATCACCAAATACAGCCTCACCGTGGACACTCTTGGCTAGAGCTTTGATGCTTGCTGCTATATCAACAGTGTTGTCCAATTCCTGAAAGGTAAATTCAAGTATTAGTCCAGGCATGATAATGAGCCATTTATAATCAAAACTTACATCCTCTTCGGATTCATCGATAATGGCACGCTCAGCTAACGGTGAGTTAGCAATCTGAATAGGTAAGCTTTTAGCAAAATTCAATATTTCTGCCATTGTTGAATGACGCCTACGTGAATTCTGCATGTTTATCGGCACTGAGTTGTCCAAGCCAAGAGCATCTAGTAAAAGTAAAAAATATAGTTAATAAACGTCAACCAAAATTAAAAGAAGCTTACCTTCAGCTTCTTCAGCGCTATCGCTCTCGTCTACATCACTCATTTCGTGGTGGTTACGATGATGGTTTGAATTCATCCCAACAGACAAGTGGTGCTGATGATGATGAAATCCTCCAACAGTGGTGCACACAGTATTGTGATTATCCACACCCTCCAACTCAAAAAGACAATCGTCAGCTGCCTCAATGGTCGGTGTGGGAAATTGTTGTTGGAAAGAGTTACTTGTTGCAATTCGACCACCGAACGTTGCATTATTTTGTTGCTGCTGCTGCTGACGAAAGGTGGGACTGTTACCCACACTCATTGGTGTGGCCTCTGGAGTAGCCGGTGGTGTATCAAAATTAGACATTTTGCGCTGGTTGATAACGGCAAAGGCACCGCCACCAACTTGCTGATTATTTTGTATTTGCCCCAGTTTTGGTTGATATTGCTGAGAATAAGTGGATGATTCAATGGCACTATTTGAAGAATTTAGTAAAGGTTTCTGTGCCTGTGTGGCTGACAGAAAGTTTGGTGGCAGCAATGTAAGCGTAGTTGGTGTAGTCGGTTGAGATGTAGTTAAATCACGACGACTACCGATCGTGTTACGACGGCGCTGTGCATAACTGCCAGCTCCCATCCCTAAAGAGCCGCCGTTGACGTCAAGAGCTGGTGGCGATTTATCCAGGAGCTCACATTGGTCAGGTACACGTTGGATTTGATTAACCAGAAGTTGAAACTCCTGTTCAGACTTTTCACGAAAACTCTTAAGAAGAGCAAATTGTTGTTCCGTATAGCGTTGTATACGTTCGTCCGTATCGGCGATTTCCTTCTGCAAGCGTGCTTGCAGATTCTGTTGCAGCTGCTTAAGACGTTGCTGTTTGGGATCCAAAGTAAGTGCCGAACCAGTTCCCATGGAGAACGAGCCAATTGAGAAGTTGTAACCTGCCGTTACGTGGTTGTTTTGTGATTGAGATTGTTGATCATCCTTCTGTTGAGGATGATCTATAATAAGTAGACCAAATGTCTCTGAAAAAGATTTATCAGAGCGTCGCTGCATCAGCTCATCGTTATTTGTCAGCAGAGAACAATTTAAAAGATATTGTTGTTGCTGTTGATTTTGAAATTGCATATTTGGTTGATGTTCACCTGCGATTTCTGGGCTCTGAATACTACTGCCTAGACGTTTAGCGCAGAGTGTCGTGTTGCAATTAATGCAAAAACTTATCTGCCAAGCTTGACTTTGGGAATGATTGCTTGATATTATATTGTTCGGCTGTTGGATTTCTAGAGTGAGACTGTACACAAGATCACGTTGATTAATAACATTAATTGCCAGATCTGATATCGGTCCAATCGACTGCAAGAAAAAGGAAAAATTTAAATTTAGCTAAATTAAGACTTGAAATTACAAACTATCTCTTTAGTAGGAAAGGTTGTTTTCTTTGGCAATAATAATGCTATCTTTTTAAAAATATAAAACATATTTCTAGAAATTCCCACATGTTTTTCTAAGAATATTTTTTTTTTATTTTTAAACGTGATTTAGCACACTCGTACAACGACACTAAACAGTATGAACTTTTTTGTTCAACCACAAAACATAAACCCTTTTGGAATGACAACCCTAGTATAAAGAAGAATGGTATCTTTTCACGTCAAAAAATATTTGACATACGTAACCTACTATACGATTTTGAATTTTTCTTTGTAGGTGTAGGTACATATGTATGTTTATTAGTTTCATCCCAACTTTTAATGTCCCATAACTTCAGGGAGTTTTATGAAAAAACACCCGGAAACTTGTGATTGAAATTTTGAATTCTTTTTACATTTTTTTTTACACACTTTGACGTCTACAGAAGAGATGAGGAAGGTGAAATGTTCGTGAGAATTTAAAAATTTTTGAAAATACTGCGACTCACTTTGATTTAACATTTGTCATTTGTACTTTTTTTCTGTTAGTTGCACAATATTCCTTTGTGAAAATTGGTTTAAATGTTAATTAAGATAATTAAGTGCAATAAAACCCAAATTTAAGCTTCGATAGAACTCCAAAACCGAAGAGTTCTTGGATTGAATTGTTCAAGGTTGTAGTGACGTAAGTGATGTGTGTGAACATTTGGAAGATGTCTCACATCAATATGAGTCGGTAAAGTGAGTCGTATGTAAACAGGCACTAATTGAAAGGTAAGAACTCAACTTTGCAATCTTTTGTATTGATAACGTCATTTGAAAAATAATTTTTTGATAAAATTATAGAACCAAACATTTTTTCTATAAAAAAAATTTTTTCTATACAAAAATATTTTTGAAGTGAAACTTCTTTAGCAGCGTATACAACAATACAGTGAATAAGATGGGGGGGAGGGGGGGTAAGACAAATATAACGAAAATTGGTTCCTATCATAGTAGAATATGTGAAGGTAGTCACACGGTCGAGAGCCGACTACCATAACTGTCAAAAAGAATCAAAAACCACACTACGCGGAGACTTACACACGACGCGGAGTGACAGAAAATTATTTGCATTGATTTTGGCAATTATGATAGTTTCGAAAGAGAGTACAATAGCCGCGATGCTACCTTCTTTTCATTATACCATGGTTTCTATAAGAACAATGATAGCAATTCGCCGCACTAGGCAGCATTATATGAGCCCGAACAGAACCAAAGCGAGTGGCGGTTAACGGATTCCCCATGAAACAAAATGCATGCAAACGTATGAAACCGCCAAAAATGAAATCGCCGTAGAAATCTGCGACGGAAAAACGCCAGAATAGAATCTATTTTATTTTTTCTCCGACGGCTGTCGGGTCTCTCTTTGAGTAGCGTAAGTGCTGCCGCATTTTTGCTAAGGATTAGTTGTGTTCAGTATTATTTTCATAGTTTTTCTCATGAGCTGACGTTTTGTTTTGTGTGACTGTTGCAAAAGCAGCGCTGATCCTCCGGCAACCGCTCCTATTCTGGACGGGTTCTCAGCAGATATCTCAGAGAGAGGCCCGACAATCGCCACCCGCTTTGGTTCTGTTCGGGCTCTCTATTTTTCGTGATTCGTTTATTACACTATTATTCGCGTATACCAGGTTGGTGTACTTATAAGTTTTCCCGGTATTTTTTGGTAAAGAATACGTAATTTTCTAGGGAAATTGACTTTTATTTTATTAAAAATATTGACCATCGGCTTTTACACATTTCGCCCATTTTCCAGATAATCAATTAATAGCATGCCAGAAAAACTGCTTATCTTTTCCGGCAAACCATTCATCTAGCCATTTTTCAACTTCCTTGAAATCACTGATGTGATGCGAGTGCGTGCTCCATTGTTGTGAAGAGCTTATAGTCAGATGGTGCCAAGTCTGGGATACAAAAGGATGTACCATCCAAGCGGTTTCAATGTGCCTTGCACTAGTTTTGCTGTGTGAGACGCCGCGCTGTAGTGTAACAAAATCACTTTGCCATGACTTCCACTCCATTCCGTTCGTCTTTCAAATAATGCTTGGTTTAATTTAATCATTTGTTGCCGATAGCATTGTACATTAACGGTTTCGCCAGGCTTCAACAGTTTATAATACACAGTACCCTTCTGGTCCCACCAGAGCATGGTCCTCCAAAATTGGAGGGAACAATACCCATGGCTTAAGCAAAATACTGAAAACAGAGCAATTTTTACCATGTGCACGGAGGTCTGCAATCAAAAACTAATAGAAAAGTTATATGCGCGTTCCGGTTATTCTAAGCAAGCTTGGGTAGACGAAGAATTTTCAAACTGGAAGCACGAAGCAGAGCGAATAAATCCCTAATTTTGGGGATTTAAATGTTTTTTTTTAGTTTTTATTCTAAGTATTTGTTTCAGTCTTAGGAATAATTTTACTTTAGGGTCCACGCCCCTTTTTTTTAAATGTGAATTTGGAGCTCGTAAATCCAATACTGCAAAAAAAAAGGTCGGTCCAAATGGTTTTATTTATTTATTAAGCAAGCAAATGTAATTTTATAATTCAATTTTATAATTACAATTTAAATTAATTTAAATTACATATAAAGGGTGAGGGAACAAGATGGTTCGCTAAGATAGCGAATCTTCAGTTTTGGTGTTGGGAGTCGCAAGCCAAGATAGTTTTTTTTTATTTTTTTATGTTGTAATATGATATTCCTCTCCATTATTGGGGGAGGGGTGGTGTGGCGTAAATTATACAACTTTTTTAAATAGAAAGGGAGAGAAACCAAGAATAGGCTAAGACGGTGAATCGGGAGAGCAGTACGGTATTAGGACTGAGATAGGGACTTAGAAAGGTTTTTCTTGAAAATGAATTTAGACATTGGTGGTAAATAGTGCTCGCTGATATTATTTAACTCCCTACATCATCTATTTATCAGCTCATTATTTGTGTAGACAGTGCGATGCTAATATTCAATTAATACTCCTGTATGCCTTGTACGTCTTATTAGCTCGTTGATTTTAATCCTATTTGATATATGCACGCTATTAATAACTAACTCCGTTAATAACATCGAAGGTAAAACATGAACTAAGTAACGTTCTTCGTGATGATAGGGGCATTAAATTAAGGAGGCTAAGCCTATATTCATAGGTGGCACGATATTGTGTAACGGGGGTTATAAGTGTCTCTAGTTGCAAAAAGCAAGAATTGTTTTTGAATAGACTCAAGTCTCTCACTATGTGATTCAAAAGCAGTATTCCAAAGAATGCATCCAAATTGAGTTTCCAGTACAAAGTTGAGTTTTGTCGCTGAACTCAATATGAACTCTAGAGTTTCCAGTATAATTTTGCTGGTTTGAACTCAACTGAACTCAGTTTGCTTTTTGAGTTTATCAAAACTCAATTTTAGAAATGTCTAAAAGTATGCTAATGTTCAGAAAAAAAGCTACGTTGAGATGTAAATTTTTAGACCGTACTGTACATTCAGAGTATTGAACGATTTTTTTTGCGAAATATCAAACTCAACTAAACTCAATTCTGGGGCCAAATCTAAAATCTCTTTTAAAGTCTAAAAGTATGCTAATGTTCAGAAAAAAAGCTACGTTGAGATGTAAATTTTTAGACCGTACTGTACATTCAGAGTATTGAACGATTTTTTTTGCGAAATATCAAACTCAACTAAACTCAATTCTGGGGCCAAATCGCATCTTCCGTGAACGTACAACTTGTCACGAAATCGTCTTAAACTCGTCATTGAATTGCATTCTATTAACACAATTTTACGTGACGAGTTGCACGTTCACGGAAGCGGCGATTCCGGCCCTGGTTACACATCTCTGTGTGAACAGCTTAAATTGAACTCAAACTAAACTCTCTGTATGAACATGCTATAAGACTACTCCAAGATCCACGATATGATTGACTCTATTAACCAGGAAATTAAATTCGTGAAAGTTTGAAAAAATCATTTTTCGTATACGACTAATCCATAAAACATACGACTAATACAGAAAAGTAACTCTAAGAATAGTATATACTCATTAAAGCCGGCAATACATTTAGAAGAGAGTAAAAAAGAGTGATATTAAGGTAAAGGTTTTTATTAGAAGAAATTTGTTTAATTTTAAAATTTGATAAAATGTGCATTTGTTTGAAAAAATTTTTTTTTAAAACAAAGATGGCGCTGGGCTACAACGATTGCTGTAAAAGACCTCTTTTCGCTAGCGGGCATTCTGCTGGCTCCTAGGTTGACCCAAAAAAAAAAAAAAAATTTAAATATAAAAACGTAATGAAAATACCTCCTATCTGAATGAGACAGAATAAAAGTCTTTTTTAAAAATTTTTACGTACCTGAAAAAAAAATTGCATTTTTACTTGTTTATTGTTTAAAATTTTGAATAAAACGATTTTAAAAGTCTATTTTAAAAATCAGTTTCATTCAGATGGGTTAAAATATTATTAAAAAATGTCATTCGAAATATTGTAAGGATCGGTCAAGTAGTTTTTGAGCTAGGTTTCCCGCAGTTTTGAGAAAAACGACTTTGAAGTTATATGAAACAAATAATACCAAGACGTTAGTTGTTAAAACTTAATTACATCACAAATATACCGGTTTGAGCAGATAAAATAAATAACATAATAAGATAGCAGCTGTAGTAACTTGATATTATATCGAACTAACGCACGGGCCTCTTTTCAAGCTTATAACTTTCTTAATATTCAAGACATCTATAAATTTTACATATTTTTGAGATGTTTTTAAGTCACTTAAAATGATGAAAAAAATTTCGATTCTGGTATGCCTCAAAATGTATTGCCGGCCTTAAAAGGATAAAATATGATCGTTTAATTACAATATTAACTGCGAACTGCCATCCTACACTTTAAAAAATTCAAAGGATTGAAATTGGCTCAGTGAAAAATTCCAATGATCAAACAAGTGTTCTCAAATTAATACCGTTTGATAAAAATTGGTGCCAATGAAAGTTTTCTTTGATTCTTTAATAAAATGAATGTGTTTTGGGCAGGCAAAAAATTTGTATTAAAATTGTCGATTAAGGAATGGGCGCCGCAGTGAAACATTGTTAATAAATTGTTAAAATCGAAATCGTAGCGATTTTTAATAAAAATTTTCTTCGACTTCTGCTTAGGAGTTTTAACCCTCTGTCAGTTCAACATCTGCGTTGTCACAATTTTCCTGCCTCGTTTTGTTGTTGTGTTTTTTATGAGAAAATAATTTTCCCGTGCACGGAATGTTGTTTTCACCATGGGCAGAACAATTTTTTTCATGTTTTGTTTTTAAGAGAAAATGATTTGCTGGAAGTTTGATGTTTTCTTTTGTTTTTTGTTCAATCAAAAAAAGTATTTGTTTCAATCTTATTCTATTAGTTTGTTAGCAATTCTAAAAAGCATGGTAAAAAAGGACATTTTATTATAAAAATGCTATTTGGAAAAATCGGATGGAAACCACGCCTACTTCCCATACAAAGCGACTTTATTCTAAACGTAAAATCTCTTAAAAATCCACAAAAATTAAAGTAATATCTTGAAATTTTGCACATAAGCTTTGATATATAACATGAAATATCTCTATGGCATTTGGCAAAATCGGACGAAAGCCACGACTACCTGCCTTACAAAATGGCGTAGTTTACGAAATAGAAAAGCTTTCGTAAATGTATAAAACTGAATGACATCGGGTCTGTATGTACCCAAATTACGCCCACATCGTTTATCCAACCCATACATATATTCTTCGGTATAGTATGGAGTCTTTACATTAGAAAGTGGGTGTGGCATTTTGCTTTTGATCGAACTTCTCTTACACCGTGTGTCTGACATCAACCACATTTTTCACACATAATCCTTGGTAATTTGTGCAATATTAGCCTAATCGAATTCCTTCTACACCGTTTGTCTGACTTCAATTAAATTTTGCACATATGAGCATTTCCATCGTAACTCACGCGACATGCGTACGACTTAAAGCTTAGTTTTCTCGGAAGTTTATGTTGTTAGTGTTAAAAAAATGTCTTATGCATATATGCCTTAGAAGAAATAGTAACGGTATGATATACCAAAAATTGTCGTTCCTGTAACTAATTAAGAATAACAGTGGTAAATATGGGCGTAACTCAAGCGACAAAAAAAGGAACTGTGTTCTACAAGAACGTTTAGATTGTAAAAATTCAGGGTAAATTACCATATAACGTGTTTTTGTTTTAAATTTTTAAATTATGGGAAAACAGTGAAGTTTCATGATAAACCCACTTTACCGATGAACTTCGCTTATTTAAAAATATATTGAGTTTCCAAAAAATATTTAAAATACCCATGCGACAAAATTTCCGTTAAGAAAATGTGTAATTAATATTAGTTAAGACATTGAAATTTTCAGAATACGAAGTTCATATATATCAGTATTTTACTAGATAAAAAAATTTAATTTCGAAGTGGAAATGCCCATATATTCTTTGGTATAACGAGCAGTCAATGGTTCTGAAAAGTAGGCGTTAATGAATTATTTAATTTTAAAAATTTATCTCAGTCAATTTCTCCACTCCAATGGTATTGATATTTGGATTTGTTTCAAGCAACATCCAAAAGGTGGACGGGATTAGACAAAGGACGTGGACATTTTTGAAAAACTATATTTTTGGTTTAAAATTCATAATCATGGACAGTCCTTAAAAGTAACAGGAACAAGTTTGGAAGAGCCACGTTTTCCCATTATTAACTTTATGGTGCTTGCTCAAGAGTGGCTACAACTAAAAATTTTGTAGTTTTTGCGCCAAAAATAAGTTTTTGACATTCGTAATTTTTATTTAACTATTAATTAAAAACGGGGGCAACGCCGGGTCTCCTTTTAAAAAAGTCTGAAGAACCTTAATTTTAAAATTGGAAATGGGTGTTTTAATTACCAGAAATAATGACCAAAAAAAATATGTGGCTAAGGTTGGATCCATTGACCGCTGTGCATTGTTGGTTGTATTACGGTCCCATTATACACATCCTGAACAATGTGTACACCCACGGGCGGTGCCGGGTTTTCCTGCTAGTCAATACATAGTTTTTAATTGTTTTTTGACCTCTCTTTTAAGTCGATGTGTCGATTTGTACTTGCAAGTCAGTTGAATATATACATTAATTCCTATTATCAGTGAATTTTGCTATTTATAACTTTGTATATCTCTATAAAACGAGTCATAAAAAAAATATTTCTATCTGCAGAGCGTAAAAATAATTTTCAGATTTTTATTTGCTTTACGGAAGTATTCTAGTGTAGAATTTTGAAAATGTCGATTTTTTTTATATTTTCGAAAATAAGATCTTTAAGAATATATCCTCCGAAGGAATTCTTAAAATTTCAATTATTTACGGAGTTATAGCTAATTTAGTGATACTGCCAGTCGGGATGAAACTCGGATACGTCGCTCAGAAGTACTGATCGTTTAGCAGAAAGAACTGGGGAAAATAATTATTTTGAAGAATTAAGAAGGCCCAATGTATAGAGCAGGAATCGCCGATTAACGAAATCTAAGTACAGCGCCCGTTTATATGACATTGACTGCCTGTAACTTTGCTAAAATCTTCAAACGCTCGTTAGTTTTTCTCGAAACTACTTTTTCCAACACGTTCGACATGATATCTTAACTTCTAATGGACCGATTAACTTAAAATTTGGTGTGGATCTTTTTATATATCGCTCTATGACCCAGACTAGAATTATGTAAAAATTATGTTTAATATTTTCAAAAATTTCAAAATTTTGGAAAAAAAGGCTTTTTTGGCATATTTCTTTTTAGGACCCCAACTCTACTAGCCTTAATTTTTTCAATTTAAAATTTTTTTAAATTTTTTGTGTGTATTATTTAAATATTAATAAACATATAATAAAAACAGAATAGAAAGAATGTTTTGTTTCTTTTTTTTTATTGAATTTTAAAAAACACCCAAAAATTTTCCCTCTAGACTAGAATACAGCTTTAAAGCAAAACCATCAATCATAACAAACTGTTTTCCAAATTGAGACACATTAAACGAAATAATATATTTTTCTGTGTGAATTCGAGAGTATGTTATTTATTATGAATGCAAACGTTGCGAAGCTGCAATTTTAAATGCTACATACCATTCACCCCGAAAGTTGTACAACAGCTACGTAGAAAATCTTTCGATGTATGCTGCACCCACGGCCACAATGCCCAAAGTCAATCCGGGGACTATAACCGAAAAATTCTCACCCATACAGCCCAAATTGATTTGGAGGATTAATACCATCCCTGCCGAAAATGTGAAGGCCGAAAATTTTTGGCTAACGTGGGAATATGTCGAATCATTCAAAACATTGAGGTATCGTTAGCAATAAAGAAAATGAATAGGCCATTTAAGCTATTGAAAGGAATTTGTTAGCTTCCTTGTGTTCTCAAAAAGATTCACAAGACATTTATTACTCTGCATTGTCGTCAAAGAGGTGACGACCTCACATTTTTTTTATATGGAAAAATTGCTGCGTTAGTTGGAGATTGAACTCGAAATTTCCCGATTCAAAGGTATTGTACGATCCGTACACTACAATGGGCTCACTCTGCACCAAATGCCATAATAAAACGTTTGCTTACTTATTTTGCTTTTGCATATCAGTGATTTCATGTCAAATCGGAAGCTTTTCGAAACTCACATACTTACTTACTTAGGTCGCGCTTGCAACCTTAAGTCGGTTTTCGCATGGTGCAAGAAATTGCGCCAGCCATTTCTATTTTGCGCTTGCTGGCGCCAGTTGGAAGCTTCAAGTTTCGTCAGGTTGTTTTCTACTTGGTCCTTCCAACGGAGATGCGGTCGTTCTCTTCTGGAACAGGGGACGAACCTTCACATGGCAATGTGTCTGACTGCCTCAACCTGGCGAGGCTTGCATTATCCATGTCGAAATCGCCCCAAGTCGACTCAAACCTCCTCGTGGTGTTCCCTGGGCAACGGCAAACTGGCATCCGTTAGTTTGACGGCTAATTTGAGCGGCGGGTCACCTGGCCTTAAATAGGTTGTGCGTTGGATTTGAACTCCACCACGTAAAAAAATCATTTCAATAAGAAGAATGATCGAGAGACAAATATTTGTAAAAATTTGGTACTTTGCATATAGATGCTACTTAAAAAAGTTTTTTAGCAATTTAACAAATCAAAAAAAAAAAAATTAAAATTTGTGATTCGGACATGTAGTAAAACAACTATACTTTGAAACCCGTTAGTCCTACAAAAAAGTGCTAAGGACATATTTAAGAGATGTTTGAAAATTATTTGTTTAAATAAATATAAATTTTAAATTCCAAATTTTATATCAGAGTGCGCAGAACGATTAAAATAAAATACTTCTCATTAATCGTTCCCTACAAAAAAAATTATTTGCAATACTTCTCACGAACGATAAATAAAGCGAAGCCAGCAGAGCTCAATCGTTCACTCGTATAAACAATCGTATAAAGTGAGTTTTTCACGAGTAATCGGCATAAATTCACAAATATTAATCACAAATATTAATCGGCATAAAATACAATACGAAAATTATATTTTAATCGGTTGCGATCGTATTTTGGACTCATTTTCTGAGTGCGTTATGGATAATAGCTTATGGGGTTTTTTATAAGTTGTATTGGTTTCTAGTGCGGAAATGAAGGCCAGCACCTTTTTTGACACTATGGTAAACCTTTATTTTTTTTTTATGTGGAGGTCGCTGAATTTAAATCTGATTTCAGGTTAGAAAAAAATTTCTTCGACACTAGGGTGGACCTCTAAAACGTTTTTGTTTATAAAATGTTCTACGTGTATGCTGAGAGTATTAGTGGGTTACTGAATTTAAATCTAATGTCAGAACTAAAAAAAAATTTATTTGTCACTGCGGTGGACATCTATTGAAATATTTTTCTTAAATTTAGACATATAATGGGAGTATTAGACATGTAATGGGAGTATATCAGAACTTAAAAAATTTTTTAACCATTATGGTGGACCCCTTTTTTTAAAAAATAAATTCAGGAGTCCAGCCAAGAATTAAATAAAAACTTTAAGACAAAATAATACGTATTACTTTTTCATCGAAATATTCTTAAACAGATATAATAGAATTACTTTTAAAATTTTAATTATATTACTTCATTAAATGGAACGTTAATACGAATCGATTGCAGTTTTCAGCCAATTTAATTCTTGCGTCGTCAAGCCAGCAAGCATGCAAAACTCTTATTTCTCAGAAGTTCACACTATGCAGCTGTAATATTTCTACTTTTCGTTACAAGTCAGTTTTTTTACAAAAGAAGCCAATTAACGAATCAGGCTCACTGACCAATATAAATTTTTTCATTTGGAACTAGGCATGTTAACGGGATTGCATTTACACTATATTGCACAATATATTCTTTGAACTCTGACATCAAATTCAAAATCAGCGAACCCATACAAAAAGTACTTTTGTTGGGTCGACCTTAGTGTCAAACAGCAACCTCCAGCGACCAATCAGCGACCTCCGATACTGCAAGCACATGTTGAAAGTGTACATAAATTTTTTAGGGTCCTCCTTAGTGTTAAACAAAATTGTTTGAATTATAACAGCAGATTTTAAATCAGCGACCCCTTATACTTCAAGCACATGTACAAAAAGTTTTAAAAAAAACATTTTTGGTCCACCCTTGAGACAAACAAATTGTTTTTTAAACTCTGACGTTCGATCTGAAAACAGCGACCCCCCATGCCAGCATATGTCTAAAGCGAAAAACAACATTTTTATTGACCTCCTACTATGCAAAATAAATTTTCAGCGAACATTTGACATCGATTAAAATGCAATTGTTTTCATGAATCGCTCGGTGAAATATTCGTTCGCTCAGTATGTTTAAAGATCGCTCACTTTAAACAATTGTTCAACTGATTTTTTTCAAACGTTTACTGCGGAACGTTTGTTGTCATTATTGCTGTTTTTGAAAAATCGTTGCTTTCAGTTTCTCACGAGAAGAATTTTTTAAATAAAATTCAATCGAAATATTTTTAAAAATGAGAAGTATTGTATTTTAATCGTTTGCGAACGTATTTTTCCGCACCCTGTTTTATATTACTAGCTTAGAAATTATAAAATGACATAAGTACAAAAAATACTAAAAATTCCATTTTTAATTAAAAATTAAAGTGTTTTGTATACAAATTGTGTAGGCTGTTTTTGAAAAATTCGTTTAAAATAGTGAGCATTCATTCTTCAACGTAAAATCTTGGAAATGCATTAAGAATGAATGCCTCAATACGACAATGTTTTCAAAACACAAAAAAGTAGTGGTGCTGACCTTGAAAAATGTAAGTGAAATTTATAGTGGCAAAAAAAAATTAAAATTTTTCATTAAAGTGTTGGTAAAAACTTGATATGATTGGCCATAACACACGCGAAGTCAGTGCATGCAGCATTCTCCAAATTAGAAAAAGAGTCGAGTCGCATGGGTCTTGCAGTAAACGCAGATAAGACGAAATATCTGGTGTCAACAAAAAACAGTCCCAGCGTATTGGCACCCACGTCACTGTTGACAGCACCTCGTTCGAGGTTGTGGAGGACTTCGTCTATCAGCAGAGAGATAAAACGATATTAGTAGAGAGATAAAACGAAGGATAACTCATGCCAACAGGTGTTACTTTAGGCTCAATAGGCAATTGAAAAGCAGAGTCCTCTCTCGACGAACAAAAGGCACGCTCTATAAGTCACTAATCATGCCCGTGCTGTTATATGCAGCACAAACCGGGACGTTGAGCAGCTCTGATGAAAAGACATTGGGAGCGTTCGAGAGGAAGATCCTTCGTAAAATCTACGGACCAATCTGCGTCAATGGCGAGTACCGAACACGATGGAACGATGAGCTGTATGAGCTATATGCCGACATCGACATAATAAAGCGCATAAAAATCGGGCGGCTTCGCTGGCTAGGTTGTGTTGAGCGGATGAAAGACGACGCTCCAGCGAAGAAAATACTCGATTTGATACCCAGCGGCGGTGAACGCAGAAGAGGACGACCGCATCTCCGTTGAAAGGACCGAGTAGGACAACCTGACGAAATTTGGAGCTTCCAACTGGCACCAGCAAGCGCAAAACAGAAATGGCAGGCTCAATTTTTAGCGACAGGCGGAAACAGACTTACGGTCGTAGACGCCACCTAAGTAAGTAGTTGGTAAAACTACACAACAAATAACAATTCAAGATCTCTAAAATATGTCTTAACATTTTTTTGTAGGACTAACGGTTTTGAAGATATAGTTATTTGACTACATGTACGAATCAGAAATTTTGATTTTTATTTTTTTTAATTTTCTAGTGTATAACTTTCAAAAAAATTTTAAAAAATATGTAAACATTTCATAAATATGTAAATAAATAAATATGTAAATATTTTTAAGTACTATCGACGTGCAAAATTAATTTTAAAATTAATTTTTAAAAATAAAATTAATTTTTGGACAAAAGCATCCGCTTTGACATGGAATCACCGATTTCTATTTTACTACATTCATACACATACTACACATACTCGTATAAACTAGAGCATAAAACAAATGAAAAATATTTTTTTTTCAGATAACAAAAATTATGCCTACTTTTTTAATGAAAGGGGATGGATGGTAAGACAATTATTTTATTCTGTATTTTGTTAAAAATAATTTTAAATTATGTTTTCCTCAAATGCTTTCTCGAACTCGTAAACATAAATATCGTTAAACGTTGTGAACTCACAACTGACCGTTTTAAATCAGAACTATTCAATATAAATGCGAAGTTATTAGTAATGAACAGAAATGCAAATATGTAGTAGAATAAACAACAAAACAAAAAAAAAAAAAAAACAACAAAAGATCAGTGCCATAAACAATAAAAAATATTATCAGTAGCTCTGGAATATATATGTAAATAGCGAGCAAAATTCTGTTGTTTTTTCAAAATACATATGAATAAAATTAACCACCATTATTTTTAATGTCTTCATAAAAAGTACTAAATAAAAGTTAAGTATTTATATCGTTGATCACGATTCAAAAATGCTAAAACTAAAGCAATACAATTAATAGGCTTTATTATTTTGAATGCACAAAACAAATTAGTCCCATAAAAGACATTTATCTCATTACTTAAACGGCATTTATGTTGTTTACGTGAAATTAAAATTTCATCCTTTCAGCTAGATTGGAATTTGTTTTTAACATATTTTAAAAAGCGTTTTACTAACTTATGAACTCGTATTTATAAAATATATTACTACCTCATAATGTCTCAACTTTTTTGAGAGTGAATGAGAAATATTCAATTGTTTATCTATTTGCAATTCAAAATAATGCGTTTTAAAATAAAAATAGTATTTTAGCCTATGTTTTCGTTTAGAATACAAAATAGCTGTTATTTATTATTGTTTAAAAAATATGTAAAGGTTCGATTACAATGCAAATACTTAGATTGAAGAAGTTGACGAGACCGACTACCACCATGCTACGAGGAATTGAGAGTGTCTGTGAAAGCTATTCCACGTTCGATTGTGTGAAATCCAAATTTGCATATTGCACAAGTTTTTGTATATTTTTTTTAAAAAATTTGATCAACTATAATTGGCGAAATACACAAGTGTATGTTTAATAAATAAAAAATTCAATATGCGATGAATTGAGTTCGAATGCGGTCTGTCGTATGTTTGCCAAGTTCTTGATTTCATTTACAAATGGAGGGTGTAGTAGCTGCTCTGCTGCAGTGTGTTCAATGTTCATCTAAATATTTGTTTTATAAATTTGAGCTTCGTTAATATGGTAAATATTGTAAAATATATAGTAAAAACCATATTAATATAATATAATATGGTTTACTTATATTATATAATATGGTTTACTTAAAGTGGGTATATTCAAATAAAATTTGAATTAAATCTTTTAATGTAGTCTGAAGAACAAAAAAGTATAACAAACAAGATATCTAGAAAAAAATGTAATAGTAAATAGTGGGAAACAGCACAATGATAAGAAATTTTATTGAATTTTTATAAAGGGAAGGCAATAAAACCAAGATGATTAATAAGCCTAGGCATAACAAAAAAAAAATCACCTGAAACAAAACCGTAAGAAAATAATTTAGAATAAGTTATTAAAATCACAAACTGAGAGTAAGATAAGCTCCAAAAAAAAAAAAAAAATAAAAGAAAAAACGAAAATGTTGAACAAGAAAAACTTGTTTACCTAAATAGTGGATATATTAAACTGGCTCTTCAGTTTTGATTAAATCTGTTTTTTTTTTTTTTAAATACAAACATACTAACATCTTCTGAACAACATTTAAGGGGTTACCCCCACTTGCAAGTTTGAATTTTCATCGATTTTTTTTGTATATTTTTTAAGTATAACTGTCTGCGAATGCGTCCTTAAAATTCAAATTCCTTAAAATTTCCGTTGCGTGGACAAATGGCGACTGAAACTGAAACGTGTTTTTGAGAAATGGCACTTTTCAAATTAGTGGCAAAAACTATTCGATAACTACTGAGCTGATCCTTTTGGAATTTTGCAGATCGTTTAAAAAATACATATTTCTTGCGCTGCAAGTGGGGGTAACCCTTTAAAGATTTGAAAGTGTGAACACTGCGCATTATGAGAATTGTGTCAGTTGCAATAGTGATATGAAACAAGCAGAGAACAGAAAACCTGCGCCCTAACAAAAAATAGTTGTCAACAAAGTGAAAAACTAACCCTTAGATAAACTGATATTTGCATTTTACCGCTTATAGCAATGTTGAGTACCCACTTAGTTTATGTAACCCCTTTATTTTTTATTTATCGATATCTTACATTATACATTTTTCGAGAGTAATTTATTTACTATTTATCGAATGAATTTTTTTCTTTTATTTTTATAAGTAGTAACGTCCTGGATTTAATTATCTTAAATTAATAATTTAAATGTATCGTTGTTAGGAACAAGTAATGAACTGTGCTCGTTCTTTTATCGCACTTGTTTAAAGTGTTATCGCACCTGAAAATAGACTAATTTGGACAAAAAGTCCCTATAACATTAAGATGAAACTTATAAAGTATGTTTTAGGTCAAATTAAAGTTTGAATTATTCTATTCACCGGTATTCAAATTCACATTTTTTTTTATCATTTTTCCTTTTCTTAGTTTTATCTTTCCGATTATTATGATAAAGTCTCGTAGCAAATAAAACTCATTAATACCACAATCTAACAGCATTTGCGCGACAGGGGAACAATGATACATGGCTAAAAGATTATGCTAACCATTTTTACTGAACAAAGCTAAAGTTCACCACGCCTGGTCACAAGCAAGGGCTAAAAATCATCAATCTTGACTTATCACTAGCCGATGAGTTAAAAAATAAGTGTGCTGCTAAATAGTTGTTTAATATTGGGTTGACCTGAAAGTTTGTACGAAAAGCAAAGTTTAAAGAAATTTTTTTTCATGTAACAAATTGTTATTGTTTCGATTAGCTTTCTGATTCAGACAATACTTTTTTGCAATCTTCTACAAAATTAGGGATGGGCAAAACCGGTCGGCGTTTAAGAGTGATTTGTTTTTTTTTTAAACCGAAGTTTTTTCGGTGTTTTTTTAGAAGACAGAAAACCGTGACACCGGTGGAAAATGTGAAAAACCAACAATTAATTATCATACATTTTATCTTGCAATGCAACACTGACAAAGAGGCGGCAAATGTGAAAAAACATTGAAAATTTTCAAGACAAAATATTTTATAAAAACAAGAAATTTTTCTGGATAATGAAGTGATGAGTGACTTATGAGATGAGTTACTTCGAAAAAATTGATAGTTGTTTGGCACAGTGCAATCTTTGAACGATGGTACATTAAACTTCCTCCAGCATCTTAAAAAAAGACGATCGAAAAGGTGATATTTTTGGATGTTTTCCTTTTCAAAAAAATTAACAAAATTAATTTTATTTCCTTTTATATTCCTTATTCCTTTTTATATTGCAGTTAACAGCAAGCGCACCTTTTGTTACGAGCTATTTAATATGTTTAATAACAAATATTTAAAAAACGCTCTTGTTTTTCCTTTAAAAAAATTGTTCTATATAGTAACAGAAGTATACTATATATTAAATGCATATTATATTTGAATTTTCTTTTTATATAATATTCAGTTTTCTAAACATTTGCAAAAAAAAAAATTTTAATTTTTGACAATTTTAGTCCAAATGAAAACAGATTAAAAATTATACTAACTTCAAAAATCTTCTAACTCAGCTTTAAAATTAATTCTTTAAAGGAATCTTAGTATTTTTTATTAAAAATCTCTTTGGTTTTTTAAATCTCTTTCGGGTTTTGAATTAAAAAAGTCGGTTTTTGGGAAAACCGGAGTTTTTCTTCGGTTTTCAGTTTCGGTGAAAAGCCGAAATTGATAAAACCGGTTATCCGAGACGGAGGTTTTTTTAAAAAGGTGCCCATCGCTGTACAGAATTCAATGTTAACACATTAGGATGATTCTGCAATGATCGAAACAAATGGTAAGCCAAAGGCGCAAGGTCTGGACTATAAGGTGAATGCATAAATATATCCTATCCAAGCTCCGTCAATTTGTTACGGCTCATCAAAGAAGTGTGTGGTTCGACCCTTCTAATCCCACCAAATACACAGCACTACCTTCCTTGGCGTCAATGCTGGCTTTGCGACGTTTTTGGCAGGCTCATCTCGCTATGACAATGATCTTTTTCGCACATTATTATCGTAAGTGACTCATTTTTCTGCAAAAATAATCAAACAGTATAGAAAATTCTGTATATCATTGCGATTTAGGTGCGATTAACATATTGAAATACGTTGAACCGAAAATCAAGCTTTTTTGAATAGCCAGCTTTTTTCAAATGATTCCAAACTTTTCTTATGCGAGTTCTTAGGTGTCGGTGTTTCTTCACTTTTTCTAGGATTTCGTCGACTTTTTCAGTGCAATGTCGATCGGACCTAAATGCATCTTTGACATAAAAATTTTAACAGCGAAATCGAGCAAACCATTTTCACTGCACTTTAACATAAATTACCTTGTCTGTAATGTCTACAAATTTGTTAATAAGCCTTCGCAGCATTACAGCCTTTTTCGAAATAATATTGTAAAATATTTCGTTTTTGACGTAGAATTACGTCATTCTCGGAGGTTAGTAAGGTGGTTGATTGCGATCAGAAATTGCTTTTATGTCACACTTTGAGCCTTTGGTGTGCTTAAAGTACTGATCACATAATGTTGATGTAAGCACTTGTTGGGGTATTTGATGCTCATAAATTTTACACAATTACATGAAATATAAAGCCAAAATTTGATGTTTCTGTTTGATGTTTGATGGTTCTTGTGTATGATACAACCTAAAGGGTGGTTAAATTTTAAGGGCTGATGTTGAATGTGAACCACACCTAAACGTCAAGTTTTTTTCTGCATTTGACATTTCTCAATTTCAGACTAACTCAATTTGAACCATGGAAAGATACACAATAGAGCAACGCTTTAAAGTTATTCAGGCTTATTATGAAAATGGGCGTTCAAATCAAAATGCATATCGTGCACTTCGTGATTTTTTTGGTCAATTTAATCGTCCAAATGGGCGTACAATCGGAAAAATCGTGCAAAAATTTGAGCAAGCCGGGTCTGTAGATGTCGGCCGCCGAGGTCGCGGCGGCCATTTGGCCGATATTTTGTTCCATACCAATATTATCATAATAAAAAGAAATGACAATAATTTCCTAAATAATTTGTGTTTTATTCAAAATCAACAGCGGCCCTTAAAATTTAACCACCCTCTATGTACTGAGTGTTGCTGTTTCAATTGGGTATTTTTTATTCAGACAACAGCCGGCTGACTTTCCGTTTGGTTTTTGGCATTACAGTATGACAGCATGTGTCTATTATAGTTAGGCCTTAAAGCCCTAAAAGCAGGCTTCTTAGTTTTTTGCTTCTCCTGTAACATTTTTGAAATGTAATTTACGCATTTTTTGATTTAATATGACGATATGAGCATCAGAACATAATGTATTAAAAAAATGTGTTATCTTTTTCTGTTGCTTTTTCTTTTTCAATAACAGAAATACTGCTTGTTCCCTCAAGCGTCTAAGCACATTCATGTCGCTTTGATCGAAATTTTCATTTCCATTCACTTGAAATTTAAAAATTTTTGAAATTTTCATAAAATTGTTGGTCAAACACAATAGTGACATACGAGAGAGGGGGAAGGTCAAAAACTGGCCAAAAACATGTTACGTAATTTATGAACCTAAGCAACTTGTAGGCTTCATTGGGGATTCCCAAAATTGAGAAAAATTGAAACCAATGTATGTGCATATTTATGTATGCTCAACACATACTTATATTGAAAAACTGACTGTTCATGTTTATTTATTTATCTATTTATTTATTTATATGCATTTAATCTACCGGGTTTTCCCCTAACAGATTACAAAACTTCCCTATAGGAACAAACTACCTTGTTTTTAAAAACAACTAATTAATAAACTAATTTAAAATACACCAGTTTATGAACTACTTTGAATTATATTAAGGCGGCATCCACTTCAATTATAAAAAATTTTTATTGCATTATATATGAAGTAAATGAAATACTACTTAAAAACAAGTGATTGATAATCTACTTTGAATTATATTAAGGCGGCAACTACTCTGATTTTGACATGTTTCAATTGCAAATTTTTATTAGATTACAAGTTTATATATATTTAACCATGTTATTTCATTAAATATTATTAACTATAGGCTTCACTTAGATTTTGTTTCAAAAAGACATATTTTTTTATTTACGACATTGAGCTGCAAGACAGACGTGGTAAACACACTTTAAAACTGAAAACTGCCTCAAAACCCTGTGAAACGATTAAAAATTCTTTATTATCTAAGATATTCAAATTAGAAACTGGTAGTGTTTAGCAAACATTGCACAATTTGGACTCTGTACGGAAATTGATTGCTTAACCATTCAGCAAACACCTCATCACTTCAGTAGTAAAAACGCACGCCTTTCCCTACGTAGCGTCGAGTCTGTTTCATCACTTCATTGCGATTGACACTTAAAAGAAGCACTAAGCAAAATATCGGTGTGTCCATCGACCATGATTGTTGGTTGCAAAGCGTGGAAAATCCCGCTGACACTCTTGTTTAGCTCATATTTTGAAATGAAGCATCAAAAAGCTGGCTCGTGTTAAATAACAGGCGCAGTATCCACACAATTCCGATCAATTGGATCGGCACCTTCGCTCATGTACCCAGGCGGTGGCGTGCCGGTTTTTGTAAACTGCTTCCGTGGTAGGTATGCTCGCATATAAGCGCAGAGTTCCTCCAGCTTCTGGAACTATCACCTGTTGGAAGCAGAAATAGTCCAATGAAGAAAGGAATAATGAAATTATATCTACCATCGCAGCGTTCTTCTGTTGCGCTCCTTGAATGTAATTACTAGACCTTTTTTGAATTAACTGGCAATGAAGCTTGGCATGAATCACTTTTGAATTATTTTAAAATCAATTAAAATACCACAAAGAACGACATTTCCCAATTTTCCATTAAATAACTCTGATCAGTTTTAACTTTGTTTACATTTTGCTTTCAGATTTTATATTACAGAATTTATTTGTGTCGACCAGGCATGATTTATGTACTTATGTATTTTTCAAAACAGTCAAATAAACGATCTCTTTGATGTATAGAATTTTAAAATTTTTATGCTTTTAAATTCATCTTCAGTAACTGGAATATTAAAATAGTTTTCAATTGGTTATTTTAAAGTAATTAAAAAATAATTTAAATTTAACTAATTTAACAAGTAGTTGAAAATATATGCAGACGAAAGACAATTGACTATTTAGCGGACGTCACCATACAAAATATGTTAGTTCGTTCTATGGAAAAAGTCAGAATTTCAACTAGTTGTGGTTGACAAAAAACTACTTTTTCAACTACTTTTAAATTAGTTGATTTTCCTACAGGATTAAAACTAAATAAAATTAATGTAAACAATTTTGCTTTTAATAAGCTCACATGTACAGGATTATCATATAACAGGTTTGAGCGATATGGATTTATATGTAAAGTATTGCAATGAATTAATTGAATCTGCATTTAGAATACTTGGAAACAATTATTACACTCTATTAATAATCTCCACCAACTGTTTCTTGAACATATATCTATCCATACTAAAGTCTAATAGATTGGCTACCGAGTTGCTTACCGATATTCATCTCGTCAGTGATTCATTAAGGCCATAACTAGTTCTATGCCGAGGTATATAAAACAGTTGATTTTCTCTGAGGGAACGACCAGGAATGTGAAATGGAATGAGGGATAATAGTTCCGGAGAATGTATTCTTCCATCAATAATATCTTTCATGAACAATATATTAGCGATTTCTCGCCTTTCCTCCAGTGTCTGTAAGCTTAGCAACCGGCAGCGCACGCAGTAATCGGGCATATTCTCCCACGTATACATACGGCGTAACGCATACCACGTGAAACACTTTTGAATTTTTTCAATTCTGTTGATTGAGTTTTTATAGGGCGGGTCCCAGATTATGCTGCCATACTCCAGAGTTGATCTTACTAAGCTTGAAAATATGGTTCTTGCTGTAAATGGGTCTGAAAACTCTCTGGAATTACGTTTAACTAAACCTAGACTAGAATTTGCCTTGGATATTATGTACTCAAACTGAGTATCAAAACTGAACTTCGAGTCGAAGTATACTCCTAAGTCCTTAATTTGGTCTTTTCTCGAAAATATTTCACCGTTATCTAACATATAATTAAATTTGATAGGAACGATTTTGCGTTAGAACGTTAAGATATAATATTTTTAAAAATTCAACTTCAGGCAGTTTATTCTACACCATTCTATTAGGGTATATATGTCTTTTTGTAATCTATTACAATGGTCTTTTCAAAAAATTTTCAGATCATCGGCGTAGAGTAGGCTCTCGCAGAACAGGAATATTTGGGGCAAATCATTGATAAACAGAACGAACAGCAGAGGACCCAAATGACTCCCTTGAGGTACTCCAGATTTGGCATTTATAATTCTGGATATTTTATCACCAACTCTAACAACCAACTTTCTACCCTTCAAATAAGACTCAATCCACCTTAACAACTGCGAGTGGACTCTTTTTTGGACCATTTTTTCGAGCTTGATCAATCAAATTGTATGTTGCAGGCTATCAAAGGCTTTTGACATATCGGTATATAACAGAAAGTTGTTTCAATTGAATTAATTTTTCTGTTCGGCAGTCACCTCTCTGCAGACAATGGCAAACCTCAGAGAGTAAAAACTGTCATGAAAAGCTTCTTGAGAACATTAGCCGTTCGGAGTCGGCATAAAACATGTAGGTCCAGTTCTCGATCATTTGTGTTCAAACATTTCACAACACACACAACACAATTGATCATAAGAAGCTCGGTCGTTCAAAGTCCTTTCAAGGGCTGAAATTGCCATTTCGTTTTTTTTTTTTTTTATTTTACATAAATTTTGTTTTATTTTCATTTTTAATTTATTATTTAATTTCAAGATTAGCTGCTAGTGTTTATAATATTTTATTGAAAATTTATTTTGAAATAAAAGTTAACAATAATTATAATAAAAAAACAAATGATTCAAATTATGCTAAATCTTTTTGAGCTTTTAATTGAAGATTTTAGAAAAATGTTGATTTTTACCACAATAGCATCCAAAAAATTGATTTTTGGCTAAAAAGTAATTTTTTTAAGTTATAAAAAAAAGTATTTCTCTAAAATAAAAATCGACGGATCAAAAGTACCAATCATATTTGGTTATAACAAGTGAAATAAATTTTGGTAGCGATCCTTATCATAGTTTTCGTGTAATACTGTCCACCGGTTTCAAACAGCCTTTTCGAGAAAAACGCGTTTAAAGTTCTAAAAGTAGTTTTTTTAGTTTATACAGGGATTTTTTTCAACTTTCTATTTGAATTTAAAAATTTTATTGGGTTATTTTTTATTTATCTATCACCATAAATTTATCCAATTTCTTACAATTTTATTTTTGAATTTGAGTTTTATTCCAATAATTCTTTTTTTCGTATTATTACATTATATATTAACCTTCCATAATGTCTTTGAACATATTACAATGGAATATAAAAGGTTACATAAATAATTACGAAAACTTGCAAATTCTAATTAAAAAACTTAATCCTAAAATTATAGCGTTACAGGAAACCCACCTCCATTCCATTACTAATATACCTATCCCCATCAATTACCTTATTTACATGATTAACTCATCCCAGAATCTATTTGGGGAAGTTGCTTTGCTCATCCACAACTCTCTTCAACACCAAACAGTTAATATAAATTCAGACTTTGATGCAATTCAGCCATAATCTACTCAAAATTAAAATTCGTTGTTTTCTCATCCTATATTCCACCCAATAAACAATTTTCTACCCAAAACCTGCAAAACGTGCTCTCTTTACAAAACTGTTCCCTTCCCAGTTTTATCACTGGCGATTTCAATAGCTGGCACCGTAAATGGGGCTCTTCCAACAACAATCGAAGAGGTAATTTACTTTCAAAATCCTTAGACCAATCTAAATATATTATACTCAACAATGGATCACCTACACACTTCAGCACGCACAACACATTCACACACATCGATCTCACCTTTTGAGATCAACACTCAACACTTTTTCATACTCAAAACCACTCTTCTTTAAAACCTTTACCCAAATTTATAATAAAAAAAGCCAACTGGTCAATTTTCGAACAACTGTCTGACGATCACAATAAACATCGTCCAACCAGCAACATCAATAAAGAGGCAGCGAATATAAAAAAAATTATTCTACAAAGCGCTAATGTAGCAATACTTCAATCTCATTATCAAATGCAAAAACCTCACGTTCCCTGGTGGAACAAAAAACTGGAAGAGTTAAAGCGTGAAAAAAATAGATTTTGGCATATTTTAAAAAGAAACATTTCAACAGAAAATATTATTAACTTTAAAAAATCAAATGCATTACTTCGGCGACAAATAAAAATATCAATATTGGTCTCAAGCATCTGCAGACAACAACTTCCCTAACATTTTCCAAGAAAAAAAACAAGCTACCACACATCTTATTCCCACCTCAACGCGAAATAATAAAGCATCACTATTAGAAAACGATATCAGTTTTCTCGAACTATCGATGGCACTCAACAAATTAAAAGGTAAGATCCCTGGTTCAGACAGGATCTCCTACCCCATGATCCAAAACGCTTCCTTGTCGACTAAACAAAGATTACTACAACACTACAATAACATATTTAAAAGCCATATACCTCATTCATATAAAGTAAGCGCAGTCATACCCATACTTAAACCTAACTCCAACAAAACCCTCATGTCATCTTATAGACCTATTTCTCTCAATTCCTGCCTTGAAAAAGTTCTTGACAAAATTATCGCAAACCGACTATGGTGGTTTGTTACAACAGACAAACTAATCAATAGACGGCAAATGGGATTCAAGAAAGGTAAATCTGTTTCTGACTCTCTAGTATATCTAGATTATCAGATCTCTTCTGCGTTATCAAAAAAAAGCCATCTTTCAATAATATCGCTAGACTTTGCAAAAACTTTCGATAAAATTGGAATCCATTCCATAATCGAACAGTTAAGGGATTGGAATTTAGGCCCCTACATTATTAAATATATAAAGAATTTCATGATAAATCGACAACTCAAAGTTCGAATGATCAACCACTACTCCAAAACACTTCCTCTCTTCAACGGTATACCACAGGGTTCTCCTCTTTCTGTAATCCTTTTCCTAATTGCTTACAACAAATTATGTCAAATTATCTCATCCCATAAACCATACGCGCCTATGCAGATGATTTTTACATCGTTAAAAAAATTAAATAAAACCAAAAATGCAAACCTCCAAATGCAAACATTTACACATCTGCAGAAAAAAAAAACTGCTCATATACCATTCAATCGAACAACCTCATTATAGATAACGTTGATAATCTAAAAATCCTGGGTATAATCTTTAACAATACAGATGGAACAGCTACATTGACTTTCTACACCTACAACTATCAAAAAGGCTCAACATCATAAAATGTTTATCTAACCACAAATTTAATTGCTGCACCACCACTCTTATATCTGTAATCAATGCACTAATAATTTCTAAAATCGACTATGGACTCTTTCTCTATGGCTTCTCCCCTAAGTCAGTAATAAATAAATTAAAAACCCTATTAAACTCAGCACTGCGAATAGCTCTTGGTGCTTATAGAACTACCCCAATCAACAATATTCTTTTTGAATCCAACACTAAAACTCTAGATAACAGAAAAGATTTCATTACCACCAAACTTTTCAAATCATTAGTAAGTTCTGACACCCTCCTGCTGCCACTAATTGCAAAACTAGCCAAATCTAAAAAAGAACCTAAAATTTCCTCAGTAATATACCGAACGGTTAACCTTTGTAAAAAATCAGATTTACCTTTCCTCCCGACAAATATGACTTCTCCCAAAAAACCCCAGTGGTTTCTAAATTCCGCTACTATCAACACTTCCCTTCGCAAGTTTAATAAAGCTACTACAACCTCTGTTGTATACCAGCAAAAATTCCTAGAGATTCAAAACCAGCTACAAAATTACACCATGATTTACACCGATGGATCTCAAGACAATAATAATACTACCAGTTTTAGCATTACATCATCCAATGTCATAATAAAGATTTCACTACTCCCTCATTATTCTACAGTTAACTCATCCGAAATCATTGCCATCTATGAAGCCATTAATCATCTAAAAAACAAAACAGGAAAATATGGCATTTGATCTGACTCACTCTCTGCGATAGATGCTATATCCAACCCTGAAAACAACTCTTTATATCCCAAAATTATAAGAAATGCGCTAACAGAACTCTACCCCAAATTCAATCTTATATGGATCCCTGGACACGCGCAAATTAATGGAAACGAATTTGCTGATAAAGCTGAAAAACTTGCAACCGTATCACCCGTAGTTATCACTGCTAATAGCAATAATAATGATATTCATAAATTCGCAAAATCTATATTCCGGAAAAACCAAATCGATTTGTGGCCTCTCACTTCAAAATGGTATCAAAACATCAATAAAAATAAGACTAACATAAACAGCTTCCTAAAATTTAACCCTTAAAAAATTTCTCGACTTGATCAACTTAAATTTGAGCGCCTAAGACTTGGCCACACCAAACTGACCCACTCCCATATTATGGATAAAAATGCTCCCATTCCTATTTGTCAGCATTGCAGCCCCCCCACACAATTAACTATCAAGCACTTCCTTTCAGAATGCCCCTCTTTCAACACAAACAGAAAAATAACTTTTTCCAACTATGATCCCATCTCATTTCTTTCACAACCCAACATAGAATCCATTAAAAAAGTCACCCTTTTCCTAAAGGCCTGTAACTTATATGACTTAATTTGACCATAAATATTACACTATATATATAGTATATATCATAAATATATTTATATGACTGTAATTGTTGAAAATATTCTTTTTTCCAACTTTATATACTGGTACATATGCGTAAATTTAAGTATCTCCTACATATGTTAAAGATATTGTAATCTGATTTATATTGTAATGTAATCAAGCTGAAAGCCTCGTCGCTATTGCTTCCCTCTATTAGCTTATAGTTAAAAACTATTAGTTAATAAATAAGTTAATAAATAAATAAATAAATAAATAACATATATGTATAAAAAAAATCTTGAATTTTTGCAGTCTTTCATTTCTTTTGATTCTTAGCAAAAAAGTAATATACACTAAAAAAAAACATACTTTAAAATTGAAGAAAAAATTTTAATATATAAATTTAACTCGTTTGAGTTTCTACAAAACAAAATTAAAAACAAGTGTGTTTAATCATGGTAGAAGAATACAGGTAGATGCAGCGTTGATTGTGCTGTCTTCTTCGTTACTGCCGGTATTGTCAATGGCGCTCCCTGCTTGCAGTTAATATTTTCTTTATTTAATTTTCCATGTTGTTTGGCTTGAAGCAATTCTTTATTGCTTAAATATCAATAAAACACGAAAAAGAACAATTTTTTACAATCTTTAATTAAATAAACAAGACAATTTGAACTATTTACCTATGTTTACATTTTGGCAATTCTTGCTTTCTCACATCTTTCTCAAAGCTTTGAGATTTTATAAGAGTTGTCAACTTCGTGTTGACATTCGTGGCATTACGCTCTCATCTAGCGAGTTTAACTCATGGCAGAATTATAAGGTAGAGCTGACTCGGAGAAGAATGAAGTAGGCAGCAGAGAAAATGCCGGCTAGTTGTCAAAAATCAGCTGTTCATCTCGAGTTTCTTTTTGTTCACGTTTCGCAGTTGATTTTAGATCAGAATTTCTACAAGTTTTCTTGCAAATTTAAGACTTCTTTCACACTTTATAGTTTTAATTGCATTGTTTTTATGATATTTTCACTCAAATGATCATAAATTTAACACACGCGACCAATGTTCATTAATATAGGTTAAGTCACTTGAGAGAAAAGCACTCTTCTTCTGCCTTTGCTCGAACTGTCAAAGTAGCTGTTAGCTAAAAATTGTACAGATTCAGGTTTTTTTTTTCTTGATTTCCTTTTATCCATTCTGACAGTTCGACCGAGCTTCTCTCAAGTGACTTAACCTGTATTAATGAACCTTGCACGCGACATCACAGTTTACAAATTGGAAACATTTTATATTTACTTCGTTTGCAATTTCTACGAAATTCGTCGTTTTTACAACTAGACGACATTCTCATTATTCACTATTCGTTGACGCGTGAGGGCACTAAGCGACTCGACCCTACCTTATAATTCTGCCATGGTTAACCTGTATTAATTCTACCATGTGTTTAATTTTCAACTATAAACTCACCTTTTTTTATAATTTTCTTATTTATTATTATTTCTTTACTTTAACAAAAAATTCGTCGCTATATGAAATTGAATTAAAAAATTATGCCAAGCTGAGAAAAAACCCGATTTCACATTTGATTGTTTGAAAATATTTTTAATTGGACTTATAAAATTTAAACATTAGATGAAATGAAAACTTATTAATTATTGTAATATTTAAAATATTTCAATTTTTCAAGTCGCAATAAAACGCTTCATCGAATGAAGTTTATATTTAGTATTACAGGTGATCCAGGGGTCCCTGATCACGAATCCGACGTCAAAAACTCGAAAATTTTATAAAAAAATGGCTTCGAAAAAATGAGGGTTTTAAAATTTTTGTTTTCAATATTAAAGTTTTTGTTTTAAATTTTTGTTTTTAATAAATGTTTTTAAGCTGAAAATGTTAACTTTAAAAGTATATTTAAAAACTTAGTTTTGAAAACAAAAACTTTTGTTTTAAATTTTACTTTACAAACATTTGTCTTTAACCTAAATGAAATTGTTTCAAGCTCTATTTGAAAAACATATTCGTTTAATATGAACACAATTTCATTTTAATTTTAACACATATTTCATAACACATAGTGTAGTAGTTAGTAACTAATTACTCCAATTTTCTAGTAATAAGTAATATAATATTACGTTAAAGAGTCGTTAATATGAAATAAGTGTAACATTACTTTAAAGTAATACTTTTCAAAGTAATACTTAACAAAGTAATATGTAAAACTGTGAGCAGCAGTGATAGAATTTCACTTAAAGGGATTATCACCACTTCTAAAGACATTACTCGAAAAAACTTAAGTTTAAAAAGTACCTTATGCAAATACAAAATCATTTGCAGAAACTCTTTACAACAGCTTCATCCAGCAGAAAAGGAAAACTAATTCACCACATCGGGCGAAAACTGAGAACAGCGTTGATAGAATTATACTTTAAGGGTTACCTCCCTTTGTATCGCAAAAAATATGTGATTTTCATGAATTTTATTTACGAAAACTAATAAACTTTTTTAAACGATCAATATATCATCATGAAGTACATTGAACGCCTTTTTATATATATATATATATATATATAAGGGCAATTCCACCAAATGGTCTACCGGGATAATAAAATTAAAAGTTATTCAAATCACATTAATGTAATATATTATTATACAAAAATAGCAAAATTTTAATAAAACGAAAAAATTTCACATGTATATACTCAACAGTTTACGAAAAACCATTGCAAAGTGGCAAATTGTAGTTTTGGATCATTTTAACATTTTTAGTTGCTCATTTTTTTTTAAATTTCCTTCGTAAAAAGAGACTTATGTGAAATGAGGCTTAATATAAATAATCTTTCTAAGAGCATAAGTAATCTTAAATAGAAGAGACGAATCAAAAGAAATGAAGAATAACGGTACTTTTTGGCTTATCTCTACTACAAATTCTATTGTCATGTTCGACACCGTAAAGAAGCATTAGTTATCAGTAGACCAGAAATATTTAAACAAAGTGCATCAAAGTAGGCGTACATAAAGCATTTGAAGTAATTATCACTACAAACAAAAAATCGGGTTGAAAAAATAAAAACACAATTATCAGTAGCGATTTGAAGTTTGTCACGTTCGACACCGTAAGTGTAAATTTGGTTTAGATATGTACGCATAAATAGAGCGATTTCGGGGTTTTACGAATTTCATCATTGGACATTGCTTACGGTAAACAGCCCATTGAATTCGCAAAAAAAAAATAATTTAAGTATGTAGAGCATTGTACGCTCTGCTCGAATTTGAAATTCATGTAGTCGAAATCGCTCCACCATAATGTATATATTTATATAGATGTGTTTATATCTTTATTATATGCAGATGAGCGAAAGCCGTAGTGCAAAAAACAAAGAAAAATGCCAAAAATGGAGAGAAGGTATAAAAAAAATCCATTAAAACTAAAAACTTACCTATTAAAAAACAATGAGAGAATGAAGAAAAATAGAAACAAGTGGAAACAATTGGCTGATAACAAAATGATTGAGCAGAAGAAAGAAATTGACCGAATTCGGCAAAGAAGTCGAGAGAAAAAAAGAGAAATACAAAACAGTCCCTCGGCGCCCTACAAATGTAAACAGACATTGTATAAAGCCGTAAAAAAGTAGAGAATGCACTTCCAAGAGACATAACAAAAAAATTAAAAGTTCTCGACGTTTTGAACGAAAAATATGTAAATAACAATAATGACAAGCAGATTAGCCAATTCAACAACAAGGTCATGGAGGCCGTCAAAGATTTTTATATTAACGACAATATAAGCGTACAATCTGCTGGAAAAAAGGACACTATTATATTAAATGGAATAATAGTTCCAAAACGCTTCATTCTTATGACGGTGCTTGAGGCCTATCAATTGTACAAAGAGAAGTTTGGAAATGAGGCAGTTGGCAAGTCGCTCTTTTTTAAATACAGACCAAGCTATGTTCAATTGTCGAGTAAGATGCCGCATAACATGTGTGTTTGCATCTATCATGCAAATTTCGCCTTCTTGTTAGAAGGTTGCGCAAAATTAATACAGAATTTTCCAACCGATTATCAAACCTTCTTAGAGTCCGTTTGTTGTGACATTTCCAGTGAAAAATGCATGGCAGGCGACTGCGAGAAATGCGTTTTTGACATAAAAGACATAGTTCCTCTTATCTATTTATTAAATATGGAAGACGATGTGAACTGGCGAAATTGGCGAAAAATAGACAATCATATAGCCTTATCAGAAATCGTTGGCACTTTATCAGACCTCATGTACGAACTTCAAGCGCAGCTATCTTCGTTTAAGTTTCATTATTTTATTAAAAGAGCCCAACAGAAACATTTTGAGGAAATCAAGAAAGGTTTACAGCCTTTCGAGCTAGTAGTTCAAATCGATTTCGCTGAAAATTCCCGCCTTACAACTCAAAATGAGGTGCAGAGTGCACATTTTAGTTACCGGCAAGTAACTATTTTCACCTGTGTGACTTGGTTTTTGGGAGAGGCAATGTCTTTCGCCATCATCAGTGATAAGCTAAGCCACAGCAAAGACGATGTTTTTTGTTTTTTGATAAATCTTTTATCAGAATTTAAAGTCCTGTATGGTAGCCTATCCAAAATTTTCATATTTTCTGACGGATGCAGCTCGCAGTTTAAAAACAAATACATTTTATCGAGCCTTCCTGACTTTATGCAAAAAATAGAATGCAATTTTATGCAATGGAATTTTTTCGCAACATCGCGTGGAAAGGGTGCTGTTGATGGAGTGGGTGCGGTATTAAAAAGAAAAGTTTGGCAAATAACTAAGTCTAAAAATGTGGTTTTATCGGACGCTCAATCATTTTTTGAATGTGCAAAAAATAACATTTACGGCATACAACTATATTTCATATCATCAGAGCAAATAGAGAAGGAGTCCCTAATATTAAATGAAAAGTGGAAAAGTGTAAGAAGCATTTCAGGTATCCAACGACTGCACAGCTTTTCTTGCGATGGTCGCCAAATAGAAGCAGCTGCTACTAGATATTCTTTAAAAAAAAACAATTTAATGTAATACATTTTTTTATTTTTTCATGTATTTAAAACTTTTCTTTAAAAATATATTAAAAATCAAATACGAAAATACACATACAGTTCTTTCGTGATGGCGTTACAAAAAATTTGTCTAATTTGTCTATATATATATATATATATATGTATATATATATATAGATTGTCATAGAAAAATGTCACGTTCGACATGTCACGTTCGAACCAACCTAAAAATTAAATGAAAAAAAACTACCCACGATATTTCTATCAAATAAAGAGGATTCAAAAACTTTGTTATTTTGTAACATTTTTAAATTTTCATCTATAACATGATGTGTTTGATTTCGCTGATTCTCATGTTTTTGCAGATGTTCCCAAAAACTACTTCTGTTTTTGTCGCGTTCGAACCGCTCCTTTTTTTGTCCTTATTTAAACTACATTTCGCCTGAAAAAGACTAAACCACCAGTGATAGTACTATTGAGGATCTATACGATTATGTAAAAGATGAATCTAAAATATGTTTTATTCTGACCTTTTTTTCGCTTTAAATGTCTACAACGGTCACGTTCGACACCGTGGAATTACCCGAAAATTACCGCACAAAAAATGGTTTTTATTTTTGCGTTTTACGGTGACCAACTTGTGGCGAACTGCTTCATCTGAAACAAAACTTAGATGGCGCCTACAATCGTAAGTCGGTTTTGGCCTGGCGTAAGAAATTGCGCCAGCCATTTCTGTTTTACGCTTGCTGGCGCCAGTTGGAAGCTCCAAGTTTCGTCAGGTTGTCTGTCCTCTTCTTGGTCCTTCCAACGGAGATGCGGTCGTCCTCTTCTGCGTTGACAGCCGCTGGGTACCGAATTTAATATTTACTTCGATGGAGCGTCGTCTTCCATCCGGTCAACATGACCTTGCCAGCGAAGCCGCTCGATTTTTATGCGCTTTACTATGTCAATTGCTGTGTTTTTTACCAAGCGAGCTGTAAAAAAACGCCCGCTTATCATAGAAATACTCGCTTAAATAACACAGGAAACTAATAGTGGCTTAAAGTTTAGCGAGCAAACGAAAAAAAAGTGCTTCCAAGTCATTTCTCAATTATTGTGTACTTTTTCTATGATGGTGGCAACTGTGACTTCGGATTTGTTTTGTTTAAATTTTTTGTTTACATTTTTGACAAATCAGACAATGCTTCCAAGTTTTAAGAAACATTCTTAAGCAACTTAGCAGTCGTTTTTTGACTACTCGCTTGGTAAAAAACACAGCAAATGTCGGCGTATAGCTCATATATGTAAAATATATTAAGTTAAATAATAATAAACTAGTGCTTGATCGATGGATTTAAAACATATGCATTTTTGACTAAATGGCGGCCAATAAAAGTTAATGATTCGATTTCTATCGAAAAACCGAACGATTTAACACTGGATTTTTGTGAAATGAATAAGTCGACCATTTAGAAAATTTTAAACTTTCAACTTCAGTTTTCACGAAAACAGATTCTTCTCTTTCAACGGTCATATCTCAGCCAATTTTATTCGGAATGACTTGAAATTTTAAGGCCGTATTTGCAGATAGTTATACTTCATGCAAAAAAAGTCGACAAAAATTCAAAGTTACAAGTGGGGTAACTTCTTAAAAACTACGTTAACATTAAACCTGAGATAAATAATTAAAACCTGAGATAAACTCCAGCAAAGAAATTTCAAATTGATTAAATTATGTAAGATAAAGTTAAGACATTTTAAGTCTTGATAAAATAAAAAAAAATTTAAGAAGGCGAGAGAGCATATTCAATTTTATAGTCCTTAAAATTTCATTTGGTTTATTTTAAAAAATTTCTAACTTTAACTAAATCATCAACTGATTATAAACAAAAATGTTTTTAGGAATTTTAGAACAAAAATTAATTTTAATAAAAATTCATCTCAATTGCATTTTTATTGTTTTCTTTCTATTTACTTTTTTAACTTTTTGGCAAAAAACTTGAAATAAATGATAACAGACGAGGATTACAAAATATCTACTGAAATTTACTCTGCATGAAAAATATAATTAAATTTAGTTTTTATTTTTTATAGACATTCGTATTCTTGATATTTTCCACGTGGATTCATTAATTTTTCTTTTCATAATAACTCATCGACGTAAGCCTTTTATAATAATCAAGTGATTATTCTATAAAAATTAAATATATTCAAAATATAACTATCATACATATATACTGTCTTCAGTTAATAAAACCTGTACGTAAAGAACAAAAGCCTTAAATGCAACAACAAATGACTATTTTGGAGCGATCCTATTTCTTTATTTTTTTTTTATTCTTATTTATTTCGATCATATTTTTCGGCATATAACGTAAACCTGATTAGATAGAAGAACCAAATAAAAATAATAAAAAATCAAGCAAGGCAAGTTGAACTGAAAACAACTCATGCTTGCGAGCGACGATTCATGCATATCTGCTGAGGCTGCGTATATTGCCTGATCTAGCCGGAGCAGAGTAGTATACAGCCTGAAATTAATGTGTATGAATGTATGTATAAATTTACAAATACACGTACATGAATTCAATCATGTACATTTCGGCTAAAAAGTTAGAATATAAAATAAACTAAACTATAAATAAGTAGAGGAAAGGTATAAATTAAAGTGTTGTTTGTTTTTGCAATTTGTGCTCTTTTGCTTTGTTGTTTTGTAGATGATTGTATTTTATTGTTTTCAATTATTTTGTTAAATGAAATTAAAATAAGTAAAGAGAAATATCCGATTTTATTTCACATTTTAATTAATTTATATAATTTTAATAAATGTAATTATGATTGTTTATGTACTTTTTCAGTTTGAATCTAATTTGTATATTTTCGTTAAACTACGCTAAGCGTTTTAGGAAAATGTTCAATTTGATAATAGATTCTACTAGGATTTAGATTCTCGAACTGAAGCTCGATAGCAAGTGATAAAAATGAACACAGTTGATGTTTTTTAAAATAATCAACACCATCGCGGGATATATCAAGAACAATCTTAAAGATACAAAATAATCAAATCAGTAAAATTGATATTTTAAGAAGTTGTGACCATTTAGCAATGAAGTCAGACATACATAGATTAATTTTTATCAAACACATATGTTATTAAATAATACGCTCTGCAGTTTCTAAAAGAATTTTAAAGCTATGTTATATTCGTTAATAAAGATAACTTACTTGTTTAAAGAATTCCATACATTGGGAGTAGAAAGGAAACGTCCTCGGATATTTTTGAAGAAATGCGTGCATCAGAGTCATAGCCAGCGTAGAGGAGCCGCATGAAGACCCGTTTGTGGCAGGCCCATTACCGCTGGAAGACATGCTGCAGTCTTCTTCGATAGTAACTGCTGCTGAACCAGCAACACGAGTAGAAGTCAATGCATCAGCTGTTGCAACAGCTCCACTGGAATAAAGTCTCTGCTGGTGCTGCTGACTGTTGCTCGAAGCAATAAAATTCAAGCATTTGCATGAGATCAACATTTTGGAGCTGTCCAAACTTTTATTTCGCTTCTTATATTGAATACTATTATAAAAATAGGTTGCTCACCGTAGCAGCTTTCTTATCAAATGCCTTTACTTAATCGGTGTTTTTAACTTATTTACTAGTTTTGCTTAAGATATATAAACTTGTGCGTAGTTGGGGTTTAGCAGGTAATTTTTTGTTGGTTATTACAAAATTCTTTGTATCGTTAAATCGATATTTTTCGTTTAGTTCACTTCAAGCTTTTATCTTTAGTATTTCACACTCTTTTTTTTTTAAAAAACCGGCAATTTTCATGTTTTTATTGAAAATTATTAGCAGTTTATTTAATAAAGAAAATTTACTGAAAATTATTTCTACACTCAACAGTCCAACACAAATAAAATCTCACGTACCACACTATTTGAACGACGAAACAGAACAAAACGAATCGAACAAAAGCGAACGAAAAGAAGGAGTGTACAATTTCTAGCAAAAGAATTGAAACAGGGTGCCACCAAGGTTGATTTATAAGGTTGTCGCAAGGGAGAGAGCGAGTACCCATAATTGTCAAATCGAAGTTTACAGCTCATAGAAAATCTGCAAGGCTCTCTTTTATCATCCATTTTTCTTTCGTAGTCATTCGCAAAATTGGACGTCCGTGAAGATAGCAACGATTTTTTCGTCGACCCCCAGCAACGAATTTTTTTTTCAGACTTAGCGCTACGCACACAGGGTGTTTATTTGCAGCAATAATGATCATTAATGACGTCATTTGTAAATTAAACGTAAATTTTAAGCAAAAGGCGAATTAATTTTAAAAAAAACTGTATTAGACATTACAACTAAACATTTAAGAAACATTTTAAGACAATAACATATATAATAAATACTCTACTTCTTACGCTATATGCACTAAGATATACAAAAACTTTTTGACAATTTTCGGGTATCTAAAAGTTTTCTGCACATATACCACCTATGCACCTCGAAAACAGGTATTTTTCCAAAACTTTTGACACCAATACCAACTCTCTAGCTGCATTGGAACAGATTCCCTACCAGGTCGAAATCCATTATATAAAAAAACCGTTGCTGGCTTCTCAAGCGTTCCAAAAGTTTTCTGCACATATGACACCTATGCACCCCGAAAACAGGTATTTTTCCAAAACTTTTGACACCAAAACCAACTCTCTAGCTGCATTGGAACAGGTTCTATACCAGGTCATAACCCATTTCAACAAAATCGTTGCTGGCTTCTCAGGTGTTCCAAGAGTTTTCTGCACATATGACAACTATGCACCTCGAAAACAGGTATTTTTACAAAACTTTTGACACCAATACCAACTCTCTAGCTGCATTGGAACAGATTCCCTACCAGGTCGTCATCCATTTTAGAAAAAATCGTTGCTGGCTTCTCAGGCGTTCCAAAAGTTTTCTGCACATATGACACCTATGCACGTCGAAAACAGATATTTTTCCAAAACTTTTGACACCAAAACCAAATCTCTAGCTGCATTGGAACAGGTTCTATACCAGGTCATAACCCATTTCAACAAAATCGTTGCTGGCTTCTCAGGTGTTCCAAGAGTTTTCTGCACATATGACAACTATGCACCTCGAAAACAGGTATTTTTACAAAACTTTTGACACCAATACCAACTCTCTAGCTGCATTGGAACAGATTCCCTACCAGGTCGTCATCCATTTTATAAAAAATCGTTGCTGGGGTTTTTAGGCGTTCCAAGAGTTTTCTGCACATATGACAACTATGCACCTCGAAAGTGGGTATTTTTCCAAAACTTTTGGCACCAAAATCAACTCTATAGCTGCATTGGAACAGATTCCCTACCAGGTCGTCATCCATTTTAGAAAATGCCGTAGATGACCCTCTTAGGAGTTTTCTGCACATGTGACAACTGTGTAGCTAGAAAGTAGATATTTTTTAAAAAATTCCAAAATCAAAATCAAGAGCCTAGCTGCTTTGGAGCAGGTTCTATACCAGGTAATCCTTATTGAGGTTAGGAACGATTTTGGACACTAGGAAGTTTTCTGCACATATGACACCTACATAGATAAAGAGAACATATTTTTTTAAATTTTTTAATACCGTAACCAACTCTCTAGCTGCATTGGAACAGGTTCTATACCAGGTCATAACCCATTTCAACAAAATCGTTGCTGGCTTCTCAGGTGTTCCAAGAGTTTTCTGCACATATGACAACTATGCACCTCGAAAGTGGGTATTTTTCCAAAACTTTTGGCACCAAAATCAACTCTATAGCTGCATTGGAACAGATTCCCTACCAGGTCGTCATCCATTTTATAAAAAATCGTTGCTGGGGTTCTCAGGCGTTCCAAGAGTTTTCTGCACATATGACAACTATGCACCTCGAAAGTGGGTATTTTTCCAAAACTTTTGGCACCAAAATCAACTCTATAGCTGCATTGGAACAGATTCCCTACCAGGTCGTCATCCATTTTAGAAAATGCCGTAGATGACCCTCTTAGGAGTTTTCTGCACATGTGACAACTGTGTAGCTAGAAAGTAGATATTTTTTAAAAAATTCCAAAATCAAAATCAAGAGCCTAGCTGCTTTGGAGCAAGTTCTATACCAGGTAATCCTTATTGAGGTTAGGAACGATTTTGTTGAAATGGGTTATGACCTGGTATAGAACCTGTTCCAATGCAGCTAGAGAGTTGGTTATGGTATTAAAAAATTTAAAAAAATATGTTCTCTTTATCTATGTAGGTGTCATATGTGCAGAAAACTTCCTAGTGTCCAAAATCGTTCCTAACCTCAATAAGGATTACCTGGTATAGAACTTGCTCCAAAGCAGCTAGGCTCTTGATTTTGATTTTGGAATTTTTTAAAAAATATCTACTTTCTAGCTACACAGTTGTCACATGTGCAGAAAACTCCTAAGAGGGTCATCTACGGCATTTTCTAAAATGGATGACGACCTGGTAGGGAATCTGTTCCAATGCAGCTATAGAGTTGATTTTGGTGCCAAAAGTTTTGGAAAAATACCCACTTTCGAGGTGCATAGTTGTCATATGTGCAGAAAACTCTTGGAACGCCTGAGAACCCCAGCAACGATTTTTTATAAAATGGATGACGACCTGGTAGGGAATCTGTTCCAATGCAGCTAGAGAGTTGGTATTGGTGTCAAAAGTTTTGTAAAAATACCTGTTTTCGAGGTGCATAGTTGTCATATGTGCAGAAAACTCTTGGAACACCTGAGAAGCCAGCAACGATTTTGTTGAAATGGGTTATGACCTGGTATAGAACCTGTTCCAATGCAGCTAGAGAGTTGGTTACGGTATTAAAAAATTTAAAAAAATATGTTCTCTTTATCTATGTAGGTGTCATATGTGCAGAAAACTTCCTAGTGTCCAAAATCGTTCCTAACCTCAATAAGGATTACCTGGTATAGAACCTGCTCCAAAGCAGCTAGGCTCTTGATTTTGATTTTGGAATTTTTTAAAAAATATCTACTTTCTAGCTACACAGTTGTCACATGTGCAGAAAACTCCTAAGAGGGTCATCTACGGCATTTTCTAAAATGGATGACGACCTGGTAGGGAATCTGTTCCAATGCAGCTATAGAGTTGATTTTGGTGCCAAAAGTTTTGGAAAAATACCCACTTTCGAGGTGCATAGTTGTCATATGTGCAGAAAACTCTTGGAACGCCTAAAAACCCCAGCAACGATTTTTTATAAAATGGATGACGACCTGGTAGGGAATCTGTTCCAATGCAGCTAGAGAGTTGGTATTGGTGTCAAAAGTTTTGTAAAAATACCTGTTTTCGAGGTGCATAGTTGTCATATGTGCAGAAAACTCTTGGAACACCTGAGAAGCCAGCAACGATTTTGTTGAAATGGGTTATGACCTGGTATAGAACCTGTTCCAATGCAGCTAGAGATTTGGTTTTGGTGTCAAAAGTTTTGGAAAAATATCTGTTTTCGACGTGCATAGGTGTCATATGTGCAGAAAACTTTTGGAACGCCTGAGAAGCCAGCAACGATTTTTTCTAAAATGGATGACGACCTGGTAGGGAATCTGTTCCAATGCAGCTAGAGAGTTGGTATTGGTTTCAAAAGTTTTGTAAAAATACCTGTTTTCGAGGTGCATAGTTGTCATATGTGCAGAAAACTCTTGGAACACCTGAGAAGCCAGCAACGATTTTGTTGAAATGGGTTATGACCTGGTATAGAACCTGTTCCAATGCAGCTAGAGAGTTGGTTTTGGTGTCAAAAGTTTTGGAAAAATACCTGTTTTCGGGGTGCATAGGTGTCATATGTGCAGAAAACTTTTGGAACGCTTGAGAAGCCAGCAACGGTTTTTTTATATAATGGATTTCGACCTGGTAGGGAATCTGTTCCAATGCAGCTAGAGAGTTGGTATTGGTGTCAAAAGTTTTGGAAAAATACCTGTTTTCGAGGTGCATAGGTGGTATATGTGCAGAAAACTTTTAGATACCCGAAAATTGTCAAAAAGTTTTTGTATATCTTAGTGCATATAGCGTAAGAAGTAGAGTATTTATTATATATGTTATTGTCTTAAAATGTTTCTTAAATGTTTAGTTGTAATGTCTAATACAGTTTTTTTTAAAATTAATTCGCCTTTTGCTTAAAATTTACGTTTAATTTACAAATGACGTCATTAATGATCATTATTGCTGCAAATAAACACCCTGTGTGCGTAGCGCTAAGTCTGAAAAAAAAATTCGTTGCTGGGGGTCGACGAAAAAATCGTTGCTATCTTCACGGACGTCAAAATTGGCAGGTTTTGACAATTATGGGTACTGAGAAGAGAGTTCGATCCGCCCTGCGACAACCTTATAAATCAACCTTGGGTGCCACTTTAACTGATATGTCAAATACGATTAGGGTATTCAGACCATTGCAGAATTATAAGGTAGGGCCGACTCATCCCTTTATACAGGTAAATTTATTTTTATACGGGCATTGTAGAATAATACAGTTCAGATCGCTAGATGAGAGCATGAAGCAAATTACTAGGTAGTTATGACAGTTCTTTTGGCATAATTTACTTTTAGCTAAAATTAATTTTTTAACTTGTTTTTCTAATACCAAATATGGAAAATTTAATGGCCACTCTCAATTGGTTTAGAAGTTAAAGGTATCGAAAGTTGGAAAAATTATCATAAAAAACTTCATTTATTTTCTAAATTTTCCTACAAAACCTAGTATTATTGATATCAAAAGAAAGGTTATGCTATTACCTATTCAAATCATTATCCATGCATTACTTTTAAAGATATAGCTGTTTACATATTATGCACACTTGGCGGTTCATCCTTCTACGAAATAACCAAACGTAAGTATAAACATCAAATTGTACATAATATCTGTGGCGACAAGGAATAAAATTCAAAATATCGTAAAAAAGCGATATGGTATTTCCTGTTTTGCCAATCTTTGGAAGGATTCAGAAATCCATTTTTTGCACGGAATAGATAACCACTTATGTCTTCACCTATTTCGTTGGTTTAACGGTTCATATATTTCCGAAAAAAGGTCGCATTTAGTGCTATTAAAATATCGTTTTTTACGATATTTTGAGTTTAGTCGTTATTCCTTGTCGCCACAGATATGTATAACGCTTTATCTTTAAAAGTTGGATTTTAAAGATGGATTTTAATAATTGATAGCTCGTTGAATAGGTAACAGCATAACCTTTCTTTTAATACCTATAATGCTAAGTTTTGTAGGAAAATAAAAAAAAAATACAAGTTTTTCACGTCCATTTTCCCAACATTCGAGCACTGTAACTTCTAAACCACTTGAGAGTGGGCCGAAATTTTTTTCACCATTAGCTCTCTTAGACCAAAGTACACATTTAAAAAATTGCAAAAAAATTCCAAAAATTGCAACAGCTTTTTATTTTTTCGGTTTTTATTGATATTTAAGCAATAAGAAATTGCATCAAGGCAAACATTATTGAAAATTATATTAAAAAAATATTAACTGCAAGCAGGGAGAGCCATTGACAATATCGGCAGTAACGAAAAAGAGAGCACAATCAACACTGCATCTACATGTATTATTCTACCATAGAATGAAGAAGACAGCAGAGAAAATGGCGGCTAGTTGTCAAAATCAGCTGTCCATCTCGAGTTTCTTTGTGTTCACGTTTCGCAGTTGATTATAAGTTAGAATCTTCCACATTTTATAGATTTTATTACATTGTTTGTCTGAGCTCCAGCGAGCAAAAGACAGAGGCAGCGGCCAATCGCGTGTGCGCATCCACAGCCGACATCTGATCGTGGCACTGATCGACCGTAGTGATCCTCATGGCAAAATGACCCTCGAGCAATGGAAGTCCGTAGAGATAAAACTTCTCGAGGATGGAGAGCCTTCCCGACTTTCCGATACCCACCTTCGACGGGGCGGGTTGGCTCAACGGAGTAAAGATCCTCAAATGCAACGATGACCCAACTCTGCAATGGGTCACATCGATTACCCCGACACTCCAAGGCTTATGGGAGGGCACCCATCTGGAGGTAGTTGACAGCACCAGTATTCCGTCTCTTCCAAAGGGTAGTGCCGCGGGAATCCGCACTAAAACTCCTACAGATGCAGAATCCCGAAGTGCCAACAGACGAAGGTGGCTACGACGTGGCTTTGGTGCAGGAGCCGTGGATAGGTTCAGATAACACGGTCTCCGGCCTAAAATCACAAAACTTCAATACGTTTTTCACAACAACAACATGGCGCATGACAGAGACGCACCACCAGAAGAGCTTCAGAAGCTGAAGGCCACAAGCAGCGAGAAGCATACGCTTGTCATCGTAGCAGATGCCAACGCACACCACTCAGTGTGGGATAGCCCAGACATAGGTAGCCCAGGTGAGTCCATGCTTAACTTTATTTTACAAACTAACCTAAGCGTAGCTAACATAGGCGAGGAACCCACGTTTGTAGGCCCGTCAAATGTGCTAGACCTAACGCTAACCTCAGATACTAATACTCTGATCACTGATTGGAGGATGCTAGAACAGCCCTCCTTCTCAGACAATAAATATATTAGTTTCAATATTAGGTTTAACTATACCCCGGCTCAAAAGATATTTAGAAACCCCAGGAACACCAATTGGAATATATATAGAAATATCATAGAGACCAGGCTACTTATCCCTAAACTCATAAATACAGAAGCCGACTTAGAAGGGCCCCTGAAGACCCTGACAAGTCAGCTTCTCAAAGTGTATCACTCTTCTTGAAAGCCCACGCGAACGAAGCGGAAGCTCAGACCACCGTGGGAGAATCCTTACCTTCTAGAGCAAAGACGCGACCTACTAGATTTCTTCAAACTAGTTAAAGCAGCTGACCAGGAAGAAATATGGGGGGAATACAAATGCAGGCTCAAACTCTTCAAGACCAACGTCCGTAAGGTAAAGAGGCTCTCATGGAAGAACTTCTGCTCAAGTATAGAGAAAACCACAGACACAGCAAGGCGCAGGAAGCTACTTTCAAAGCAAACCCCAATTCAGAGCCAGTTACGTACGACGGAAAGCAGTCAGGAAGCACTTGATGTGCTCTTGAAAGCACACTTTCCTGGGTGTACAGAGATCGAATCCACAAACAATTATTCAATACAGAGACACGTGACAAACCCGCTATAGTCTCCAAATGACCTTATAACACCAGATAAAATCCTGTGAGCTATAGATTCGTTCTCAGAATATAAATCTCCAGGAGCAGACGACATTATCTCTGCCATGCTGCAAGCGGCCAAACTACGAGTCGCTCCTTGGCTTTTGGCCATATACAAAGGATACTTCAGGCTGAATTATGTTCCTGTAGCCTGGAGAGTAGCAAGGGTTGTATTCTTGCCGAAATCAGGCAACAGCAGTCACCTGTGTCCAAAGGATTACAGGCCCATTAGTCTTACATCCTTTGTACCCAAAACTCTAGAGAAACTGATAGACCTGCACCTAAGGAACGGTGCAAACCAGTTCCTGGCAACTAACCAACACGTGTACACGAAAAGGAAATCAGTTGAGACGGCGCTACACTCCCAAGTAGATCCCATAGAAAAAGCCCTCCACCCCAAAGAATACGCACTTGGTGCATTTTTGAACATCTCAGGCGCATTCAACAATGTTTCAACTGCTGCAATACTTAATAGCTTACGCGCAAAAGAGGCACCACCAGCAATCGACCTATGGATAGACAATCTTCTAAATTGTAGAATGGTTCAAGCAGAGTAGGGCACTACTACCATGGAAAGGGAAGCTAGGAGGGGTACACCCCAGGGGGGTGGTTCTATGGCCCTTACTATGGAATCTAGTCATTAACGAATTACTCAAAAACTTCGAAGGTAGAGCTCCGCAGATAACAGCTTATCCAGACGATATAAGCATAATTATAATGGGGAAATGTCTACCAACAATAAGTTCAATAATGCAAAGCACTTTTAGGGAGGTGCTCAGATGGACTAACTCAGTTGGCCTTAGCATCAACGTCGAGAAAACAGATCTGGTTCTATTTACGAAAAGGTACAAGATACCACCGTGGATGCCACCGAAAATAAATAATATACACCCCACCCCGAAAACCCATACGAAGTATCTAGGAGTCGTCCTGGACAGCAAACTATCATAGAGAATCAATGTCAATGAGAGAGTGAAGAAAGCCACCAATGCGCTATACGCATCCAAAAAGATGCTGGGCAGCACTTGGGGTCTCCTACCCTCTTTGATGTATTGGATCTACTTAACGGTAGTTCGTCCAATTCTACTCTATGGAATTATCGTGTAGTGGCCGGCGGTGGAAAAGTCAACATACCTTAAACACTCAGGGAAAACACAGCGGCAGGCAATGATCTGCATAACAGGGGCGCTGAAATTAACTCCAACGAAAGCATTAGAAACAATTTTATGCATGGACCCCCTACACACACGGGGTTCCTTACGGCGGCAGATAACATGAACAAAGAAAGGTTTAGGCATTGTACTATCAGCAAGGATTTATCCAGTAGCACGGACTACATGATACCTCGCACAGTGATAGACTCAAGAATATCAATACACCTAGGACCAAACAACTGGTGCCACAGTATAGAACAAGCACAGCGGGCGGTCAACATATTCACTGATGGCTCTAAACATGGGAGTGGGAGCGACAGTCTACTGTGCAGAACCAGTGATAAGTCAGCCTTATAAACTGCCGGACCACTGCAGCATCTTCCAGACAGAAGTGTTCACTATTAGGAAGACCGCAGATACTGCCCTTAACATAAACACACATCACGCCAATATTAATATCTTTGTAGTGTAACGAACCTCCTGGTTGTCACAGCTAATTTGCTGGGGTATCCTCAGCGGCTGTCCAGGGTCCTTACAAGACGACCTGGCTGGAGGATTTTTCAGGTCGCTCGACCTTGTTGGTAAGGTCTATTTGTTGATGTTATTGCGTGAATGATTCGCGTTGCGGGTATCGCAGTCGATTTGGCCAGCGGTTCCCCTCTAGGCCCTTCACGGGAGGACTAGTGCTAGAGGGTGCTTCGTGAACCTGGCTCGGCGCGTCTCAAGATGGCCGGCGATGCTGGTGAGTGGTTGGCTGTCGATCTTTATTGGGGCTGTGCCATTAAAAGGTCAGATAACCTCAAAAATGTATGCGTAATGGAGGTGACCTTGGTGGTTGCGGCAGGCCCAGAATATTCGCTGCTCGTCTTGTCTGGTTAGACTGTTTTCCTTCAGCGGTATTCCACCGCTATCCTGTGATGGCTCGGATGATTTTCCTTTTTATCGTTCGATGTATGACCTTGTTGACCTCTAGTGACTTTCCTAGCGCTCCGTCGCTTGTCTGTCCTTGCCGATCGTGTGAGAGGAGCAGTGGGCGAGAGGAGTAAGAACGATGTTCGTTGAGAGTGTGTGTGAGAACGCTACTGAACGGATCGATCTGGCCCAACGTACAGCAACGCTACTCAATGTGCGAGAGGGGAAGTGGGTGCAGAGTGTCACTCGTGAAGAGCGGGAGTAAGAGTGAAGCTGAGCGGACTGATCTGGCCCAACGGACAGCAACTCTCTCACAATAAGGAAATTCACTCTGGGACAAAATTGGTACTCGTGGAGAGCACAGGTGACAACGATGATGAACGGACCAATGCAAGGGTCACTTTTAGGGTCACTTTTAGGGTGATTTACACTCGTGGAGAGCAGCGTGAGTTTTGTGACAAAATCAAAAATGGAAAGGATAGGTATCGGGAGCAACTTATAAATGTTTCTGGTCTTGTTACCTTGTCCATATATATATAACAGCGTTGCAAAATCATTGAATAGGGCAAACACATACTGAGGTGCTTACAGTTTCAAAACAAACAAATGCTATAAATTGGCTTTGTTAATATACGTTTAAGCTGTGAATAGCCTAAATATGTCTTTCACGACGTAGGCAAACATGGTATCATTATTTTACTTGTCTGATTTTTAGTAGGGAATTATATCAAGAAAAGCAGTTAACTTGAAACAAAGGGAATTTTTTGAAGAGAAAGAGAGGTGTACTTTCTTCAGTTCTTGCCATAATTTCATTAATTCGATTGTTTTTTTTATGACTTCATGGTCATTAAAATAGGTATAATTTCCGGCGTATTGATTTCCTAATGTGATCAACTTTTTTGTAGCAGTAAAGTAACAAATGTCTGCGTTGGAGCTTCTATCAAAAAGTCGTGTGTGAGCAAGCGTCAATCAAAATTTTCAGAGAGAGTTAAAGAGAGAAAAAAATTGGGATATACTTTAATCATTTGACTGATATGCGAACACTTCATTGCAAGTTACTACTATCGAGTAGGGCTATGTTATGGTGGCGGTCATATGATCCTCGGTCACGTCAGTTTTTACGCTCTTTTTTGATTTGATTCACTCTATGACCAAAGTGTGTTATGGTGGCGGTCATTTGATCCCTGATCACTACTACATTTTTCGCTATTTTAGTACTTTATTCAAAAAAGTATCATTTATGTTAATAAAAAATTGTAAATCTACCACTTTTTCGCGCGCATTGTACGTATTCAACAAGTTTTAACGAATTTTTAGAAATCGAAATGGAAAAAATTAATAACGGACTGCAGGCGTTAAAATTTGGCATCGCCTATTTCAAAAACATTACATTTTGGCAAGATAGGCACAGGAACATCATTAAGAAATGTTTGAAAATATATTTATTGACGCAAAATAAAAAACGCAACCGCAAAAGCAGATCATGTTATTTAATTTATTATGATAAAATTATGCATTATAAATAAATTCATTACTTACGCTATCCTTTTTGTTTTCGCCACTTTCGATAAATGCAGTCAAACAAAAATTGCATAAATTGCACAAATAAACATGGCTATCGCAGTGTTGCTTTGCGCAAGTTTTATTTATGATTTCCTACATTTCTCACAAAAAGTGTACTATTTTCATACAAATCAAGGAATGTCGTGAATAATTTACCAACGCAACACTGCTGTGATCCCGTGATTTGGCAAAGACAGCCGAATCATTTGGTGACTATTGTGGTCAAAATTTATTCCCTCACTCACTCTCTCAAATTTCCCATTTACATTCAAACAACAACAATGCGTGACCGTGACGTGCCCATGACCGCCAGCATAACATCGCCCGTACGGAAACAGACCTAATTGCCTAATTGCCTAATTGCAGACCTAATTGAGTTGCCTGGACTCATATTCCACTTTTTTCTTTTATCTGCAAAATCAATAAGAAATTTTGCCTTTGTCCATCGTGTAGCATTGGACATTCACTGTTTAAGAACTTGTCTTTTCGCCACGTTGGTATTGTTGAAACTTGACGTGTGTCAAATATCAAATGCCGATAGAAAAAAAAAACGCTGAACTAGATTTCTACAAATTAATCAGCAATTGTTCATTTCATTTTAACTAGATTTCGGTAGCAAATATTAACAAATTTGCAAATAACTAGTTACTGGTAAGCTCTAAAATAAGTAAATATTCATGTGCGCCTCCTCAGTCGCATTAACAGATATTAATTCATTGGTTGAAATGAACGGCCATCAACAAGAAAATTGATGACGGCGACATTTTCAGAACTGTGCATATTCTCGGGAATGTAGTTTTTATTTAGATTTATTTAAGCACCAACAAATGTTATTGATAAGCTTTATTACAGATTTTTGTACGCTTTGCTGAATAGTGAAACCAACATGAAAGTCAAGGAATTGCAAAAGACAGTAAATATTGCTTGGTCACCGCTGACGCAGAATCCCATCTATCTGGCAGCTGGCTCAGCTGCCCAGCAATTTGATTCGAATGTCAACTCTACGTTAGAAATTTATTCCACCAACTTTAGCGATCCAGGATATGATTTAGAGCTAAAGGCAAGTCTGCCCAGTCAATATAGGTCAGAAAAGCTATGATGTTTTATAAATAAACACTGTTCAAGTATTATTTCTTTTAGATTCCAAAAACTTATATGGAGTCCAACTGGTCATGAAGCTGCACATCCAAATGGGCTGCTGGTTGGCGGATGTGAAGGCGGTCACGTCTTGATATATTCAGCTGCCAAAATGCTTGCTGGCGAAGAAGGACTCATTGCACGTCAGGACAAACACACTGGCGCCGTGACTGGGCTTGATTTTAATCCCTTCCAAACAAATCTACTTGCTTCAGTTGCTTCCGAATCAGAAATTTTCATATGGGATCTTAACAACACTTCGACACACATGAATCCAGGCACGAAAACACAACCTCTCGAAGATGTACAAAACGTTGCTTGGAATCGTCAAGTACAACATATACTCGCTTCAGTATTTAGCTCTCGATGCGTTATATGGGATTTGCGTAAAAGTGAGCAGATTATTAAACTATCTGACACGCAATCACGCGTGCGTTGGCATGCCATTCAATGGCATCCGGAGGTGGCTACGCAAGTTTGGCTTGCCTCGGAAGACGATCAGGCGCCAGTAGTCCAGTTGTGGGACTTACGTTATGCCACAGCACCAGCGAAAACCATGCAAATTCATCAGCGTGGCGTGCTGGGTATGTCTTGGTGTCCACGTGACTCGGATCTAATGGTCTCATGTGGCAAAGATAATCGCATATATTGCTGGGATCCCAACACTGAAATAGCAGAAGGCGAAATACTCTCCGAAGTTGCCACAACTGCAACATGGTATTCTGATGTACAGTGGTGTCCACGTAATCCAGCGCTGATTGCCAGCTCTAGCTTGGACGGTAATGTTTCGATTTACTCGCTCTTTGGGGGCACGCAACAGCAAGTTCAAACATCAAATAAGATTGCCGACTCTTTTCCGGGGATGGATCAATTTGCCCAAGCACCCATTCCTCAACAATCAGCGCACGTCGTCTATCACGATTTGAAACGTGCACCAAAGTGGATGAAGCGCCAGTGTGGAATCTCATTTGGTGTGAGTCATGACTCAAATGTTCAAATAGTTTTTTTAAATACATGTTCTTAAAAACCCTTTAGTTTGGCGGAAAATTAGTTGAATTTAATGCAAAGTCAAAGACGGTGAATATTTCTCAAGTTATCACGGAACCAGAGCTAGTTGAGCGTGCAAATGCTTTGGAACAATCTTTAAGTGAATCGAATTTTGCAGAGTACTGTCGTACACGCGCTGATAAAATGCCTGATCAGAATGGACGTTACCTTTGGTACTTCATCAAGGCAAACTTCGAATTGAATCCAAAAGAGGAAATGCTCAACTTATTGGGTAAAGACATGTTTTATTAATTAATAATTCAAAAAGTTAAGTCATTAATATAAATTTTATATTGGACGTCATGGCATCAGGCTACAATAAAGAGGACATCGATAATAAATTTTCCAAGTATATTAAAGAGGGAAAAATTCAAAACAATGTCAATCAATTAACAAATCGTATTTCAACATTGACACATGTAAGTTTTACTTAAATTACTAATTTAATTAAGGGCGGTTCACTTACAAGGCCAAAAAAAGGATGCCCTTTTTTCGCGTAGAAAGAATAAATAAGTTTTTAAACGTTATTTTATATGATCATAAAGTACTTCAATCGAAATTATAAATTCCATTTTTTCTATTAGACTTTTTTAGAATATGTTAATTTGATAAGAAAAATTTTATGTATCTCAACCTCTTTCTTCCATGTCGGCCATATTAATTTAAATTTTGTTATATTCATTGCAACTTTTTTATTCCATGCTTACAAACTCTGTACTCAATGTATTGTATAGAGTGACTCATTTGAAATTGAGTGTGATCAAAGCACGGATGTGAGCACGGACACAACGGTAAGAGATTGAAAGTGAAAAGAGTTCGACGGATAATTAAGTATCACTCTTATGCAAGTCTAGATAGGATTTATTTCGAAAAGCATTAAAAAATAATAGCCATTGCTGGTTATAAAGAAATTTGGTTGGTGAGATAAGATTTTATGATCTGAGATTGTTCTACTACATTATAGGAAAATTTGGAACCTCATGATAATTATAAGATAACAATCTTGAGCTTATCTTTTATTCCGAGGTACAAGACAAATGGTTATGATAAAGAAGTTATTGATTAGGAAGACTATATGACTATATATATTGACTATATGACTATATATATTGACTATATGATTAAGAAGTTATTAAATTTAAAAAAAAATTTTGTTTCCTTAAGGCGGTCCTCTGGTAATCTATGCCAAATTTTAGCCTTTTTTCAAAATATTGTGGAAAGAGAACGAGTAAAGATATTTTAGTTCCGTTTTTTGATTTGGGTAGCTTAATTTATTGAAAAAAATACAAAATTTTGAAAAGTGAATTTATGGACCGTTCAGAAAGTTCTCGGCCTGGTAACGAGGTTCTCCGGAAAAAAGGTGGGTCCAAATTGCGCACGATTCCAAGTGTAAACATCGTCTGAAAAAAAAAAAAATATATAAATATTCAGTTACTTAGAATGAATGTCCCTATAGCCCCTACCTCGGAAACAAAAATCGAAATTTTTTTAGGGGGGGAGCCGCCACTTTGAAAATGAAAAATCGAATTTCGACCTTTTTTTTTGTAGTCTAGTGTAGAAAAAAAATAGTAAACATTATTTTTTCGGCAAGTTTGAGGTAGGGGGCTATAGCGGCGTAAATTCTGCGTCGTTTCATGCCTCATATATCAAAATCGGTCAAAAACTGTTTGAGTTATCGTGCGTAAAGTTTTGAAAAACATGGTTTCGAGAAAAACGCGTTTAAAGTTTTGACTTCAATTTTGAGGCACACAAATGACATTAACACATATTTTTTTAATACAATACTTACGAATATTAATCGGCAATTCCAGCCCCATAAAGTGTGCCTTCCTCCATCTCATAAAACGAGTTTTCCATGGCTTTTTGGGCTCTGCGGGCTGTGCGACCCTCTTTCGATGATGCGTACGTTTTTAGCTCTGAGCGTTGAAGTCGTTTTCCGTCGCGAGATTCAGCATACATCTCGGCTTGTGGGCCGATGACAATACCCATTGTTGACGCGTAGCTTTCAGCGTTCGAAAATAAACTGAATCTCGTTCGTTTGCTTCTTTCATGTGAACACCTGGGCTCAAAATCATTTCAACCCCTAAATCAAAACATGCATGTATACATACTGCATGTATACATACTGTGTGTGTATATTTTGTAATATCAATACATATTTTGGAAGAATTTCACAGAATTTTCGACTAATGACTGCAGGCAAATAAACAACTTTGCTGATGCGTTATTTTGACGAAAACATACCTACACAAAAATGCCTGTATCTCCTAAACTATTTCGGCATAGTTTTAAAAAACCTCCAGGGGGCGTGCGTAGAAGGAGTGCGGAATTAATGGTCTGCACTTTAAATGACAATTGATGTTTTTCAATTGATTGTCGAACCGTTTTGCAAGTCTTTTCTTTAATGTCATTTTCAGAGCTCTCTATATAAAAGTCTGAAAATTATTTTCAAAAAAAAAAAAATTATTTTTATGAAGCACTTTTTATTTACAATAAGCTGTATCAATTTGAAAAGAATAACTCCTGGTATCCTGGTAAAAAAATTTTTGAAAAGCTGTTTTTTTTTTTGGTTGCTACACATATACAGCCCGATTCTGTGTACTTGATAAATTCACCATATTGAATATTTATCAATAATTGAATATTTATCAAGATTTCATATTCTGTCATCAAAAAAAAAGCTTCTTCATTGACAAATTTGTCAATATCTCATTTGCTATTGACAAATAGCTTTACTTTATTGTTGCTTCAAATTTACACAATTGTAGGCGCTTGATGTAAATATTAACGTAATAATTATTTATTTGATGCACATTTATTAACATTTGTGGAAATTTAGGAAAATGGAAGAAGTCCTTTTGTTATTGCTGCTATTAGAGGATGAAGAAAATGTAGAAAAAAGAATGCGTAGATGTGAATTACGCAGATTGCGGGATGCTAGTGATCCTTTTACCCTGTCGGAAGAAGAATTCACTAAGAACTTTCGCTTGACTCGAGTTCTTAGCCGTCAACTAATAGCAGCTCTGCAGCCTCATGACGTTCAAAGGCCATCATTGGCTTTAACAATACGTGTTTTGGCAACGCTTTACTTTTTTGGCCACGGATCGTACCAGAAATGCGTTGCTCCTCAAAGTCGGTCATGGGCTTAGAACATGGTCCTCCACCAGTAACTCGCTGGCTCATTTCGATGCGTCGTGCCCGTGTGCGCAACTGGCTTTTCCAAACTCCCAAAGTCTGCGAAAAAAACACATAAGTTAAACGCACAACACAAGTAAGACACTGTCTGTTGACTTTTTTTGCCTCTTATGGCCATAACAAAAACTCATCAAAAATATATAGCACTTACTTCTTTCCACTTCGCTGCTGTCCGAGTTGAGCCTCGTAAGGCATTTAATCCATCCGCCAGCTCGTTCCAGAGCTCCTGCATTTGCCACGGCGACTTCGGGCAATTTTTTCCAGCTTGCAGTTGTGGTCGCTCGCGGCAAAAATTAACATAAAATTGCAGCGCTCCGATGTGGCACGATCATATTTCAGTATGCTTTTACACAAATTAATTTGTATTAATATTAATTTTACACAAATATTTAATAAAATCAAATAAACAAAAATACTTACTAAATCGGTGTATCCATATTCGTAAAATTTTATGACATATTTTATAAAACCAGCTGTCAATAGAAGTTCACCTCATGTGGTGAATTTCGAAAGCTTTTCATTTATCAAGTTTGTTACAGAATACTAATAAAGCTTTGGCTTGATAAGATTCTTTACAAATTTTATTGATAAATTGCTTGTCAAGAAAACGCAGCATAGGGGTGATAGTATGCCTTAAGTTTGTGATACTTTAGCTGGGATAGGTAGAAATCAATGACTTTCAAAGATTCATCATATTAAAAAACACTGGCATAGTTGGGAATTTTAGTTTTTATTTCAAAACTTTTTTAATAATTTCTAACAAAATCTACCTTAAACAAAATTTGATGCAAACCTTAGTAGAATCACAAAAACCGTTAAGGTTTTGAAATAATTGCGGACCTAAGTAGAATCATCGATAGCCCGAGAAGAATTGCCTAAACGCAACAATGTCTGTGTTCGGTATACCTATGTGTACCAACCTATGCAAAGTTGGTAAGACTTTTCAAGATGACGTTGAGCAACACATGCAGCTCCGTCAAGGTAGAAAATGACCTCTCCGAAACCTTCAATACCGAAAGAGGTTTCAGACAAGGCGATCCACTGTCTTGCGATCTCTTCAACATCATTATGGAGGGGATCGTACGAAAGGCCAGTGTGCATCGTATTGTCACCATTTTCTACAAAGGTATCCAGCTCCTTGCGTAGTTTCGCAAACTGACGCAGCTTCTCTGGGGGTGTTTGAGAAAAAAGTTATTCGCAAAATCTTCGGTCCTGTTCGAGTCAGCGATGACTATCGCATCCGAATGATTGGACCACGAGCTGTATGAGCTCTATGAAGACATTGACGTAGTTCGGAGTATAAATGTGCATCGACTACGCAGGCTGGGTCATCGTTTATCATCTATCGTTTGGACGACGAAGCTCCAGCGAAAAAGGTGCTCGAGGCGAGGGTCGTTGGTCTATGACGACGTGGGAGACCATGCCTCCGATGGGTGGATCAGGCCGAGGAGGCCCTAACCGCACTTGGTGTATCCGATTTGATAAGGCGCGCGAAAAGCAGAGGCGCCTGGCGAGAGCTGATGAGATCGGCCGAAACCCGAACACGGGTTTTTATGGCCACCTAAGTAAGTAAGTAAGTAGAATAACTAAGACCGTAAAAGATTTACTCTTGTTCTGCACACTTTCTTTAATTTTCATAATTCTTTTATATGTAAAAAAATGGGTATACTGCAGTCAATAACAACAATATAATTCAGTAATAATAAGTTAATAACAATGTTAAAGAAGGCAGAGAATTCATACACTATAATTTAATAATTTCGTAATATAAAATTCAAAATGCTCACACTATAATTCAATATGTTAAAGCAGTTTTTTTTACACATTACAGTTAACTTTGTCGGTGATTGCATATGTTATTTTATACATTATTCTTGCTCGTGTGTTTTTTGCTGACATATCATCTGCTGTGTTAACAATAGCCATCAACCGGAGATTACACCTCTTTATTGTTGGCAAATCTTTTACCACCGCGCCATGATAAAGAAAATAATCCGAGGCGGCTAAATCTGGCGAGTAGGTTGCGTGAGGAAGCAATTTAAACATTGATTTTGGTCACTGTGATAATGGACGTGTGAACTGATGCATTGTATTGATGAAACAACTCCTTCATTTTCGCCAAATGCGGTCGTTTTTTCTTGATTTCATCACTCAAACGCTGCAGTAAGTTCGCATAATACTCGCCGTTGTTTTTTCTTTTTTAAGATAATCAATAAAAATTGTCCCACGCCCAATAAAAACTGACGCCACACAGAACTCCGTCCCTTGGACAAAATGCAAAAAGTTCGTGGAAAAAAAACCCAACATGTTCGGTATTGATGAAAAGGAAATTGTCCAAATAAGAGAAAACAATAACATTTTTAACACATAAATCATTGGTGTGGGTGCTGCAGCTCTTCAAACTTGAATTTTTTTTTAGCCAACATGATCATCTGCATAGTTTGTATTCGTAAGCAGTTACTGAAAAAATTGCCAAAAATACAATTCTGGTCGTATTATATAAAGTAAAATTTTTTGTTTTTAGTTATGTGTTTATATAACTCCAATAATTTTTTAATTATTAAAGGTTATATGAACAATACTCAAAAGGTTATATGAGTAGTTAGAAAGCTTTGATCTATCTTCGAATAAAAGAACTTACTTTCCCTGAAAGTATGCTTCACAAATTAGAAGAACTTTAAGCTGCTTTCATATCATTTGTATTCTCGTTCGTGCAATTCAGGGTAATTCAAGAATCACGAAACTAGGCTACTGATGAGTTGGTGTAGCCGCCAACGAAACAGTCTGTCTAGTCTGCTATGTGATTGATACTCTATAAAGGGTATTGTTGTTGATGGTTATTTTTCTTCGGAAAGCAGCATTGACCTTGATCTCGACAAAATATAAGCTTTAATAATTGAAAAATTATTGGAGTTATATAAACACATAACTTAAAACTTATGAAAGAAGGTCGTAATTAGATTACAAATAAAATTTTTTTAATAGATAAAAAAAACAAAAAAAAAATTAAAAATATTAAAAAACAAAAATGTTATTTTACTTTAAATATATAAAATTAAAATTAAAATTAATTTAAACTTATAAAATATATAAAATTCGACCATTTTTATTAGTTTATAAAAAACGATTTTACAAAACTTCCCAAATAGTACAGTCATTTGGTAGTTTTACCTGGAAAGTTTTCCGGAAGTTTTGAAAATAGGTGCATTTTATAGATTTCGATGTGTTCTTTCCAAATTTCAACTTTGCCACCTCGTATGTTTGCCGCTCGCGCCGCCATATTGGCAAAATGGCGCCTTAAAGCAGTTTTTTTCCAATATCTCTTTTCCGACTCATTTCACGATAAAAACATATATGTACCAAATGAAACTAGAGAAATTCCCTACAATTCATGTTATAATGTTTTTTTCGTAAAGTCATTAGTTTTGGCGTACCGCTAAAGTGGAGCGCCGCAAAGTGTATTTCAAATAGAATACAAATTTTTTATATTAAATATATATATATTGTACTAGCCGAACTCCACCCGCCTCGCCAGGGGCTTTTTTAACAGGCTTACATTTATTTAGCTAGGTAAGTGTTTGTGAAGTTTCTGTATTCAGAAAAGCTTGTTCGAGTCGGTCTGTATGAACTGTAGCGGTAGTTTTTTTTTAAATTGTAGATAATTTTGGTTTCATCTTTCACCAGCGAATTCGTAAAAATAAAAAAAAAGTAAATGGCAATCCTATGAAAAAATAGGGACCCATTTTTACCTCGTGTTCGCACCAGCACTGAATTTATAAAAGTAAAAAAAAATTTAGCTGACATGGTAACGAGCCAAATAACGGGCTCGGATTCGCCAGCCATTCGGATAGTGTTCGCCAGCATCAAATTAGTAAAAACGAAAAAAATTTAGGTGGCAAACCCTGCGGTAAGAAAATTGCATAATTTTGATATTCTGATAACGGATTCGGATTCAGTCGCCCATTTTTACCTACGCTTCGCCCTAGCACCGAATTTGCAAAAAGAAAACAGTTTTAGATGACAACTCTATGGAAAAAAATTACGTTACGTCATACGCCAGAGAACCCAGGTTTGAATCCTCCATCTGACACAGAAGTTTTTTCAATTGAATTAATTTTTCTGTTCGGCCGTCACCTCTCTGCAGACAATGGCAAACCTCAGAGAGTAAAAACCTGTCATGAAAAGCTACCAGCATAAAGCTGGTAGGTCCAATTCTCGATCATTTGTGTTCAAACATTTCACAACACACACAACACAATTGATCATAAGAAGCTCGGTCAAAGTCATTTCAAGGACTGAAATGGCCATTTCGTTTTTTTTTACTTTTAAATTCCGACGACGGGTTGTGATTCAGCGACCCATTTTTAGCTTATGTTCGCCTAGCATCGAATTCGTAAAGTTTTGAAAATTTAGGGTAAAAAATTACATAATTTTTGAAATTATGAACTGAATTATTGAAATATTGACTTAATTAAATAAAGTACAAATTAAAATAACAAGTTTATGAATTTGAAATATAAGAATAATCTTAATGCTATGTTATGAAATTTTTGAAAATTTGTTTAGGAACAAAGAGGTCAGTCGTGAGATATATACAACTCGTTGAAGAATATTAAAGCTCTTGTTACTGGCTCATTTAAAGCGTAATTAGTTTTACAAGATTTATATATATAACCGTTTTGGTTTTCTTAAATGTTTGATGGAATGTTGAAAGTAATAAGCTCTCAAAGAAATGGACAGTCTATATTTCCAAAAATTATATCAAACACAAAAATGAATGATAAGATTTTGCGTCTCGAATCAAGAGATTTTAGTCTCAAACTCATTAACCGCGAATTTTTAGCGGCGACGTCGCTCACAGGAGCTGCTTGTATGGGAAGCTTGCCCAAAATTGATTTTTTTAAAAAATTGGATATTGAAACAAATGTTGTTGCAGTTGTAATAAGGATGATATTTCTATGACAGCTTAGAAATTTTTTGCTTTTCCAATTTTTTAACAGCACTTTTTTAACAGGCTTACATTTATAAAGCTATGTATGTGTAGTTGAAAGTGTCTGTGAAGGTTCTGTATTCAGAAAAGCTGGTTTGAGCCTGTCTACTATATGAACTCTAGCGGTAGTGATTTTTTTAAATTGTAAAGGATTTTGGTGTCTTGCCTTTCACCAGATTATTCGTAAAAATAAAAAAATAAAAATAGTTGGCTACTCAATGATCAAAAATTACAAAGTTCTTAAATTCTGACAACGGATGCGGTATCAGTGACCCATTTCTACCTAGGTTTCGCCCACCAAATTCGTAAAAATAAAAAAATCGTGGTGGTAACCCTAATTTTTTTAGCAGATAACCTTATATCATAATTATCTTCATTAAAAAAAAAAAATCAACTAAATCGGTTGAAATCTACGGGCAGCAGAGGTAAACAAGCGCTTTTTTCCACTTTGTTTTATAGATATAGATTAAATTTGTATTTACAACGCTTAAATATTTGGGATCCGGCGTGTCCCGCTGAATTGTAAACGATAGTTGCAAATGAAATAAATTGAGCTATTAAAAGTTAAAAAATTGCCGAAACCGGCCCGGATCTGCTCTAAAATCCAATTTTTTTTTTTTAAAAATATGTATTTGGGATTTGCAGAAAAAGAGCACAAACCATATATGGGCGTTTTCGTCGAAAAGTCCACCGTGACTCGAAAATAAAAAGTTATTAAAAACTTATTATTTAATGATATTGTCTTAGAGAAACATTTTTATTTTATTGATTTAAGTAATTTAAGTATAAATTCATTTACCATGATGATCAAATCGTCTGCACTGTTTCACAAATGTAATTTTTCTTTTTAGTTAATGTTTTGTAAATGTTTCGTAAACGTTTTTGTTTTAGTAAAAATGGAAGGCATTGACTAAAACTAATGGAAAATGGTTGAGGCAAGGAGAGGCAGAATATATTAAATTTGTTTTTTAATAACTAAATCACATAATTACTTAATTACCTAATTACTTAATTACTAAATTACCCAAATGAATTACAATGGAAAAAATGTCAAGTAACGTTTCATGCTAAGCCCAATAAAAAAAAAACGAGAAAAGGGTTTTTAAATTTGATTACTTTGAAAATAAACTTATACTATTTCAAATCCTTCTAAAAAAGTTTTATTCAAAAACTCTTGCCAATTTACAGGATTTTACTAATTTTGTGATCCAAGTCAAAAACCACTTCTATTTTTTGTCACGTAACGTATCATTTTTGGTGGCTTCTATCTAAGAGCCGAACTTTTGACAACTCTTAGCTTTTACACCTTGTATAGTGTGCTTAGTAAGCTATTGGAAAATCAAAATAAGGAACTTGTAAGTTAAATTTTTCATTCTTTTTTCACTCATTAAAGTCGTACGATCGTCACGTGCGCCACCACGGAAATACTCATATTTTGATGTTCAATTTGGTGAAGAACCTGATTCTCGACTTGAAATCACCGAAAAATTCAGTCCGGTGCCACCAAACACACTACAAAATTGAGATTTTTCGCTTTTATTTTAATATTTTATCCTTCATGTTTACCCATTACACTGATGATTTCTCAAAAACTTTTTATTTTAGCTACTGTGTACACAAAATGGCCTTTCATATTGCATAAAAAGTTTTTGAAAACTTATCAGGATCGACGTAATAAAGCATGAAAAAAATAGTATGAAAATAATCGAAAAATCTCAATTTTGCAATGAGTTTGGTGGCACCGGACTAAATTATTCGGTGATTCCAAGTCCAGGATCAGATTCTTCACCAAATTTAACATCGAAATAGATGGTTCGAGTTTTTCATATAAGAAACCTCAAAAAAAAAAACTACGGATTTTCGAGTACAACCGGGCCGGTTTCGACACTTTTTGAACTCTTAATAGCTCAAATTATTTCATTCGCAACCATCGCTTACAACGCACGCACGCAGGGCACTCAGGATTCCAAATATTTAAGCATTTTAAATACAAATCTAACGCAGTCTAATACAATATATAAATTTATCATATAAAAAATTGTTATTCTATTTAAAATACACTTTGCAGCGCTCCACTTTGGCGGTACGTCAGAACTAATGACTACGAAAAAAAATATTATAACATGAATTGTAGGGAATTTCTCTAGTTTCATTTGGTACAAAAATGTTTTTATAGTAAAATGAGTCGGAAAGGTGATATTGGCAATAAACTGTTATGGGGGCGAGGTAGCAAAGTTAGAATTCGGAGAGAGAACATTGAAATCTATAAAAAATACCAATTTTCTAAACTCCCCGAAAACATTCCAGGTAACCTCGTTTTTTTCCCCCAAATGACTGTACTAAAAAAGAAAGTACAGTTTCCTTTACTATCGACATTTAACTTTTTGAAAAATGTTAAACATACTCCTTTTTTACGCTTTTTTAAAATATTGCCTTTTTCGAATGGTCTATTTCGCCATTTTTCTTATTCCGCTTGAATATATGTAAGGCAAAAAACATTTGTGTTTTCTTGTAATTAATAATAAATGATGATTTGCATTCTCATTTAAATTGCAAAAGAATTCAAAAATTTTAAAATTTCCAGTAACCGATAAAAAAATGGTTTTACATAGTTATGACATTAAAAATAACATTAAAGGATTGTTTCTAGAAAAACACATAAAATTATATTAAATTTATAAATTTAATTTGTTACACTTTTGTAAACAACTCTAAAAGCAACCCTGGGCGCCGAATCGAAAGAATACTCAAACTCGCTGTGACTGAAAGGAGAGGGGGCAGTCCGTGTTCGCCGGTGGTTAGAGACGGTTGATATATAATTCGCTGAGATACTTATGTTTTGTATAACTTTCATACATTTTCCATATTTATACTTACTAAGGTGGTCGTAACAACCCATGTCCGGGTTTCGGCCGACCTCATCAGCTCTCGCCATGCGCCTCTGCTTTGCGCGCGCCTTATACAATCGGATACACCAAGTGCGGTTAGGGCTTGCTCGGCCTGGTCCATCTATTGAAGGCATGGTCTCCCTCGTCGTCGTTGACCAGCGACCCTCGCCTCGAGCACCTTTTTCGCTGGAGCTTCGTCGTCCATACAATGGACATGACCCAGCCAGCGTAGTCGCTGAACAGTTATACGCCGAACTACGTCAATGTCTTCGTAGAGCTCATCCAGCTCGTGGTTCATTCGGATGCGATAGTCATCGCCGACTCGAACAGGACCGAAGATTTTGCGAAGAACTTTTCTCTGGAACACCCCCAGAGCGGCTGCGTCAGTTTGCAAAACTACCCATACCTCAAGCTCGTGGTAGAACGAGCGTCTTGTAGAGTGTTAGTTTTGTCGATCGAGAGAGGGCTTTAGAACTTAGTTGCTTACTGAGCCCGTAGTAGCACCTATTAGCAATTATTGTTCTTCGCTTTATCTCCAGGCTGATTTCGTTGTTGGTATTAATGGCGGTGCCAAGGTAAACGAACTCCTTGGCTGCTTCAAAGTTATAGCTGCCGGATGAAACGTGGGAGTCTAAACGCGTATATATACATATATATATATACATATACATATACGTATATATATATATACAGCATATACTTTGTTTTACCCTCATTTATCGTCAAATCCACTTTGGCTGATTCTTTTTCGATAGCGGCGAAATCAGCGGTAACATCTCTCCTGGTTCTGCCGACAATATCAATATCATCAGCGTACGCAAGGAGCTGGTCACCTTTATTGAAAATTGTGCCATTACGATGCACATCGGCCTTTCGTACGATCCCCTCCATGATGATGTTAAAGAGATCGCAAGACAGTGGATCGCCTTGCCTGAAATCTCTTTCGGTATTGAAGGTTTCGGGTTTCGAGAGGTCATTTCCTACCTTGACGGAGCTGCGTGTGTTGCCCAACGGCATTCTGCAAAGTCTAATCAACTTTGCAGGTTGATTAGCGAACTCAGACATTGTTGCGTATAGGCAGGCAATCCCTTCTCGGGCTATCCAACGCAGCTTTAAAATCGACAAAGTGATATTTATACTCTATACACTAAATAATAAAATCTAACACTTTTTTGTTAGGGTGGTTTATGTGTTGAACATAAACATTGGAATTTTCACTTTGCATCTTGTTCTCTTTACCGTTACTTTTTTGCTAAACGTTAGGAAACTGTATGTTAGAGTATTTTTAGTAAAGAAGGGGAAACTTGTGAATATATTTTTGTCAAAGGATGGTTTTGTCTAGATTTATTTCTTTAACAAACAAGCAATGGTTCTCGTCTGTAAATATTTTATTAAGTTCAGTAAATATCTATAAAGTTTAGTTAATTGAATACAAAGAAAGCTAGCAAATATTTCAATATAAAAGGCATCACGTCGCGTTGGCAATCGTAGACTGACTACTCATACTCAATTGTGTTCAGCCGAGAGCAAAAGAAGTTGCTCACGCTGACAGTTCGGCCACTCCTGATGTTGAATCGTCCTCGATTTCGTCGGTATTTTCATCCCCATCGCTGTCAAATTCTGGAGCGTTTTTGCACTAGGGCTTCATCTTATCTGATGAAAATATAGAACAATATTTGCGCGCAGAAATCTGCATCCCAGTGACGTCCTCGATTAGATATCTATCGTTACCAAGAATCCTTGCTACCACGTAAGGTCCGCGATACTTTGCTTCAAGTTTTCTCGATTCGCCTGTTGCTGGAGCCTCGTTTTCTACAACTATAAGTTGACCTTCGACATAGCTGGTTGGATTCGCGTGTTTCTTATCGAATCGTGTCTTCCACTTTTCGCGTTCGACTGTGATGTTTTGTACTGCTTGCTTCCGCTTGTCAGCGATGCTGAAGCCGGTTAGTTCTTCCTCTAAGTGGTCATCATGTATGGCAGCAATTATGTGATTCTGTACAACGTCGATTAGCTTGAAGTCAAAAACCAATTCATTTGGACTAAACCCTGAGGTAGAATTTTTTTGAGAGTTGACAGACCATTGAAGCTCGCGTAATTTGAGGTCCCAGTTTTTCGGGTTTTCTGTTGTTGTCCGAATAAATGATAGAATTACTTGGTTCGCGCGCTCGATCTGGCCATTGGCGCGTGGTGTACGTACAGCGGTTTTGATATGCTGTATATGATTAAGTTCGCAGTAGGTTTCAAATAGCTTCGAAGTATACGCCGTGCCTCGGTCAGAAACGATTACCCTCGGTAGTCCAAAATAACCGGTCATCTCAGACATTGATGACTGGCTGTGTTTTCGTATTTTTAACGGCATTGCCAATCAAAAATTTAGTGAATGCGTCTGAAATTACCAGCACATAGCAATTTCCCCGATTACTCTTCATTACTCTGACGATTACTTCCCCGATTACTCTGACGAAATGGTATGGGTTCTTGTTCATCAAAGTGCATTCGCCCTTCTGGCTTACCACCTTTAGTTTTGTTGTAGCAACATTGAATACATGCAGATATGTAGTCTTTAGTGTATTTCCGGATTTTAGGGAACCAGAAATTATCTTTGATGCGCTGGATCGTTTTTTCCAGACCAAAATGGCCCACATCATCGTGGCATAGCTTAACGATACGACAGGGAATGCCCTCTTCTAAATGATACAAACGATAATTTTTAAGACAGTACTCACGTTTTATCTGCTTCTCTTGCTCTGATTTTAGTTGCCTTTTAAGATGGCAACGATATTTAATAACGCAGGATCTTGTAGTTGCATTGTTAGGAGCCAATCATTTTCATCTGCAGTGACCTTCAGAATGAAACCACAAGGGTCGACGGGTGTTGATGACAAATCAGGTGCGCGACTTAGAGCATCCACGTGAGACATGCGCGATCCTTGGCGATGAATGAATTCGCAGTCATAATCCAAAATTTTGATCCACCATCGAGCAATTTTCGGAATTAATTCTTTGTTGTTTTTCATCTTGGCGACGGCAGCACAATCGGTGACTAGCTTGAAAGGTTTTCCCAGCAGATACACTCGAAACCGATCCAGAGACTCCACGATGGCAAGGATTTCCAACTCATAGCTATGATAATTTGACTCTGCTGGTGAACAATGACGGCTGTAATAGAAAACTGGTCTCAAATCTCTACTGTTAGTTGACTGCAACAGCACGCCAGCCAGACCAATGGCGCTTGCATCCGTATGCACTTCGTGATTCGCATTAAAATCGTATAATGCTAAAACAGGCTTGCTACACAAAATTTCTATTAGTTTTTTGAATGAACTTTGCTGTTCTTCCGTCCATACAAAAGCTTTCTCCTCACTTTTGCGCAGCATATTTGTTAATGGCTTGGAGATGATTGAATAGTTTTCGACGAATTTTCGAAAAAATCCCGTCAACCCCAGAAACCGTCGAATTTCCGTAATGCTAGTTGGTTGTTTAAAGTTCTGAATAGCGCTGACTTTGTCCTTTCCAGGCGTGATGCCATTTTTATCCATGATATGACCCAAATGCAAAATCTGCGTTATTAGAAATTTACATTTATCCAAACGTAACGTGAGTCCGTGGTGCTTTAAAATGCTAAGAAATTTCTCGAGACGACGTTGTTGTTGCCAGCCAACTGCGCAAATTGCTCTTCCAAATTCGGCATCGGAAATGGAATCTTCACAGTTATCGAATTTATTTATTTATTTATTTCTTCATCTAACAGAGATCAACTCTTATAGACTAACAATAAAGAAATTTATCATAAAACATTAATTAATACTACATTAGAATTTTAACACAAGAAATAAAATAATATTACTTAAATTATAATAACTCAAATAATAAATAAAAAGGAAGGGAAGTTAAGAGGTGTTCACAACATTACGCGCCAACAGATGCCAAAGTAATTGATTTCTAAGTTGTTTTCTACAGCAATTATGAAATAAATCAATGAAGGCTAAAACTGAATTAGTCTCCCTAGTACATCGAGCTAAAGGCATATTAGACGCATAAACGGATCTATATAGCGATTCACTGAAGTGAAATTGGCTTCGGAGGTGCCTTAATGGAAAATGAAAGTTTAATTGAGACAACAGATCATCACACTGAACATTGTGGTGTATAAGGTCCCAGATAAACAGGATAGAAGACACTTTACGTCTTAATTCTAGCGAGCAAATGCCAATTAGCGCACAACGGGTATTATATGAAGGCACTGCGGGTAAATGCCAATTAAGCTTGTATACCACAAACCTAGTAAATCTTCTTTGAACGTTTTCAATGCGATTTGAATGTATCTGAAACAATGGATTCCAGATAGTGGAACAGTATTCTAAATGTGGCCTCACAAGCGCGGAAAAAAGCGTCAGTAGAGCATAAGGGTCCGAAAAGTCTCGAGAGTTTCTTTTAAGGAAACCTAACATCGAATTAGCCTTATTTATTATAAAATCAATGTGATCACAAAAATTAAGACGTACATCCAACAAAATACCTAAGTCTTTTTTAATGAAGACCCTATTAAGAATAGTTGAGTTTATAGAATAGTCCCAAAATAATGGAGAAGAGACCCTACAAAAAGTAAAACATTGGCATTTAGAGATGTTTAAAGGTAACTTATTAATCTCGCACCAAGAAATTACATCGTTAATGTCATTTTGTAATAAGTGAAAATCATTGGCAGATGAGATAGCTCGAAATAATTTTAAGTCGTCAGCAAACAGAAGGGCATTAGAATTTTTGACCAAACTAGGAAGATCATTAATAAAAAGTAGGAATAGAAGTGGACCCAAATGACTACCTTGAGGGACTCCAGAAGTGACAGAAATTGGCTCCGATAGGCGATCACAAATAATTACTTTTTGACTACGATTTAAAAGATACGATTTAATCCAACCAAGGAAGTTTGAGTGAAAACCCAAGGAGGAAAGTTTAAAAAGTAATATATTATGATCTACTTTGTCAACGGCTTTAGCGAAGTCAGTGAATATAACATCAGTTTGCTGACCCTTGGTAAAGTTTTTTAAAATATAGCTGCAAAAGATAGTAAGATTAGTTGCTGTCGATCTGCCAGGAATAAAGCCACGTTGCTGCGGTGATATGATGTTTTTCACAAGAAAAATAAGCTTTTTATAAACAATCTGTTCAAATAATTTAGGAATACAAAGGAGTTTACTAATTGGTCTGTAGTTGCAGACGTCATGTTTAGGTCCCAATTTAAAAATTGGAACAATATGTGAAACTTTCCAAGCGTCCAGGAAGTGGCTAGTTGATAAAGATTTATTGAAAATTATAGACAGTGGAAGAGCGACTGATATGGCACAATTTTTTAAAACAATCGGAGCGATGCCGTCGTGACCTTCTTTAGAATTTGAATTAAGAGCTTTTAAGGCTAATTCAACTTCGAACGAATCAATAGTAAGCATACCAATATCTAGGATGGTATTGTGATGTTGGAAAATGTCAGTAGCAAGAGCCTCAGAAGACGGTGCATAAACAGATTTAAAATAATCAGCAAAGAAATTACAGATAGTGATAATGTCCTCCGAATTCATATCCTTATACGCCATGGATTTTGGAAGGCCATTGTTATTTCTTTTGTTATTAACAAAAGTCCAGAAATGTTTGCTATTTTGTTAAACTTTGCTTTCAATCGAAAATATATATGATTTAAACAAGAATCTATTAAGAACATCGAACTCCTTTTGAAAGGTTAGATAAGTCGATTTGAGCATTGAATTATCACGATTCTCTCTATAGCGCTTATAGGATTTATTCTTTTTATTTTTCAAATTTGCGAGTCTATTATTTGACCAAATAGGATTCTTAACGGGAGAAACACGCCTATTAGGGACCCATAGGTGCAAACAATCATTGATGACTGAAAGAAAATAACAATACATATCATCAAGTTCCTTACCTAAAAAATATTCCGACCAGGGGACAGCGTTCAGAGCATTATTCAATTCATCATAATTTTCTTTATTATAATCTTTAAAAATAGAAACAGTAGAAGTTACAGGTTGATAGCTATAGGTGGAGAATTCCAATCCTAATGGTACGTGATGTTGTGAAACATTCCCGATTAAGGGGGAGGGCGAATCTAGAAAAACAATAAATTCTTTGTCAACAAAGATTAAATCCAAAATACGATTAAGACTATTAAAGATATTATTAATTTGAACTAAATCAAACTGAGAAAAAAAATCAATTACAAGCGCATCAGTTTTAGTATTAACGTTGAAGGGCACAAGATAGAATTCATCACAAACCGGTTTCCAGACGAGTGTACTTAAGTTAAAATCACCGGCAATAATGAAGTGTTGAACTTGAGTAGCGTTTTCTAGAAGCGAGCGACAATTTTCTAAATGAGTATTATAAAGAAGAATTGAACTAGCAGGAGGAATATAAGACACGATAATGAAAAGTTCAAAATTAGGTCTAAAATTTTCTTTTACAATGAGTTGATCAATGTCCAACCTATTGACCTCATTAGATTCAAGATGAGGAAGAGTCAACTGGCAGCTAGAAAAGTCATTTCTAATTGCTATTAAAACTCCACCGCCTCTCGATAGGCCCGTAGTATTTGAACAACGATCCTTACGGAAAACACTGAACGATGCACAACTAATTAATTCTGAGGTTAAATGCTTATCGGTAAGCCAAGTTTCAGTAAGAGTAACTATATTATAATTACAAGAATGAGTGGCTAAGAATAACTCAGAAATCTTAGTCCTTAACCCACCCACATTTTGGTAATAAAATGAATTATAAATAGTGGAGGCAGAACAAGATACCGGCAATGATGATGATGATGAATCTGGAACTATATCCGATGACGGGAACGATGATAACAGGCAACTCGGCAATGCTGACTAGTACACTTGAGTAAAAGGCGGAATAGTTGCAGTAGGAATGAGCATTCCAGATGCTGTTGACGATGAGATCGATGGAGATATAGATGAATCAATTAGTTTTTTGACTGAGATGGCAAAACAATTGGCTGCATTCTAGATGGAGGACGTCGACTTTTAGCAACATACTCATGGGCAATTATGCCGCTAGGCCAAAAATCCTTAGAAATTAACATTTGGTAATTCTCATCAGGAACATATAATCTAAAAGATGCGATCTCACGTGGAGTGCTAAAATTGAATTTTCTACATCTGAAGGAAGATGTAGGTATAGATGATGGCAATCTTTGCTTGATGTAGGATAATATAGTTTCCTCAGACGTGTCGGCGGCAAGTCTTGAAAGAAATATGGCTCTATGAAGTGCTCTTTGAACAACAACTAGGTTAACAATTGCTGCTGCAGCTTCAGGCGATGAGTCAGGGGTTGAAATTAACGCATCAGCAGTGCGTGGTTGAGTTGGTAAGTTCGGAATTGTAGATATAATATTAACAGCAGAACTATGACCAGCATCAGATGATTGCCCATTAGGCATATAATGATGCATAAAATGAGCACCGGCAGCAGGTTGTGTGGCAGCAGTTGGCTGAACAAACGCATAAGTTAGCGTGTCAGCAGAAGGCTGCATAGCCAAAAATTGAGCAGCGGCAGCAGGTTGCATGTCAGCAGTAGGATGAGCACCAGCAATAGTTTGCAATATGGCAGGGTGTTGCATAGCAGGAGTAGATATCGTGGCAAGAGTAGATTGCACAGCAGCAATAGTTTGCGCTGTGGCGATAGAATGCTCATAGGCATCACTATGTGCAACAATGATAGGTTGCGCTGTTGCGAGAGTTTGTGTAGCAGTAGTAGTTAGCGTAATGGCATTAGATTTCCGAGCAGCTGAACTCTGCGCACCGGCTATTTGCGAAGTTGCTAAGGATTGCGCAGTTGTAGCAATTTGCGTGGCAGTAAAAATTTCCGCTGCGCCGAGTGTCAGAGCATCGGCAGTAAGATCAATAGTAGCGAAGGTCTGAGTTTCGGCAGCTGTATACGCTATAGATGCAGGGTTAGAGATGGATGACAAAGTGGCCACAGAGTCAGTCACAGTACCAGTGAGAGGCGTTGCAGAGTTCGTAGGTACAGAATCCAGTTGCATATTTCTAGCTTTGGCACGCTTTGATCTGGATGAGCCAACATCATTGGAATTATTATCAACATCGGCTAATGAAGCTGCATTCTTTAGAGATGACAATTCCAACAGCGAGCTGATGTTTAACTCATGATCAGAAACCAGTAATTGTAGTCGGGCTACTTCATCCTTTAGTTTGACGGCTGATGATTTGCTCTTAACTAACAAACTAAGTAGCACTGATGTTGAGAACCTTCTACATGAGGAACAGAATGATTGCAGGCCATTAGAATCATGACCACGAAGAGCATCCGCAATAAGCCCCTTGATCTTGACGCACTTATCGTGGAAAATTCTGGAGCATCCATCACATCCAATGAAGCTGCCAACCGTACTCCATTGCGATTTGCAGATTTCACAGCATGTACCCATGAACTTTGAGGTTAGGTGCAACATTCGACGAACAAAGTTAATTCTATATTTATGTTCGTTCAGCAATCAGTTCACATTCATGGAACACGAGTAATGTAGAACACCAAGTTTCCAAAAATTGTATAAAATACTTTATAATTCACGTAATGATTTAAAAATTAAATACTTTAAAAAAATGTTCACGGAGCAAATAAAAAGTTAATGGCTGCTGATAGAGTTGCCAGATTGAATGAATTTAAAAATCGGAAATCGACACAAAGTCTGTATTCACCATTTTTCTTGTCGACCAGTACTACTGGTGATGCATATGCTGACTCCGAAGGACGAATGATGTTATTATCCAGCAGTTCGTTAATAAGTTGTTTCACTATTGGTCGTCTGGCAAAAGGTAATCTATACGGTTTAATATTTACTGGTACCTTCGTATTTAGTTGGATGTCCATCTTTTTAACTGAGCATCTTCCAAGCTCGGAAATCTGAGCAGCAAAACAAGAGCGATAAGCAGAAAGAACACGTCGAAGTTGTTGAAGTTCTTGCTGGCTGAAATCGTCATTCGTGACTATGTTCGCTACATCTTCCACCCAACAATCATCGCCTTCAATAATTAGTCGAACTCCGTCACGACAAAAAACATCCTTACCGAGAAGAACATTTTCAGATATAAGATCGTCGTCGACCACAAGCAACTCGGTATCGAAAATATTTTCGTCAATTTGTATCGCAGCATTGAGCTTCTTCGTGCACATAAATTTTCCGCCTGCAAAACCACTTAGTGTTGTTGAGCATTCTACTGCCCCACCTACGATGTCGGCAAACGTCTTACCAACGAGAGTACGGCTACTACCAGGATCGACAAATGCGTTGGTTTCCTGGTTGTTGACTTGAATTGTTTTTATTATAACATCTACGTCACCAATGGCAAGGACATAATTTCTCTTCGAGACAGTTTTTGGTTTATCCGGGCAGTTTGGTGTTGCGTGATTAGTGCGATTACAGATTTGGCACCTATCTTTGCGCTGAGGCTCTGGGCACTTCGCTGAGTAATGTCCAATTTTGGAGCAGTTGAAACATTTTACGCTGCTGGTTTCCTTTTGTATCATATCTTTAATAAACACAGGTTGATTTTTTTGTTTTAGTCCCGTATATGGTGCCTTAATATCGTTGTGAGCGCAAAATGCTACTATGTCACGCAATAGTTCATTACAAGACATGTAGTTATTTGAGATTTTTCGCTTTAAATCTGGTTCGTTAATCCCATTTATTATATGGCGTGCGATAGCCGACTCCGGAAGACCACCTTTCTTCCCATATGCCAACATTTTATAAAAATATTCTTGTGGCTGTTCGTTGTAGCTGCGTTTTAAACGTGACATAGCGATATGTACATCAGCAACATTTTCCACACTTAGAAAATCCATTAAAAATTTCGCTGCAAATTCTGGCCAACTAAAAAAAATTTCTTGTAGCGAATCTACCCAAAGCTTCGCAGCACCCTTCATCTTCTGCTGCACTCTGAAAACTAAGGACCGATCATCCCAATTATACGCGTTTTTTAGTAGAGTCACCCGGTTGACAAATTGCTGAGAGCCCATAAAATCGGGCAGAAGAGTAATTATATCCTTTATATTTGATAAAGATTCCACTGTACTTCGCGTTTGTGCAACATTTTTTTGTGGCACCATATGTTGATATACCTGAGCAGCATGTTGCTGTGACGTAGCGTAATATACATTGGCATAACGTTGTTGTGAAGCAGCATTTCCTGCAACATTAACATCATGTTGTCCATGCTGTGCTGCACAGAAATGTTGATATGATGCAGCGTTTGTTGATGAACTATCACAACCAACACCGGAATGTTGCGTGTATGGTGGCGTTTGATGTCGTAAGACGCTCGCAGAAAATGGACGGTTGTAAATGTTCGAAACAATTGGAGAAAATGCGTGTGTGCTTGCAATACTCGAAGAGAACGAGACTGCCGCCGCACTTGTTGTCGTAAATGGTTGCGCTTGTGTTGTAAGCAACGTAGAATCATTGAAAAGTTGCGCCTGTGTGTGTGGCACTGACGCACATGAAGCGGTGGAAAAAGTACCGTTGGCAGCCAACAACAAATCAGCCGAAAAAGCGTTAGCCTGATTTGTCATGCGTTGCTGTGCCCTTGAATTTTCCGCCACTTGAGCTGCCTGGAGCTGTTGAGACAGCGCCTCCATCGTACGTTGGAGCACGCTTACGTCGTCCCGTAGCCTTTCTACGACAGACTCTTCATGCGAAATGTCCGTAGCCTCATCCGACCCGTCACCATTTCCCAAATCCGTTGATTCATTGGGTATTTCATCCACACCGTTTTCGCGTAACCTTTTAATAAGCTCGTCCTTTGTTCCCGACGACTTTAATTTTAGCTCACAAAGCTTTCCCTTTAACGTAGCAACTGTACACGCGGATAGGTTCATTTTGATCCCACTTCTGACACTGTCAAAGGATGGTTTTGTCTAGATTTATTTCTTTAACAAACAAGCAATGGTTCTCGTCTGTAAATATTTTATTAAGTTCAGTAAATACCTATAAAGTTTCCCTATAGGAACAAACTAACTTATTTTTAAAAACAACTAGTTAAAAAACTAATTTAAAATAAACCAGTATATGAACTACTTTGAATTATATTAAGGCGGCATCCACTTCAATTGTAAATAGTTTTATTTGCATTATATATGAAATAATTGAAATACTACTTAAAAACAGGTGATTGATAAACTACTTTGAATTATATTAAGGCGGCAACTACTCTGATTTTGACATGTTTTAATTGCAAATTTTTATTAGATTACAAGTTCATATATATTTAACCATGTTATTTCATCAAATATTAACTTTTCGCCATCAGTAATAGTTTTCAATTGGTTATTTTAAAGTAGTTAAAAACTAATTTAAATTTAACTAATTTAACAAGTAGTTAAAAATATATGCAGACGAAAGTCAATTGACTTATTTTGCGGACATCACCATACAAAATATGTTAGTTCGTTCTATGGGAAAAAGTCAGAATTTCAACTAGTTGTGGTTGACAAAAAACTTCTTTATCAACTACTTTTAAATTAGTTGATTTTCCTACAGGGTTAGTTAATTGAATACAAAGAAAGCTAGCAAATATTTCAATATAAAAGGCTGATGCATCACGTCGCGTTGGCAATCGTAGACTGACTACTCATACTCAATCGTGTTCAGCCGAGAGCAAAAGAAGTTGCTAACGCACACGCTGACATTTTTATTAAAAAAAAGTCTGAAAATAACTTATTCTGATTTTGTCGATGTGCAAATAAAGAAGATCGTATTTATCACTTTTAAGCTCTTCAACAGAGAATTCAGAATAACGATAATAAATAAATTTTTCAAAATTTTTAGTAATTAGGTTTTTAAACTTATAACAAGAAAATGAAATAAAAAACTTTGGTGGAACTTAATTCAGTTTGTTTCAAATATCTTTGTCAAAATGCTTGCAAAGGGGGGAGGGGGGGGGGCGAAATTCGTAAGACTACAATTTTCAAGAAAAAACAAGAATGTTAACTGTTTTCGAAAGATAATGATTTGTTTGAATTTAGGTTTTTAAAGTTATGGCAATAAAGTGAGATTAAAAATGTTATGTAACTTCAAAGTTGTGGATTTTTTATGTAAAAAAGCCGATTTACTCGAAAACCGATAAGAAAATTAAAAATAATTTTTAATTTTTAAATTTAAAAAACCAATATTCATTTGGGAGAGCCGATTCTCTCCTTTTAGTCCCATGTTATGACTGTTTCTTCGGCTCAGATGTGAAGTGATGGACCCATGTTTCATCCATGTGGAACATCGCCAAACTATCGATTAAAACATCCTCACGACGCTGTTTTTGTTCCATTGTGAGCGAACGCGGCATCCATCTTGCGCACAGCTTTCTTATGTCCAAATTTTCAGTCAATATGTGATGTACACCACTTTTTGAAATGCCTACCATGTCTGTTAGCTCGCGCACTTTCAATCGACGGTCGTCCAATACCATTTTGTGGATTTTTTTTACCATTTCTGGCGTGGTCACCTCATTTGGTCGGCCACTGCGATGTTCGTCTTGGCAGCTCGTACGGCCTCGCTTAAACTCTGCCACCCAATATTTTTCTATTGTAAACGAAAGAGTAGACTCTCCCAGAGTATAATCTCGCTCGGCTTTCATATTAGTTGGACTTAGACCTTTCAAATGAAGGTATCGTATCACATTACGATGACCAATTTTTTCCATGTATACAAATTCACTGAGAGCGTTCACTTATGATGGCTGCAAAATAAAAAAAATAACAAGCAACGTAGCGTCTTAAAATTTAAAACTTAAGGCCTAACTATAATAGACACATGCTGGCATACTCTAATGCCAAAAACTAAACGGAAAGTCAGGCGGCTGTTGTCAGAATAAAAACTACCCATAATTACCAAGCATTCACTTTGAGAAGTGTCACAATACAATTTGAGGTTTTGTTTGCGTTTAATTGTGCGATTTTTTTAAATGTATACACACAATAATATAAAAAAAAAACAATCGCAGTTTGCAGTTTGGCTTGAATAATTCGTTTAATAAATTTGAATAAAAAATTTTTTGACTTTTATATGGGCTCGCTTTTATATTGACAGATCAGTCTGCCAGCATGTGGCTATTATAGTCAGGCCTTTAAGCTTTATAAGGTTAATTCTTTCTACTACAGTAACTTTTTAAAGCAACAACCGCTATCTATACGTCGGGTCGGGTAGTTCTGGGACCACCCTCGTAGTGTATCTAAAAAAAATATATATAAAATTAGACCACTATTTTACCAATAATTCAGATTTTTCTGATAAGATATTGGCAAAAGTTTGTTTATTTTTTTTCAATTCCCTATTTGCATTTTTTTTTTTTTTTGTAATGTAATGCACAAAAGATGTGTCTTTTGTACTGTTCTAAGAAAAACCAACCCTTGATTTTCAATCATCTGCAGAGGCAACTGAAAAAATACAATTCCTCTTTGAAAAATAACGTCTTTACTCGAGTTCTAGTTTATGGAAATTATTGTGAAAAATTAAGAAAAAACAAAATTTAAAGAGTAACAAAGTTTTATAACCATATATCATCGCTATTTTATTTAATCATCGTTTCTGTACCGCACATAAGGTCAATTTATGACTTGAGTGCTGGCCCTACTGCACCTTCTGAAAATTCTTCATCATCAGAATTACCCTTGTCTTCGGACACATGCTTAATTTCCGCAAGTATTGCACTCGGCAAATTTTTTCCGTCTTATATTTTATGGCTGATAGATTCTCGTCTTTTATTTTTCCAATCCATTAAACGATTGTAGCAACTTTTACACACTATATTTGGCACCCGATTTTTGTTCACTATAACAAATTGGTTGAAGCACATCTCGTATATTTTAACAAAATCTGCACTGAAATTTCCCCTTTTTTTCTTTTTTTGGTACATATTCCACAGCAATAGCAAAAACTATTTATATCTGACTTGCACACTTTCATTTGTATACCCTCACCCATGGGCGTAGCCAGGATTTTGTTCAGGGAAGGAAAATTTATTTTTTTCATGTGACTGATGAATAAATAAAAAAATGTATCAGCCGTAAGTTTGTAATAATAAATAAATTAAGCTTTAATAAATATTAATAAATTCTATGCTTTTTTATTAAAAGAAAAAATTATTTGAATTTCTTAATTTAATACTAAAATTCAGGGGAGCTGCCCCTCCCTTCCCTACCCTCGCTACTCATATGCACTTACCTGTAAATAAATTAATAAACAATTAATAAATTAAATAACTAGCGTTAAAAACAAAACCTGTCTAACTCAAATATCAAAAATTATAGAGTTATTGGCGAAAATTGATGGAAAAAGGCGAAAAAATTGCAATTTTTTCAATATTTCACTCAATAAGAATAGCGCAACTTGATTTTTTTAAATGAATATATTATAAAATATAAAAGTTAATATAATATAAAAGTTATTTATTTAAATCTTAGCAACAAGTTTGTTGAAAAATACAATGAGCTTATCAATTGTTCTTGAGTTATAGCTGAAAAACTAAGCAAACAATCACCAAGATAAGAAACAAATTTAAAAGGTCATAAAAGAAAAGTTTGACCTGAAAACGCTTAACCCTTTGGAGGTTTTACTATACTGACCTAGTACTATGTACCTAGTACCAGACAATGACTCCGAATATGTTCCACAGTGCAATAAATTTAAAAATTTTTGAGTATGTGATGTTACAAAACTCTCGATTCTCAATTCCGAAATGTCCTATGAGCCCAAAACGTTGCATTGTTTCTTTTTCCCGACCGAAACGTTCAAACTTGTGCGCTTAATTTTGTTGAAATCACTTTTCTGTTTAAGCGCTGTGACCATTTTACGTTTCGTTTCAGTATTAATCTTAATATCAAAAAAAGCAAACCCTATTAGGGTCTCTGGAAGGTACCATAAATGTCGCCAAAAAACATTGAGGACTTCTCGCGTAATTTCTTCGTTAAGGTAACGATACTTGAAAACATCTATAATCATTCGGATATCGTTCTTCGGAGCAGCATGTGGCAGAGGATATTCGAATCAATAGCGCATTTAGTTCTTGTAAAGCAGCTAACTAAACATCTAAAAAAAAATCGATATTTTTATATTTTTAATAATTATTAAAAAAATAAAATCCTTAAAATCACTCAAAGTGGCACGTATTTAAGGAGACGCGACACCTAAAAAATTTTTTTTTTAATGTATTAAAATGCGTATAAGTTCATATATCAGTGCATATATTATAAGTGCATATATTTTGAGGTAAAAACACTACACAATTTTTTTTTAACTTTTTTAATCACATACATATATGGGTACTGGAGTTTTTTTAAAAAACATCAAAAACTCAAAAACTATATTACCGTTATTTCTGTCCGTAGTTCATTCCATGCATTTGCAAGTGTAAAACAACATATTAAAAATTCAGTACGATCGGTCGGAGTTTTTTTATTTTATCACCTGCAATGAAGTTTTTTTTTTTTAAATTTCTGTAGCCACATATGTTATTAAAAAATTTAAAAAAAAATTTTCTGTGTAGTGTGTAGTGTCAGGTAAAAATATATGTGTAGTTTCTATTCAACTTATACGCATTTTAAACCATTAAAAAAAATTTTTAAGGTTTCATGTCCCCTTAAGGGCAGAAAGATCGGTTATATAGTGTTTGAGTTTTTAGCCGATTTTGGCCTCAAAAATTGGCCATTTTAACAGTTTTGATATTGATAAAGACCCCGTTTTTTGTTTTTTTTTTCAGATGTTCCAGTGAGCCGCAATCACGCCCGCAATGATTTTTTTATGATTTTTTTTTTTTAAATTCCAGTAGCCATATATGTGATTAAAAAAATCAGATCACATACAAAATATATGTGTAATTTTTAAAAATGATATCTTATTTTTTATTGAACTGAAACGCATTTTAAAACATTTTAAAAAAACCTTTAAGCATTAAACACCTTTTTTTTAAGGTGTCTGTCCCCTTAATATTGCATTTTGTCTCATTGCGAATCAATGAAACAAAGGCAATTAGAAGTAAATATGGTTGTAGTCGCCGCGGGTCAAAATCTTTCTCAGAGTCACTAAGAAGGAGATGAAATAATATGCAAATAGTGTATTAAAAAAAAATAAAGAAGAACAATTTTTTGTTAATATGGTGTCAGAAAAAAAAGAATTGTTTGTTAATTAATTAACAGTATGAATTGCAAATTAACTTCATGAAACGGTCCACAATTGTGTGTCCTTATTTTTTGCACAAGTGGTAGGATCTCGTCATAGGTACGGTTCAAAGTTCAAAATCATTAAAAAAAATACTAAACTCTTGAATTGATATGGGTTTTAAGTTCAAAGGTTAATTGTATTAAAAACCCGTTGGCATATTTCAGTTCAGCGACCAATTTTACATAAAAGTATGTTATAAAAGAGTTTAGGTATCGCTTTAATGTTTATAAAATTTGATTATGAAAAATTAAAAAATTAGTTAATTTTAATCACATTTTATAGCAGCGACCTTTCAGTTTTTGGAATTTTTCGATTTTTATTTTTTTCTCATACATTCAGGTTCTGAAATACTTTAGTAAAATTAAAATGCAAATAACTCAAAATTGCATTTTTCGACTTGAGCAACTTTAAGGATGTCAATAAATTTAGAGGCATACCAGAATCTACATTTTTTTTAATTGTAAAAAAAATTTTATAAAGATATCTTGAATATTAAGAAAGATATAAGCTTGAAAAAAGACCAGCGCGTGAGTTCGATATAATATAAAAACTATTTTACTACAGCTGCTATTTTATTATATCATTTATTTTATCTGCTCAAACCAGTATATTTGAGAAGGGGAAATTCTAAAGAATGTTAACAATAATTATTTTGTGTGTATATATAGTATTTAAGTAGGTTTTGAACACAACACCAACGTCTTCGTTAGCTTAGTGCGGGCAACCTAGCTCAAAAACCTTACAATATTTGGAAGGACATTTTTTTAATAACATTTTAAGCAATCTGAATGAAACTTTTTTAAAATAGCTTTTTTAAATCGTTTTGTTCTAAATTTAAAACAAAAAATAAGCATAAAAATAAATTTTTTTCCGAGTACGCATAAATTTTTAAAAAAGACTTATTTTAAAATTCTGTTTCATTCAGATAGGAGATATTTTCATTACGTTTTAAAATTTTTTTCGGGTCAACCTAGGAGCCAGCAGAATGCCCGCAGTGTTAAAAGAGGTCTTTTACAGCAATCGTTGTACTTTTACAGCGCCATCTTTGTTTTTGAAAAAACATTTTTTTTTAAACATAAATGTATAACAAAGTTGAAAATTTTAAACTCTAAACAAATTTCTTCTAATAAAAACCATCACCTCAATATCACTCTTATTTACTCTCCTCTTAATGTATTGCCGGCCTTAACATGAAGGAAATCCAATAAAATGTATTCTTTAACAACTTTGAAAAATTTTAAATTTTAGGAAGCTTCTAAATTTTCTATAGCAGATAGAACTGTCCCAATACTTGCTTCATTAATAAAATGTCAGACCAAACATATTATTTCGAAATGATCGGTTTTTAAGTTTTTTAAAAATTATGTTTCCAAATTTGAATTCTTTATATATTTATTAGATATATCCTTTTTCTCTTTTAAATATTTCCGCAGCAACCAGTAGAAAATAACGACATTTTCGATGGCATTGTAGATGCCCAAAAGATAGAACCTGAAAAGAAACCATTGCCGCCATTGCAGTTTAAAATTCCATGCGGCGAACGTAAGTTTTTTTTTTTTTCACTTATTTTAGCAACATTAAAAAATCTTATTTATTTACCCTCTAATCCTTTATTAGATTCCGATAGTCTCATTACTGAGGCTCTACTTACTGCAAATCTTGAGGCTGCTGTTGAGCTATGCATGAAATCGAATCGAGCTTCCGAAGCGTTAATTATTGCATCGACAGGAGGAATTGATTTCTTGACTAGCACACAAAATCGTTACTTAGACAATCAAAGGAGTGAACTTTCGCGTGTCATATCAGCTTTGGTGACACGTGACTGGATGGACTTTGTTTCGCGTTGCACTGTCGACTCTTGGAAAGAGGCTCTGGTTGCTGCTCTTAAGCATAGTGACCGCAAAGTGGTAGATATTTGCGAGAGATTAGGTGATCGATTGTTATCCGAACCGAAAAATAGTTTAGAAAACACTCGGAATGCCATCTTATGCTTTATATGTGCTGGTTCTGTTGACAAGTTAGTAACGGCGTGGTATCAACTGAAACAGTTGGAACAAAATGATTCAAATTATAACTTAAAAACTGTGGAACTACAAGATTTGGCGGAAGTAGTGATGCTGATGTCCAAATCGTTGGAGCAGCAAGGCATAGCTCTGCAGTTCGACGGGAAGTTTGCCGAATTCATCTCCAAGTATGGAGGTCTTCTTGCATCACAGGGTGCACTAACTGCCGCTTTAGCCTACATTTTTGCACTAGGTTCGAGTGATAATCCGAGTGTTGAAGAGTTACGCGAACGCATCTATAATACGGTTAATTTTAAACGTAGCTCATACCAAACTCAGCAACAAAGAGTTACACAACAAAATGTGTACAGTAGAAATCATCCTCAGCAGCAGCAACGTGGATCAGTCTCTAATCAGTCAATAGGATACCCTGCTCCGGCGGTTACAAATCAATTCCAAGCCAACACTTGGAATTCACCGCCAGCTCCTTCACAAACTAGTGGAACTCTCTTCAATCCTGTGCCAGTTTCTTCAATTCCCACACTTAATCCTGTTCCAGCAAAACCTACACAAATCAATGACCAGCCCATCAATCAACCACCGCGACCTCAAAGTGCTAGTTCACAAGGTGGTGGCTTAGCCTCGCGCTCAAAATACGTACTCGATCCCTCAGTTGCTGCTTCTGGTAATAGCGCTGTCATGGGAGGTTATGGTGGGGCGTACAATCCAAGTGGCAATTCAACAATGTTACAATCTAATCCTAATTCTTTCAATAATGGACCATATAATGTCAACCCTATGAGTGGCATGGGATCGGCTTCAATGTCACAACCACAGCCATCTATTATGCAGCCGGGTTCTTTAGCGAATACATTTATTCCCTCTTCTTACGGCCACCAACCAGTTGGGCTAGGTTCAAATTATATACCAGGTGTGCCACCAATTGAGACCATCCCTCAGCAGTCGCAGATGGCTCCTCATCAAAACATTCAAAGAAATCCGACACCTCCACCTGGCTGGAACGATCCACCTGCTTTAAAGTCCTCAAGACCGGTAAGTGTCTTTGTTGAATAAAAAAACGTGTTTCCTTTTTAACTTGTTAATAACTCCAACAGAAATATTTTCCTTCTTTTTATCATGAGAACTTTTAGTTGAATTCGCAACTTTTAAGCTCTGAGCTACAGTCTGCAAGGGAATAGATCCAAACATTGTATTTTTTAAGTTGTAATGAAGATTTTTGGTCATTGTTTTTATTTCTAATAGTTCTAATAATTGTTTTTATTTCTAGTAAAAACACTTTTACGAGTTAAACTGATACAATTTGTTTAATTTAAAAAAAAATTAAACCAACAACTTCAATAATATTAAAAACAAAAGTATGACAAAAGCTCTTCGCTGTGGAAAAATTGTTATAAATTATTCCAGTTGTGCCGTTTGTAAGGGCCTTACCAAATGATGCATCATTTCTACATTACAAATATATTAGAGACGTAATGTTCATTCCATTGTAAGGACGTTGTAGGGTAGTGAGTAATGATACTTTCGATTGCCCTTTCAGAAGCAAAGGCAGTTGCGATGTGTATGTATTCATTCCATCTGTTTCATTGACTTTCTTTGAAAATTATAAGACTGTCAAATTTTATTTTTTCGGCAATCAAGCAACACCCCGCTTTTGTGCTTTAAAAAATTTAAATTTGCAGAAAAAATTCATTGAAAATTATGAAATATACCAGAAACATGTTTTGTAATTAAATATGTTATTTTACATTAATTCCATATTTAGTACATTACTATAATGTATGCGAAAATGAAAAAAAAATAATTATTTGATTTCTGCCATACCATTTCTACATTTCAGAGTAAGGCAAAAAGTAATGAAAATAAATAGAAATCTCAATTTCAGCCGTTCCTATATTTTAAGCCTTACAGTTGTGCTTCTTTTTAGAAGGGAAGCAGTAAACCTTACTGCCTAGGCAATTGCTTTAAGAAAGTAATGTTCAATAGCAATGAAAAATGTAGTGCTTTCCAGTAGAAAAGTAATGTAGAAAAATTTAATTTTGGAATGCTTTCTGGCACAACTGGGATGTTTGATTTTATTAAAAAACTTAGAATTAACCTTAATTCTCAAGAAACACGGATTGTATGTTATGGTTTAATAATTATTAAGTTCTCTCTCTTGTCTTGACTTATTTTTAAACTTGAATTTCGTCTTATAGACTTATTCCTATCAAAGAAATGAAATGTCTGCCAAGCATGCTGGCACACGTAAATGGCAAAAAATCATAAATCACGAAACCGACTCTTTCAAAAAATCAACAAGATTAGAATTTAACAACGCCTTTTCTACAAATTATGCTAGTCCACTATTTCAAGAAACGTTCTTATATCAGGTATTTTTGAATTGGTTGTTCTTTTACCATGTTTCTTTTTTTCCCCATTGAATGAAGTTTTTGTTTGAAACTAAAATTGAGCTGCTTACTAACATTTTCCAAATGAGTGTGAAATCCAAAAATTACAATTTCTAGCAGAGGGGTACAATAGCTGACTGTACCATTAGTTTTAACTAGCTTAAAAATTGTTTGCATTTCTCAAAGTAAATAATTTGTTTTTTTTTTTATTTATAAACATTTCATAATCATTATAGCAAAAGAAAGCCGAAAACCCTTCTGCTGCCACACCAATCACTCATCCAATCTTTGGTATGGATCCGAATCAAAATCTAAATGGCTACATGGACCCTAATTCTCAATACCAGGTATATATTCGAAGCTCATATTAAATCCACATAATTTAAATTAATTCTTTTCTCTTAATTAGAATGCATCAATGCCTGGCATGCTTCCGCCACCACCTTCATCAAATGTTGGCATAATGAATCCAGTACCACAAAATCTTGGCATGTCAACTGTTGGTTATCTAAATCCAGTTTCGCCCCAGAACAACAACCCATCACAATTTCCACAACAAGTCAATTTCCAAACTTCGGCAATTCCATCGCAACAACACCAGACGCAACAATGGAATACTCAAATAGTGCCAAATGTTGGCTACGCTGAACAGCCAGCACCGATTCAAAGACAACCCGAGCCACCAAAGGAGAAACCTCCACTGCCGGAGGAATACATTTACCTGCAGACAGTTTTCGAGGAGCTTAAAAACCAATGCTTGGCCGCAGCGTCTGATCCTGTAAGCATAAAATAATGTTAATGTTGATATATTGAAAGCCAAAGCATAAAATCCTGGCAAAAATATTCATATGTTTGACCCAGAAGGCCAAGCTTTCTAAAAAATTTTACTATGAAAAGCAAATAATTAAAAAAAAAAAGCGTCCCTTGCATCATGAAGTATTGCAGCTCAACAAAAAAAAAACCGATGATTGTCGAACTCTTCGGATTCCTAGTTTCCCCTCGACATCATGTGTTCATTGCTTTATGATCAATGATCGAAGCTTGCTCATTGTAACTTCAACTATTTTAAAGAAGCCATTCAAGTTAGAAAAATAAAAAGGGATCATTTGTAGATAAAAGATATATTAAAACGCTCATCTATGAGTGATATTTTGTTTTCTCTCCTATGCTTTCTTGAACAACTTTTATTCGGTTAGCCGTACTACATTAAATACTCCAAAGATCCTCAATGTTTTCTATAAAAACTGTTATGTGGTGTATCGCAAAAAATAACATTGTGTTAGGTACTTCCGGTAATTTCCTATCGGAATAAGATCCGTAGAATGCCCTGGCCTTGGCAACACCTGTAAATCCAGTAAATTAAGACAGATCCTTATTGCCGTTGCGTTTTGGGAAGGAGCACATTTAGGGCGTATTCATTTTTGTTCGTTTTAGAGCCAATGGTTTAAGTATTCTTTACCCAATAAACGTAACGGATTCGTTTCAAATTCGTTTTTGAATTCGCTATCGCAAGAAAGTCTCCATTAATGAATCGTTAATATACAAAAATAATCGTTAATGAATCGTTAATTAAAAAAAGGAATCGTTAACAAATCGTAAATATTAAAAAAAAACGAATCGTTTTCAGATTGGACAGAATATGAGCTATTTGCCAATTTGGACATTATTTGTGTTTGTTGAACTACGTTGTGACACAAAACGGATGCTCCACAATCACGCAAGAACCACTGAACCGATTTATACGATATAGGTACCAACCGATTTGTTATTTCAGCGAAATCGTGATAGGCTATGTTCGATTTACCACGCCTTCTTTAACCGCCCATAAATCAATAAAAATTATATATTTCAGACGGTTTCGGTCGTATAAGACTAAAATTTGGTAATTAAGTTTGTATGATTATTGTCGGTAACTATACTAAAAATGGGCGTGGTCGGATTATATATACACACACTTACTAACACATTACCGATATTTACCGTCTGATCTTAAGTAATGATATGTCTATTTTTGTCTCAGGAAGACCTATTTTTCGTTTCTTGGACTATTGACCTTAGTTGTTCCCTTGTAGTACTGACCCACCGGACCGCAGTTTCTACCATTTTAAGGTACCATTTTGATTTCAGAAATGGAAAGTCCGTAAAAAATCACTAAACTTTTACTAAAAAAATTGTTCGCTAGTGCCACTAGAAATATTAAAATTTTTTTTAAGTTTTTTGCAAAAGTAGGGCAAATTTTTAAATTATAGCAGTCAAATGGCAAGGTCATTTCACCATAGAGGATTCGCTACTAAGGCATGATTGGAATTTAACGGGAGTGATGCAGAATATGCGGAAGCAGAAAACCGTAATAACGCAGCATCCGTATATGCTGGAACAAAATAGTATTGAGCTACGTGCATAAAAATTCTAAGTAAAATTAAAAACAAAATAAATGTTGGAGAATTGGTTTCGTAAACTTGAAAAAAATGATCCAAATTGAAGTTTTCTTGACTCAAAAGTGTTACGATGGTTTGACGAAGCTTAAAAGGAGAAACCAGTGTTTGAATTGCTAACTACAAAATAGCAACAGCACAAAAATCTTTGCTTTGCTGGTTTTCAGCAAAATAAAACAAACTGTTTTCAAGCACATGTTGGAAAAATAAGGATTTTTTTTTTAATTTACTTCATCGACTGAAGCAGCAAACGACAGCTATGATCTTATTGTTTGCTAATCAAAAGCAATAATATACTTGACTGCAAGAACTGCGCGCCAAGAAAGCAAAGCAGCGTTTAAAAACTTTCAGTTTTTTTCAAGGCTCCTGCTACTACTTTAACTTGTGCTTCCGAAAAATCAAACAGTCGCAGCATAAGCAGAAGCAGAAGAATAGTTTCAATAGTTTACAAAGTGCTTTGGCAGTCGACAACTTCGGCAGTGATCGTTTTGATTGACTAAAACTGTTCGCGAAATCGAAAGTCGAAGCAGCAGCAGTTGTTCAACTTTCGCAAGTCGACGCAGCAGCAGTTTTTCAACAGTCGTAGCAGACTATTTTGCGCTAATGATTTTTGCTTATTATTTCTAACTTTTGTTTGATCGCTCTCTTTACTAAATTTTTTCAATATTGCTAAAACGTAAACACCTGCAACAATTGCAAATATGATTCGGATAATAATGTTTTCGGTGGATATTTTATAAAAATAATACGATAAAAACAAACGACAAAAATTTAAAAATTTGCTGTGAGGTTTGCAAGAAAAACGATGAATAAATTTTAAAAATAAAAATAAAAAGCTTAATTATTTTTTACGGCTTTTCCATTTCTGAAATCGAAATGGTACCTTAAGATGGTAGAAACTGAGGTACAGTGAGTTAGTACTATAGGGGTCAACTACGGTCAATGAGTTCTATAACAAAAAATACTTACTGGTACGAAAACATAAACGTATCATTATCAGACAATAAATGCTGAAGTTATAAAGAAATATGTCGATGCGCGACCCCTACGTTCGGCCAAAAAAAAAAACTTTTTGCAACTTTCAATAATGCTTTAGATTAGCTGGTGTGCGGCGAAATTTATTTTTTCGATACGGTCTCGATGTTTTCATAGTGAAACTTGGTATGTAGGTGCTATGTTTCCAAATGGCTGTCATATATAAACATAAAATGTTGCCACGCCTTCTATCACCTCCCATCTATATATCTATCTATCTATCTATCTATCTATCTATCTTCTATCCTGCCGTCATAAAGAAGAGTGCGGCATCTACAATTTTCAAAAGTCTAAGCAAAACGCCTCACAATAAAACTCACACCTCCCTTTCACCGTCAACAAATAAATAAAAAATTGGTTGCTGGAACGTCAGTGGCGAAGCCGCGGACCACTGGATCCTGCTAGTAACGAATACAAAGTTGTAATTACACTGTTCAACACAATAAAAATAACGAGGTTCCGCCAACGGTTTATATAGAGGGGGAGAAATATACGTGTATCGGCTTTTTAAAAGTTTACGTCTGAGTTTTATTTAAGGGGGATTTAATTTTTCCCCCTTTTGAACATTCGTATAGTGAATCGGGAAACGAAACCATGTGACCCTTACATTTTGGGTATAGAATGTGTTCCGCAGACTTATATAAAATATTGCGAGGAACATTTTCGTGGAACATTTTAACCGTCTAACTCTTCATTGTATGGGTCTTTTGGAACCTTTTTTGATAAAAGGAAAATAAGACCCATAAAACAGGGATATAACGGGTTAAAATGTTCCACAAAAATATTTGACAGAAAATTCTAGTATAAGTCTGAATACACCAAAGCCATATATAAGTAAAAACTTTTAAACCAAAGCCAGAAATAAGTAAAAACTTAAAATGTGTTTAAGAGCTAATTTCGTACTTATTCAGAATTGGTGCTGAAATGCCCCACAAAACTCAGTCTTAGGATGTTAGTTTCTATAACAAAAATATTTTAGGCAAAATTTGACTATAAATCACCAAACAAAAGAAAGTTCTACAAATACAAATATAATAATATCTATAAATACAAATTTATTTATTACATTGTTCTTTTAGATCCAGGCACAATGTCCAGCATATTTCAGCTATAAGAGAAGAATTCTCTTCTTGAAACTTGAGAAATATTAGTTCACAACTCAAGTTATGCTAAAGTTATGCTGTTATTCAAAAATACATTTTTGGCAATCAAAAAGCATAATTTGACTTATGCTGTTAGTGCAAAGCAAATTTTTGGAAATGTTAACTCGAGTTATGCTTTTATTTAAAAATAACAACCAAACCTTGAAAACCTTATGTGAATGAAATAAATGATTTTTTTTTTCTAAATCATGAATTCCAGGCAACGCACTTTTACAACGTACGAATAATTGTAATTGATTTTCCTAAGAAATCATTTTTTCTGAAAACTCCTTTTACAATTCCTAAAATGCAATTCAAGACACCACTTTTAATGTATAAAGGTTTTATTATTTCTTATATTAATACAGAAGACATTCTTTAAAATATGGGTCACGCACATATTGCAAAAATTATAATGTAAAAATTTCATGTTAGCTTCTATTTAAAATTTCTCCGAATAGTTTCAAAACTGAAAAGTTTATTTTTTCATATAATTACAAGAGACTCTTTTAAATTATATTGGTAGTGGCGGTATATGAAAAATATCAATTGTAAAGTGATTTTTATAAAGGTATTCAGGGCAACGCACATGTTACATGGGCAACGCACAATTATAGCGTTTGATTGTTCACATTACTGTATACTTCAGTGATACAAAATAAAATGAAACGACTTTTTTTCTATTTTAGTTACTCGAGAGGCTTGAATAACTTGAATTCGTTATACAATTTTCTTTATTTTACAAAAAAATATAACTTTGGCGACATGTTATAACTTCGTAAACTTCGATGTTCGACAATTTGTCGAAAATTAGTATGTTGCAATTTTGATCATTTCGATAAAATATCACTTTGTTTTAATTTTTTCATACAATTTTGTTGTTGCTTCAAAAGTGAAGTTATAACATGTCGCCACTGGTTTCACTTTTATAAGAAAAAAAAATATTCATTACAAAAGACAGAAAAATATTCAATTCTATTAATTGTTACTTCTTTAATTAATGTACTTTGTTATTGCATATTGAGATGAGTCTTAAGTGCAACGAGAAAGAAGATGATTTTCCACAAGCTTCCACAAAGTGTTGCAATTGCAGATTTGGAATTCCGGGTAGACGAGAATGCTCCCACATTCAATTTAAGTGATTTCGGGTATCGATTAAAGATTCTTTATTTTTGTAAAATATTTTTACATTTCTTAATTTATCTGCTGCTCAATTCACGAAATCTTCTGCGTTTCTGATCGTTTTTTGCCGAGCTTTTATTTGTGTCCAAACAATTCTTTTACGGTGGCTCCTATGCCATCTTTCCGTGTGCCGTAGCAAAGAATGACCACATTCTAAATTATTTGTTAAAATTTCATATTAAAAGGACTGTGCATTTTTTGTTGAATTTTCTGCTGTTGCCTAAAATTATATTTTAAAAAAAGATGTGCAATATTACACTGTGCAATTAATGTGTCATCTATTTTTGTTTTAAAGTGTAACATGTGCGAAATGCAAACATTTTTTTGAAATGAAATTTCAACTGAGAACTTATATGCATTGCTATAAAATTAAAAATTATTTTGTTGAAACTTATAGCAAAAAGGCAACACACATATAACATGCAATTGGACGAAAATAATTTTAAGTGTTTCTACTTTACTTAAATTTATTTATTTTGAAATTTAGGTGAAAACTATTAACAATGAATTGATAAATCCACAGCAAATATTGTAATTTTTACAGCTTCCACGAAAACATGTATGCACATACCACTATCAAGATATAACTGACGTTTGTCATATGCTTACCACACAAAAACAAGAGAAAAATATACAAAACAACCGTTGCTTTGAAAAATAATGTCAAATCATCTTCATTGAGATTAACTTGGTATAGTCAATATGTTGTCCTCTCTCTCTTATCAATTTAATTTTTTACCTATGCGTATGACTTTTTCGTGGAATTCGTGATATGTAGCTGAAAGTCAACATTAAATGAAAACTAAATTTATTTGTTAAAATAAGGTTTTTATTTAGTTCATATCAAAACAATATATTTCGGAAAAACTATTGCTTTTGTCTTTGGATAATTCGACTTCGTTTTGAGGTTTGAACGAATCTAATTTTTTTGAAATAACATAACTCGACATGTGTTCTAACAAAATTTCGTTATTTGGCAAAAAAGCATATGCCGAGATGTGTATTTTTTAGAGAATATTTGTTTTTAGAATAAAAACATATTTTGAGTTATGCTTTGCAAAAATCAAGTTTCCGTTTTGACAGCATAAGTCGAATAAGTCGAAAAATGTTTGTATTGATTTATGTTTGCATTTGGAATAACAACACAACACTCGAGTGTTACGCAAAAAATTTATAAAAAAAAAATTCAGAATTAAATCATAAGTCGAGTTGTGTTTTTATTCCATTTACTGAATCGTTTTAAAGCAAGTTATGCTCTTCGGATTTCCTTTAATATCTTTGGGGTTTTTCAATCGATTATCATAAAAATTTGACACAATATGTGATTGAGTACATAGATTAAGATGAAATGAAGAACTCAATTTGAGCATATCTCAAGATATGCTGTTATTCCATATAACCACAGATATTACATGAATTCATTATGAGGTAAACAGATGAATTTCATTAATAGTAACGTCATTATTAAATACTGTAATATTAGGTTTGTGAACATCGGAAGTTACATGATTTAAGAATAAAAACATTTCTAGTCGTTCCTAGTGCTCTACCAGAAACTAAATCTAAATTAACTTCACCTTTCAAAAATTTTATTAAGAGCAATCCTTCATCTGAATGATGTAACAATTAAAAATTCCTGTAAAATTGAGTGAATAATAAAAAAAATCAAGCTAATTCTTAATCCAGCAAGTTTTATTAAATTGAAATCGGTTGAAAATTCGTTGAGTTATTCAATTTTAAGTATTTCTACTTCACTGCAAAATCACCAAAATAACTATGTTTTGATTGTTCTTACTTGCGAAAAACTCAGTTAAGGCAAAATTGCATGAAAAACAACGATTTTGTGCAATTTTTAACATATTAATGCTTAAAATTTAAAATTAACACTCGACGAATTTTTAACTAATTTCAATGAAATAAAACTTCTTGGATTTATAATTAACTAAGCTTTTATATTATTATCAATTATAATAAAAGCGCATTTTAATACACACTACTCGTATGAGTAGAGTGTGTGGCCCATAAGCCAGAGTTCAAATCCCACCTGACACAGAAAGTTTTTTAAATTTAATTAATTTTTCTGTTCGGCCGTCACCTCTGCAGACAATGGCAAACCTCAGAGAGTAAAAACTGACATGAAAAGCTTCTTGAGAACATAAGCCGTTCGGAGTCGGCATAAAAAACGTAGGTAAAGTTCTCGATCATTTGTGTTCAAACATTTCACAACACACACAACACAATTGATCATTAGAAGCTCGGTCAAAGTCCTTTCAAGGGCTGAAATGGGCATTTCGTGTTACTTGTATGAGCAACGCCTGCGATACGAATGCGCACGTATTCAACCACACACAATTTTTGGAGTTAACTCCTTTAGAATCGATTTTATAAAGCGAGTGAGATCATGGTATAATGATTTACAAGGTAGGAGTGACAGTTCTGTTGAAGATTTGGAGTTGTCAAAAACACATTGAAAAGAGAAAACGAAAAAGCAGCAAAACATATGAAAAGCTAAACTTTGTATTGATTTGACAACTCCCGATCGCCGCTCGTGAGAAAAAAGGTAGTTGTCAAGGCTACCTTGTAAATTATTGTATCATGAGTGAGATCAAGTGATGAACAAAAACCCAAGCGTTACGTTTTCTGTCATTCTTCTAGTGATAGTTGTGGTGCTCGGCTCTCAGCCGCGAGACTATGCGCAGCAAAATACAAACAACAAAGAAATTCTAACAAAATACACACAGCAGCAATCTGCTATTAACATATATAAAATTGAATTGGAAGTTTTTCTAAAACTCCAAAAGAACTGGGCCGATTTTTATGAAATAATAGAATATTAAATATGTGCTACAGCACATTTTCCTGTCGAAATTTTAACAGTAAGTATATTAGATTTGTATATATATTATGTTAAGATTATGTTTGATATATTATTGTATATTATAATATTAAGAATATGTACTAACTACGAAAATGTTTCGAAATAATCTACAAATCTACGCTGCGGCCACACGTGAGAGTAAATGTTCATTTGCAAAATGTCGTCAAAGGCACAGGTTCGACCACTTTATTATTTTGGTTGCTTTTGTTCAGTGATGCTTTATATGCCAACACAGCACGAAACTTAAATGGGATAAAAATGGGGTACTAATTATTTTGTAGAATCTGTTTATCAATATATTCCAAAATGAAATGCAACTTATTCATATGATATTTTATGAGTCAAATAAGGGCAATTAAAAAAATTGCATATATTTCACTACAAGACATGAAAGAAAAGTGCATATTTAAAGTTCGAATTTTTTTAGGGAGAAAAAAACAACACTGTTTCCTTACTTCGATTTCGCACTGGCTGTGGTTGTCTAAATTCACTGTCTCAGTAAAATTTGTTGCCAGTGGACCAGCCTTACCATATGGGCAGTTAATCCTGTTTTGGGCAGTATTTTGAGCAGGTAGACTTTACAAAAAAACATATGGCAATGCTGCAGTGGACTGCCAGTGATGTCAAGGTGTGAGTGTTTTAGTGAAAAGTGAGAGTGTATTAAGTTTTTCGAACTGTTAGTGTCTTCGAACTGGCACGTGTGGCTAGGGGGAAAAAAAGGGAGCTATATGAAAAAGTTACCATTGCCATAAGCATTTGACGTTTAAGGCCCTCACAGTTTTGTTTTTGGAAAACTTGCTGCAGCTATTTTAAAATTGGCCTACCTTATGATTGTGTCATAGTTTAAATCGTTTTTAAGAAGAGAACTAACGCTGGACAAAAAGGAGTAAAAATTATTTAGATTTTATTATCTTAGCAATTATTTTCAGAGAATAAATAATAATTATTTTTAGATTTTGAAACCAAGAAAGTAATGTGAAAAAATTGTTGTACCGCCGTTTTGAAGGTGCCATTAGACTTCTCTCACATTGTAGAATATGTTTTCGTATTGATTTTTAAAATTTTGAGCAAAAAGTAATTATTTCTGCTTTTTATTTTTAAAGCAAAAATAAAAGGCAAAAACTGACCGATATTTTTTGAGCATTAAATAACTGGTAAGTTTTGATTTTTATTTTTTAAGGCAAAAATATAAAGCATAATCTGACCGATATTTTTTTGAGCACTAAATAACTGGTAAATTTTGATTTTTATTTTTTAAGCCAAAAATAAAAAAGCAAAAAGTGGATCTAAGCTTACATTTCATCATGCGACATCATTATCATCATCATGCATGGAGCTTGCATTTTCTGCCTTAAAATTAGTTAAAATTAGAGAAACTTTGGTTCAATCGTAAACTCAGATCCACATTTTGACTTTTATTTTTGCTTTAAAAAATAAAAATCAAAACTAACCAGTTATTAGTGCTCAAAAAAATATTGGGCAAATTTTGCTTTTTATTGTTGCCTAAAAAAATAAAAATCAAAACTTATCAGTTATTTAGTGCTCAAAAAATTTCGGTCAGATTTTGCTTTTTATTTTTGCTTTAAAAAATAAAAAGCAGGAATAAGTACAGCGTGGGCCCTAATAACTGTCGCACTTTATTTTTTAAATAATAAACAAACGATTTTGCTTTTTGAGCTGAAAACATATATTCTTTATTATTTGCAATGTTGTCTAAAATTAGTCGTATTTAAGTTCAAATCTTTCTCCTTTCATTTTCTTCACAAGCTTCAAACGTTTTGGGAAATTTGAACAAGCGGCACGGATGACTTCTTCTCGTATTTCGTCCCAAATTTTTTGCAAAAGGCGTTTGAATTGTTCCAGTTTTATGTTCCTTAAATTTGTCAGTTTGCCCATCATGTATCCCCATACGCAGAAATCCAAAGGGTTCAGATCCGGAGAAGATGGAGGCCATTCATCCACCACAATAAAACATGGAATATTATCTTTGCACCAATCCTGGACAGTTCTGGCCTTGTGAGCCGGTGCAGAATCCTGCTGGAAGCAATATGGTTCATTGCCAAAAATCTCTGATGCATGAGGCAAAAAATGGCTTATCAGCACTTCATCCAAATAATATTTTGCGTTGATTTTAACGCCCTTATCGATAAAAAGGAGAGGAAGCTTGCCTTTTGCGGATATGGCTCCCCAAACCATGACAGATGTTGTGTTTTGGTATCTTTCGATGCCCTTTTTATCAGCTGGAATATCAGACATACTTGTAGCATACACGCGGTCATTCTTTGGTTGTGACTTTTTTGCAGAAGGAACAACTTCTCATCTGAAAACACAATATTGCAACTTGCGTGCCGCTGAAGGAGTAGGGAGCTTCTTTCTCTTCGCATTTTCTTTTGACGCTCCGTAAGTCCATTTTTTTTTTTTTTTTTTTTTTTTTTTGTTTTTAGAAACATTTTTTAGGATGTTTCGAATGGTTTTGCGGCTCACACTCAGATCTTTGGCCAATTTTCTTCCAGAAACAGCACAATTCCTCCTTATCCGTTCACGAACATTCTTCACCAGATTAGGAGTTCTTACGCTGCATTTTCGACCAGATTTTTTGGATATTTTGACACTACCAGTTGCCTTAAACCGAGCCACAGTGCGCTGCACAAATCGGCGGTTAATATCCAGGGTTTTCAGCGACTTAACAATCTCACTTGTTATTTTACCCTGCATATGCAATTTTTGAATTAATTCTCGTTTTGCTTCCATCGCTCACAATTTTTTATTTGAAGTTTAAAGAAATAAAAAAATTCACCTCTATTTCACAATTGATGTAAAAATGACATTTTGTGACAAAAAACAGTTTATGCTTGCTCAGTTTTACAAAACGGTACTTCGAAACAGTGCGACAGTTATTAGGGCCCACGCTGTATTATTTTTTGATCAAAATTTTAAAAGTTATAATATAATTATTATGTTTTGCTTTTTATTATAAAATGCATAATTGGTACGGTCTCTGATTATTTTTAATATGCAAAAGGTGTTTCCAACTTTATTTGCCATAAACAAATGGCAGCACTCAATCCGTATATTGCAGCCTGTCGAATTAGAAATAAATTTAATTCGGTGAAACCGAGGCAATGGACCAACCCTTCGGCCGCTGGATATTCGGCTATCCGTCCTTGCAGCTCGACGGATATCCGGTATCCGTCCAAATCACTACCCGTTGCATCTCTAGTCTAAACTTCGAAAATATGAAAAATCGATTTTTTCAAAATTCTACACTAGAATACTGGCTTAGGTAACTTTTAAAATTTGCTTAAAGTAAGCATAAGTGAAAATTAAATAATTTCAGGTCCTTATGATACCTTTCCTTATGATATCGACTAAATACTCTTATACATTTCAACAACAAAATTACAATAAAATTAATTTCTACATTTCGTTTGATACCAAATATGTATTTCTATGGAAAATTGTGAAAAAAACAAATTTCCGCTGATTTTGAAACCCTAAACCAGACATGCTCATCTTGCTTGCTTTACTCGCCATACAATTTTTTTTCTTCATTCTCTATCATTGTTTTTGTTTTTTTTTTTTTTTCATTGCTAAAAGTTACGATGCGCAATATTTTGTGTTTGATTTTGTTTTTTAAAAATCATTTGCTCTTTTGTAAAATTTCGTGAGTTCCACTGCCCTAAATCATCGATTGAGCACGTATAAAAAACACGTCAACCTTGGATTTTTGTCCTCTATCATAATAAGTGATAAGGAATTATTTTTCACAGCGTTTGCTTACGTTAAACTTGAAGATTTAGTACATTTTCTTGTCCTGGCTGTTTGTTTTCTGTAGGGAACAATTTGTGCGATTGTAGGTCGAAACATTGACGCATACTGTACGTTAAATACAATAAAAGCAGCGTCATACTCTTGGCAATTAGAGCACATTTTGAGGAATTTTAAAAATTTCGAAATTATATAGTTTCATGGCTTAACATTTTTGTTGTAATAAATTAAATGAACAATTTACTAAAGTTATTTATATTGAAATAAAAAGTTGGGTTTTATTTATTTCAGCGCACTAAGAGAAAGTTTGTGGATGTTGCAAAACGTTTGGAAAATCTTTATGATAGTCTTCGTGATAGTAGAGTAAGTTAAAAAAATTGTTTATATGTGTTCTGCCATTTAAAGACTTCTCTTGCCTTCACTCAGCTTGTCCCAGCTACAATTGCGGCACTCAATCAAATTGTGCAATATATTCAAATCGGCGACTATGCAAATGCTCTTCAGGTGCACACATCAATAGCATTTGGTTCTGATTTCTCGCAGTGTGCCGGATTCATGCCAGGACTGAAGGTGCTCATGCAATCGGCAGCGGACTTACAAGTTTATTTAAGATAAATGTACTCAATATAAAGCAGCTGGTGGCTTCATTAAAACTTCTCTTAGTTTATATTTAAAATATCCTAACTCTGTTTATTTTTATTATTAAAGCGTTTTATTGTGTTCTCTGTTGATATCATGTTGTAAAATGTGGCTTGAAAGATTGTTTTAAGTTTAATTTTGCGTACACAAAACAAAATCTTAAAATATTTGTTTTCAGAGAAACAGCCTAGCAAAATTTATATTATTTTGTTTAAAAAATTTTCATTCAGTTCAATATTTTATTTCTTATTGTGGTTTAAAAATTCTTAAAAAATTATATATTAACATACTTTTAAATATTATGCACTATATTATATCGCGAATAAAAACTATTTGCAAATAAATTTGAAGATTTTGTTTGGCTATTTTTTTATTTAAATTATTGCTATTAGCAGTCAAAGGGTGCCCCGGTTAAGGTAAGTGAAATGCCCAAGTGTTTAAATCTTTGATTTTGTCTAATTTTGTGGTCACTTGAGCTTGAAATAAGGTGCCCATGATTCATTTGGTCTTGCCATCTCTCTTGAAAAAATGGGTATTTTCCAGTTTTAATTTTGTTTCTCGTGATGGGATTGCTGAAAAATCTGGAAATTTACCTATACATAGAGCATTGCACGAACATAATCAGCCCCATCATGAATAATTTTTCACTCGGAACCGGAAAAGGTAGTTTCCGTTTAAAAGATAGCAGACAAGGACATCACATTTTTTGTTTTCACACTCATGAATATTGACGGCTGACGAACAAATTTGCATTAATAATTTTCAAAAAGTTCTGGAGCTCCGATACAATAATAAAATAATAATTCATGATACAATAATTTACAGGGTAGCCTTTTACAGGGTAGCGGTCGGGAGTTGTCAAATCAATACAAAGTTTAACTTGTCATCTGTTTTGCTGCTTCTTCGTTTTCTCTTTTCGATGTGTTTTTGACAACTCCAAATCGACAATAGAACTGTCATTCCTACCTTGTAAATCATTATACCATGCTCGTACCCATTTTCTCTTCTGCCCACTGCCCGACCCGAATGTATGTGTGTAAGCTGATGTATGTGTAAGCTCTCAATGTTTATATGCAATATTTTTATTACTCTTCATTTGAGTATAGCCAATTTTTAATCAACATAAAAATTATTTATATACATATAAGTACCTATATTCTCGATATAACTAAACATATTTGGTGTACTGTTTGTCATTTTGGAAGAAAGAGCTTGGTTAAAATTTTTATAAAAATATTAAAAATATCAATTTCAAAAAATCTTTAGTTACCAGGTGTCAACGTATGGCCATCGATATAAAAAAATTGTATTGTACAATAAAATATAATAAGAATAAATTAAAATGAAATTAAAATTAAAAAATGTTGATTTTTTTACTTTATAAAGAAAAAAGGGTTTTTAAATGCTTTAATTGTATTTATATTAGCTAATTTTTAAAAATCTTAAAATCACAAGTTAGCAAAGAAAGAAGAAAATGTTAATAAACTATCCGGCCATAGAGCACTCTATAGTACGCATAAACTTCTTCGCATTGCTATAGGTACATATATATAGGTACATATATGTGTGGTGACTCAATAGCATCACAAAATAACACGATGAATTCACAAACTGTATCGTCTCAAATTTATACTCTAACGAATTCTACTTTATTTATTCTTATTATTACGATCAAGTTTTCTTTGAATTGAACATTTTATTAATCAAAAATTTTCAAATATTTTTTTATGTTGTGAAAATTTGTTCAATTAAAAAGTTTAAAAAATATCTTGAAATAAAAATATCAAAAAATATAATTTGTTTGCACCAAATATTGGCGATCCTGCCAGGAGCGAGACCATGGATATATAATGCAGCAGACAAATTTCCGCAACTTTTGCCGAAGATACCAGCAAGTAACATTGGCCAACAATCGCTACACCAACACGTAAGCGTCCTATTGGTACACCCCAACATGCCCATACAACAGCAGTAAAGAAGCGCCAACACCATTACTGCCACATAGCAAAACAGCAACAACCAGGTCATAGTTACAACAAATTGTGCCAAAAGTAACACTGGCGCTGGATACAACAGCAACACCATCATAGTTCATAACCACCACGACATCATTTGTCCAACGGAAAGCCGAAGAAACATCAACTACAAGCTAACAACAATATAAGCAGAAACAACAAATACGTGTACAACAACAACAGTTTAGCAGCAACGTTAACTACAACTACAAGTCCAGCAACTACAACAGCAAAGCAGCAGCGACAACAACACATTAGCAGTAGACACGGTCGCTGCCTAACAACGACAACAACAGCAGCGACAACAACACATCAGCAGTAGACACGGTCGCTGCCTAACAACAACGACAACAACAGCAGCGACAACAACACATCAGCAGTAGACACGGTCGCTGCTTAACAACAACAATACTAGCAGCAGCGGCAACAGTAACAACAACAACAGCAGCTTGTTACGCTACAGCGCAGTCAGCAACATCAACAGCGCAGTCAACGTCAACAGCGCAGCCAACGCCAACATCGCAGCCAACGTCAACAGCGCAGCCAACGTCAACAACGCAGTCATCGTCAACAGCGCAGCCAACGTCAACAGCGCAGCTAACGTCAACAGGGCAGTCAACGTCAACAGCGCAGTCAGCGTCAACTGCACAGCAAACGTCGACAGCGCAGCCAGCGTTGCAGTCAATATCAATAAAATTTTTTTTTATAAATGTTGAAATTGTGTTGAAATTAATTACAACACAAAACAACAGAAGGCCGACAGTAAATTAACTTTTTTATAAATTAAATTAAAATTTAAAAAAAAAAAAAATTGTAATATATGTAATAATTGTATATAATTGTATATAATAGCTTATCATGAGGCACACACTTAGCTTTATACACGGTTGGCAAACGATCGGGTCGGAAGAAACCGATCGTTTTACTCCGTCGGTACTACACTACACCTAGGTACACAAAATTGTTTAGGTACATAAAATATCAGAATGAGTATAGTACACAGCCCCACCCAGCCCTCTCACACCCCTACCCCCATAGCACCACAAAATAATATGATAAATTCACAAACTGTATCGTCTCAAATTTATACTCTAACGAATTCTACTTTGTTTATTCTTATTATTACGATCAAGTTTTCTTTGAATTAAAAATTTTATTAATCAAAAATTTTCAAATATTTTTTATGTTGTAAAAATTTGTTCAATTAAAAAGTTTAAAATATATCTTTAAATAAAAATATCAAAAAATATAATTTGTTTGCACCAAATATGTATATAAATAATTTTTATGTTGATTAAAAATTGGCTATACTGAAAAGAAGAGCAATAAAAATATTGCATATAAACATTAAGAGTAATATCAGTTTATGTGTTGAATAACTCGTAAATTGATAATATCTATTTAAAAATACTATTAAGCAAAAATGCCAACTGTAGAGCTTCCAATAAGAATAACTTCAAAACGCCGAAAATTTCTAGCTAACTATACCAACAAATGTAAACAATCCCCTCCAGTACGCTGAGTGTCAATTATCTCCTTTAGGCTACCTATTTCAGTAGCTATACAATATATAGTTACTTTACTAACGCTTGGTAATGCAGCGCGGAACCAATGCGTGAATAAAAAAAAACGATGAGTGTCAATTTACTCCTTTCCTAGTTATTTCAATGCAGCGCCGAACCAATGCGTGAATAACAAAATAAAACAAAATTCCAAATAATTGAGTGATTCTCCAAACTTTGATTTGAGTTTAGTGCGTTTCATTTAGTTTTGCATTCGATTCATAACAGTTGGTCAATAAAGTCGATTTAAAGTGTGTGTGAAAAAGAGTGTAATAGATCAGAACGGTGAAGAAAATTATAACTAAAATAAATAATAAAGAACGGTGAAGAAAATTATAACTAAAATAAATAATAAATAAATTGTGAAAGTGTTAAAGTAAAAAAAGTGAAAAGGTAATAAATAAATAAAATAAATAGAATAAAATGATAATTAGGTTAGGGCAGGAGAAGTTACCTTTTTATGAGCCATAAACTACCAAAAATTAAAAAAAAACTATACAAATTTCGATTATAATAATTAGGTGGATGTTTGAATAATTAGGAAATGTTCGTGTCTTAACATTTTTTTGAAATTTAAATTAAAAACCAAAAAAATTAAAAATGAACGGAAATAAATTAAACAAATTTGAACGCTTTGAGTTGAGTTGAGATGCAGGAAGTTAAAGGTAAGGATAACGAAAACAAAATAGACTTATTACCTTTTTAGAAAGAAGCCTATTTTAGAAACCAATTTAATATTGGCGTAAACTAGTCCACTATAAACCTGTAAAACCATGACACTAATTTACAATAATGTTATACTTTTAGACACTATTCAGCAAGAAAATAATATACTTTGTGGTTAAATGGAAGTAATAATTGAAGCACTGGCTGAACAAAAAGTTATTATTAAAAGCCCCGTACGCGAGCACAATGACGAAATTGACCTTTACAAAAAATTACCGATAACTAGCAGTAACGATATCGAGCAGCTGAAGGCAGAAATTAACTCCGAAAACAAGGCCTTATATGTAAGTTACATGTTCGTTCGTTCATTCGTAAAAAAAAGTTATTCGTTCATTCGCTCGTTTTTATTCTCTTTATTTTATTATATTTTGTGATTTTATTTCATTCAACATGTTTTGTTTTTTGTTTGCAATAGATCAAAACAATGAAATATTTGCTCCAGCCTGCAGGAGTCATTAAAAGCCTTAATAAAATTTTAAGCAACGACGTTGTTATGTTATACAATGTTGATGGTATTCAAGGGAAGGAGGCATTAAAAAGGCTTTCAAATTTTTATAATGCGCTTTTAGGTATTTTAGAGTATTTAATATAAAATATAAACCTGAAATATCATTCCTCAATTTCAGACTCTATAACAATCAAGGATGGCTCCGGCACTGCCAACTTTCAGCTTCGGAAAGCTCTAAGTTTGCAAAAGAAGCGCGTATTTAAGGCCATATGCGTGGAAAAGAAGAAATGGATGGCAAACTTTAAAGCGGTTCAAAATACCTACAATAAAATACTTTTTACTTTTCGTCAATCTAATTAATGAAATAAATTTAATTGTTAACTTTATTATTAAATTTTTCCCATTTTTTCAATGAATAGGTTTGAAAAGACACAAATTAAAACACTGCAGTACCCCGAACTAGTACAAAGCTAGGAAGTCGCTACCCCCGTGGTAACCACCAGTAGTTGCGAGCTGATACCTTTTGTACGCTTTCTACTGCTGATTTTAGTATAGGGATGTCATTGGAAGTAGTGACATCTGCCACCCTCTGCATTACCAGTAGCTAGCTTCTTTGTTGACTCCCAGTAGCTAGCGAGCTCGTTAGTTAGCCGGCATTACAGAAGTAGTTACGTACTGATAACCAGCGTAGTAACTAGCTACTGAGAAGCACCGAAGTAGCTAGCTACTGAGAAGCGCCGAAGTAGCTAGCTACTGGTAATGCAGGGGGGACAGATGTCACTACTTCCAATGACATCTCTGTGTTAAAATCGTCAGTAGAAAGCGTACAAAAGGTAGTAGCGGGCAAGTAGTGGTACTTACCACGGGGGTAGCGATTTCCTAGTTTTGTAATAGTTCGGCGTACTGCAGGGTCTTAACAGCTGACTACATTAACTACAACACATTCATTCACACGCATGCTTGTTAGCGGGGAGAAGGGAAAGGGGTAAGATCATATCGACAGCAGAAAACAAAAAGAATATTGCTCGCTTTGTTTTCTGATTGCCTGGTAGCAAAATCAGAAATACAAGCACTTTGTTGCATTGACTGTCTCTGCCAACAAGCATAAAAAAAAACAAAAAATTAAAAATCCAAAATTTATTTCATTTCAGCTTACACACGTACATTGAAATCAGTGTATCAGCTTACACACATACATTCAAATTTATATCGACCCTATAGGAACAAACTAACTTGTTTTTAAAAACAACTAATTAAAAAACTAATTTAAAATAAAGTAGTATATGAACTACTTTGAATTATATTAAGGCGGCATCCACTTCAATTCTAAATAGACTTTTTTTATTTAATTTTTTACGATGCCTTATGCATTCACGTAATGAATTTATATTTATACATTTATATATTTTTCAAATCAGACTTTCTTTCAAACTTTTTTTCAAAAGACTTTTTTATTTAATTTTTTAATATGCCTACGTAATGATTTATGTATTTTTTTTTTCAAAACAGTCAAACAAATTATCTCTTTGATGTATAGAAATTTAAAATTTTTATGCTTTTAAATTCATCTTCAGTAAGTGGAATATGAACTAGTTTTCAATTGATTTATTTTAAAGTAGTTACAAAATAATTTAAATTTAACTAGTTTAACAAGTAGTTGAAAATATATGCAGACGAAAGTCAATTGACTTATTAAGCGGACATCACCATACAAAATATGTTAGTTCGTTCTATTGAAAAAAGTCAGAATTTCAACTAGTTGTGGTTGACAAAAAACTACTTTATCAACTACTTTTTAATTAGTTGATTTTCCTACAGGGGACCTAAAACACTTACACATGCGCTACAGCTTACACACATTCATTCACAAATCAGTATTGAAAAAAAAACACTTGCGCATCCGCTAAAGCGCGCACATAAGAGAGCGACAGAGACAGACAGGGTTCACGATGCGATTGTCGGACAGAGGGCAGAAGAGAAAAGGGGTACGAACTTTATTCATTTTGTAGCTTTTTAGTTCTAACATTTTTCCGCAGTTCTAAACTGGGAACTGATCACCGAAAAATGCAGAAAAAATATATCTGATAGTCATGCATACTCTTATTTATAATATACTCTCATTGCTTTATATGCCAACACGGCACCAAACTTAAATGGGATAAAAATGGGGAACTAATAATTTTGTAAAATCTGTTTATCAATGTTTTCCAAAATGAAATGCAACTTATTCATATGATATTTTATGTGTGAAATAAGGGAAATTAAAATAATTGCATATATTTCACTACAAGACATGAAAGAAAAGTGCATATATAAAGTTGAAATATTTTAGGGAGAAAATACAACACTGTTTCCTTACTTCGATTTCGCACTGGCTCTGGTTGTCAAAATTCACTGGCTCAGTAAAAGTTGTTGCCAGTGGACTGCCAATGATGTCAAGGCGCGAGTGTATTAGTGAAAAGTGAGAGTGTATTGAGTTTTTCGAACTGTTACTGTCTTCGAACTGGCACGTGTGGGTAGGGGGTAAATACATATTCGTTATTTGCATGCCAGTACTATCACGTGTGGCTGCAGAATAACTGAGACAGTGCATTTTGACAACCGCAGCCACTGTGAAATTGAAGCAAGGAAAACAGTGTTGTGTTTTCTACCTAAAACATTGAAACTTTAAATATGCACTTTTCTTTCATGTCTTTTGAAATATATGCAAATATTTGAATTGCCCTTATTTGACACATAAAATATCATATGAATAAAGTCCTCTGCCCACTTACGACACGTAATGAAACTTCAATATATAACTTCCCTGTGTTCTTATGTATTCATGCACGCTAACCGGTGACGAAACGGCAACGACCTACGAAAAAGTCGGTGGCTATAAAACCAAAGAATTCTGACGGGCTTTTCGTTTCGTTACGTGCCGTAAGTGGGCAGAGGCCTTAAGTTGCATTTCATTTTTAAATATTGATAAACAGATTTTACAACATAATTAGTTCCCCATTTTTATCCCATTTAAAATTGGTTTTGTGTTGGCATATAAAGCATCACAGAATAAAAGCAAACAAAATAATAATGTGGTCTAAGCAAAACAGATAAAAAATTATTAAATTAATTAACTTTAGCGCTCCCGTGATTTACTGTGGAATATGTCCAGTTCTTTGTGCAGTCGGAGTGACCTCAAATGCAAGTCAATTGATGAAATTGCCATTATTTAACAAATGCGCTTCCCAGTACCTTCTATTGTTGTGATATTTGCTCTTCTTTCGGCATTTTCTTCTCTTTATTCACTCGTTTATTAATTGTTCAAGTTCATAAATAACTCCAATTGTTGCGAGAACCCGTGCCATTGACATTTTGGTAATGAATATTTACTATTACGTTAATAGCAGCGTAATTTGTAGATTTTTTGAAAGATTTTCGAAGTTAATACATATTTCGGCTAATCACAGTTTAAACGTAAATTAACAAAGCGTATTATAGCATTTGTTATTTTTGCAACTGTGAGCACCTCAGTATGCGTTTGTCATATTCAATTAGGCTATTCACAGTTTAAACGTATATTTACAAAGCGAATTTATAGCATTTGTTATTTTTAAAACTTTGAGCACCTCAGTATACGTTTGCCGTATTCAATGATTTGCAACGCTGTTATATATGCTGTAGATAGGGCATAAAAATACGAGACACAAAAAACACTTCCAAGGGCTACTTTTATTTACACGTGTTTGCGTATTTGCATGCAAAACAACAACAAAGAAAAGTACGCTTACGTAAGTTGGCGTAAAAATAACAAATCATACCTCAGTATGCGTTTGCCGTATTCAATGATTTGCAACGCTGTTATATATGCTGTAGATAGGGCATAAAAATACGAGACACAAAAAACACTTCCAAGGGCTACTTTTATTTACACGTGTTTGCGTATTTGCATGCAAATCAACAACAAAGAAAAGTACGCTTACGTAAGTTGGCGTACAAAAAACAAATCGTAAATTAAACAGGCCTGTGTACTTAAACTGTGAATAGCCCAATTCTTTACTGGCATGCCAGTACTATCACGTGTGGCTACAATGTAAGAAATGTATGTAGAAAAAATTGACATGTGGAAAACTTTCTTTCTTGTATAAATTTATTTATACATTTAAGAAATTTGTATTGATTATGCATACTGAAAAAAGTTCGCCCTGTAAAAATATTCTACCTTCAAAAACTAAATGCACCCTTGACATAGTGCTAGTTATTTGACAGTAGAAAAATCAAACAAATGATGACCACTGGCTGCATTCCGCCAAGGCGAGCGCTCAAGAAAATTCGGGTGAATGGCTACACTTTTGACAGCGCTTGTAGCTGTCTATGCTCGAGCGATGTGCATTTTACGTAGCGAAATTACGCTACTTCTACTCAACAGTTGCAAGTTATGTCATTTAAAAGCTGCTTGCGCTCCAATTTGCATGAATTTGCAAACACTCAAATGAAACCCTTCAAATGCAAATTTTCGTGGCTTGTGCTATTTTTAATGTTTTAAACTTTCCTTTGCTCCTTGCAATGGTTGAATAAGGTCCGAAATGTGCTCCTTAATAGCCATATCGAGATCATCATCCAATTGCATCTCTAGCACTACGTTTTGCATTAAGTAAACCTCTAAGCAGAAAGAAATTAGGTTTTAAATTCAACAAAGCAAAACAAGCGAACAAACTACGTCAAACGTCAGTTGTCAACAGATCTGACGTTCGACGTAGCAACGCATTCAGAGAAATCCAGCGTAAAATGATTCATCGCTACAATAGCGCTCGCCTTGGCGGAATGCTGCCACTGTCAGACTGCTTATTTTCTTTTAGAATTGTATTAATTGTGTACTAAGTGAAGTATTTATTAAAGTAAATTCGGGATAAAATTTTGCTAATTAATCAAAATCAAGCTTGTCATCGCTTTTTACAAACAATGAAAAAAATAACATTATCTGATAGCAGTGCTATTTGGTTGGAACACGCCCAACTAATTAACGATGCATATAAGGGAGACTATGGAAATTCTAATCCTAATACGTACTACGAACTTAGTAAAGAACTCTTCCAATTCCATTCATCACCCAAAACTCAGAACTCTAATAAAAAAGAAACAGTTGCAGATGAAAATTTACTTAAAAACATGGCTGGCTTTAAAAAGGAAGAAATTAAACAGAAAGTAATACGTAAAAAAAAATATAAATCAGATTCAATTTCAATGAAACCATTAGTATTTGAAACGAAAATTGCAGCGTTTCTGCATCATATTAAAGAAATGGAAAGTTTTAAGTATGGCAGTGCTGCTAAGTCAACTACTGTTATGCCACGTTACTGGGAGGAACGCCACAAATTTCCAAAATTCAAAGGTGCCAACTCTACTGACCAATTCCAGAGCTTTTCATTTGGTGAACATAGTTATCTAATACCACCGCACAGTAAATTTTACAATCGTGATGTAAAACAGTTCAATGAGATTCTTGGGGAAATGCAGACTTATGACCTCATAGTAATGGATCCTCCTTGGCGAAATAAATATATAAGACGACTGAAAAAACTAAAGTTGGATTTGGCATATGATATGTTGGACAACATGGAGCTTCAGAAAATGCCTATTCCTCAGCTGATTGAGCGCAATACACTTGTAGCAATTTGGTGCACTAATGCGGAACAGCATCAAAGAGCATTGATGGACAAGTTTTTACCGGCGTGGAATCTACGTCTTGTCCAAACAATAAAATGGTTAAAATTAAACACTTCTGGTGATTTGATTGGAAATATCAACGAACTCAGTAAGAAACAGCCATACGAAATACTCTATATTGCATGCCACCAAGAGGAAGATAATAACTTTAGTGGATTGCAATCAATAGAGATGATCGGAAGTATCCCTAGCATTGTGCACTCTCATAAACCACCTCTGCTACAGTTTCTACGGGAATACCTGCCAGCTAAAGCCAGGTGCTTGGAATTGTTTGCGCGCTATTTGCAGCCACATTTTACCTCAATAGGTTTGGAAGTATTAAAACTCATGGACGAACGACTGTATATAAAGAGAGAATCAAATTATATAAAATCAGTTTAAAAATAACTTAATTCGTTTCCAAGTAATGACTAAAAATTCAATGGTTATTTTCAATGGTTTTGTCCGAATCCCAATTCAACGAGTTAATTGATCTTTTGGTTTTTTGCTATTTTTTTTTTATGATTTCAATTTTTTCTTCTAAAACCATACCATAAGTTGTCAAAAACAGCTGTTCATGCAACACAGCTAAGAGTGAAGCAAATGAACAGACACCCATTGGCTGCATTCAGCGGAAAATTTGCTAGGTAGCTGTTGAAAACCTTTCGGGCTGAATGGTATGTAGCATTAAGCACCCATACAATTTGTTCCCTGAGCGGTTACCATTAATATAAACCGAAATTCGTTAATGAAAATATATTTAATTTCGGTCATATGCATGTGCAGCTGCTATGGTTGTTCTATTGCTGCACATTTACATTTTCAACAATTTTTATGTTTTCGCTGGAAAATCTAGTTTGTACTAGACTGCAAAAAACACTAGCTTTTGCTGAAATTTGTATTCACTTCAAAACTAGTTAAAACTTTAAATTTCCTAGTTTTAGCTTGAACTGCCTTTTTATTCACTCGGCCCATTGTCTTCGAAACAGTTGGAAATTAGCTGCAAGTTGCTACAGCGTTCACATGTGCAAGTTCATTTAAAAATGTCGTCGAATGCGAAGGTTCTCCCAGCGATTTCAGTATTGCTTGAGCATAATTTCACTTTAGGCGCCGGACCCGAATATTTGTTTTCTTATTTTTGTTAAGTGTATTTGGGCCTCCTAAGCCCAAATATGCAAAAAAAAAAAAATTGTAGCTCGCGAATGGTTTGATAATTTAATAAAGTTTGATAATTTGGTGCAATTTTTTATGTGTGCAACAGCTGGAAACTAAAAAACTCGCAACGAAATGGTTAAAATTGTGTTTTTCACGATAAGATGATTAGCCCTTGTGCGGAATGGTCAAAACAATATTTAACATCAAACAATTTTATCTTAAATAAAGGCTATTTTGGCTATTTCCCTTCGATTTTTTTTCTGTTTCCATCTTCCACACTCTTAAAAAATTGCACTGAGTTTTCAATCTTTAGTGACTTTTATATATTGAATCGTTCGCGAGCGACAGTTTTATTTCATATTTGGGCTTAAGAGGCCTAAATACATTTAACAAAAAAAGTCCCTCACCACATATAAAAATTATTCCATTGCTTAGGAGAAAGTATAAGGTAGAAGAGACAGTTTCTTGGCATACCATAAGTTGTCAAAAAAATGCCAAGAAAGAGCGCGTTTATTATTAGCTGTATTTAATTCACATTGGCTGCATTCAGCGGAAATTTTCCTAAGTAGTTTTGCACGACTTTTGGGCTGAATGGTATGTAGCATTAAGCAGGGTTGGTATTATTGACAGGGTTGGTATTATTGGTAAAAATTTATTGTGAAATTTCGAAATTTACAATACGAAAATTCCTTTATTTTCATGTCAAGTTCGAGAGAGTGATTTTATGCTTATTCTTCTTATCTCTTTTGAACTAGAAAAATACGGAAACACGTTCTAGCAGCTTGTAAGTTACTACAATCAAGTACCTAACCTAGCGTCCACACGTGCAAGTGAATGTTCGAAAAACTCAATACATCCAAACATTTTTACTAACACACTCACATTATCGGACTTGCAGCCTACTTGCAGTGCTACTTGCACGGAAATTTCCTAACCATTGAATTTTTTTTCACTTGCTGCAAGTAAATGTCAGAAAAGGGGATAAAAGTGATGTTTTTGTAGTGCTTTGTGGATTTTTCCGGGATTTCCTCAAGTATATAGAAGCAACATTAGTTACATGTTTTCTAACTTCTTCATTTCAAGCAATACTGAAATTTCAGGAAGAACCTTCGCATTTGACGACATTTTTAAAAGAACTTCCACTTGCACATGTGGACGCTGAAGCAACTTGCAGCTAATTTCGAACTTTTTCGAAGACAATATATATTCTCCACTTGCAAGTGATTACTGGCACAATTAGACACAGGGTAAACAGACCTATTATCCATGTTTTCCCTATCGTTTATGTTTCAGAGTTTGCAAAGAAGAAACACTTGCTTATAAAATATTTCCTATTTTATTTTATTATTAATAGTGAGTATTGCAGTAAAAGTGAGTGATTATTAGTGGAAGTTAAGTAATTTGTTAGTTCCATGTTATTTAGCAGCAAGTATAATTATATCATGGCAAAGAAGAGAGAGAGCACAATCGGCCATTGTCTTTTTTCTTACTTACTTAGGTGGCCGTAATAACTCGTGTCCGGGTTTCGACCGACCTCATCAGCTCTCGCCAGGCGCCTCTGCTTTGCGAGCGCCTGCTCCAATCGGATACACCAAGTGCGGTTAGGGCTCCCTCAGCCTGGTCCATCCATCGGAGGCATGGTCCCCTCGTCGTCGTTGACCAGCGACCCTCGCCTCGAGCACCTTTTTCGCTGGTGCTTCGTCGTCCATACGATCGACATGACCCAGCCAGAGTAGTCGCTGCACAGTTATACGCCGAACTACGTCAATGTCTTCGTAGAGCTCATACAGCTCTAGGTTCAGTCGGATGCAATAGTCAGCGCCGACTCGAACAGGACCGAAGATTTTGCGAAGAGCTTTTCTCTCGAACACCACCAGAGCAGCTGCGTCAGTTTGCGAACTACCCATGCCTCAGCGCCATAAAGCAGCACAGGTAGAACGAGCGTCTTGTAGAGTGTTAGTTTTGTCGATCGGGAGAGGGCTCTGGAACTTAGTTGCTTACTGAGCCCGTAGTAGCACCTATTAGCAATTATTGTTCTTCGCTTTATCTCCAGGCTGATTTCGTTGTTGGAATTAATGGCGGTGCCAAGGTAAACAAACTCCTTAACTATTTCAAAGTTATAGCTGCCGGATGAAACATGGGAGTCTAAACGCTCCCTTGTTTGTAGTCTTTTCAGACTACAGATTGTCTTTTATCAGACTTTGCAATTACTCAAAAATTTTCTTATTCACGTAGAAATATTTACCATGTTTTGTTTCATTGTAAATATAATAAACTATTATTAAAACGAAAGTTTAAGTGTTAATTAGTGAAAACATAAAAAAATTGTTAAATAGTGAAAGTGCAGCAATAGAACAACCTTAGCAGCTGCACATGCATATGACCGAAATTAAATATATTTATTTTGATTAATGAATTTCGTGTTATATCAATGGTAACTGCTCAGGGAACATATTGTGTGAGTGCTTTATGCTACATACCATTCAGCCCGAAAGTTGTTCAACAGCTACATAGCAAATTTTCCGCTGAATGCAGCCAATGGGTGTATATTCATTTGCTTCATTCTTAGCTGTATTGCATGAACAGCTGTTTTTGACAACTTATGGTATGCCTTTAGTAGAGAAAATCAAAACTTATCAATGCTATCTGGGTTCTTATATCATGACTTGAAATGAAGTAGTTAAAAAACGAGGAAAACATGTTATAAGTATGCTTCTTGTATAAAATTGCGGAAATTTCGAGAAAATTCATAAAAAGCATTACTTTTATCCCCCTTTTGGACATTTACTTGCTGCAAGTGCCAAAATTCACTGCCTCTGAAATTTCCTTGCAAGTATATCTGCAAGTAGACTGCAAGTCCGAAAATGTGAGTGTGTTAGTAAAAATGTTTGGATGTATTGAGTTTTTCGATCTTGCACTTGCACGTGTGGACGATAGTTTAGTAAAAGTGTGTGAGTGTCGACCTAAACACATTGACTGCGGCTACAACGACAAGCTGTCACATTAGGAATGATTCTATACGACCTAAACACATTGATTACGGCTGCAACGACAAGCTCTCAAATAAGGAATGCTTCTATATCGACGAGTAAGCCGCTGTGGCAAGGGCAGCATTACACCAGTTTCTCTCCCTAAGAAATACATGAAAAAAATGTTAAAAGATGCTGCACGGTTGCAGCCGTCGTCAATGTGCTTAGGCTATGTATTGGAATTGTTAAGACAAACTGTCTGGTGTAGACCATGAAGCAACTAACACGGTGGTAGTGACAACAGGCTATATTCACACAAACCGCGAACATAGTTTGTCATTTACCTGTATATTGCACTTTTTATTTTTTTATTTCTACTTTTTTCTTTTTTTTTTTTTGTACCATTTTGACAGCCAATAATCCCGAAAAGAGCTGTCAATACCACCTTGTTAGTTGCATCATGGGTGTAGACCATGATATAAGAACCTAGGTAGCATTGATACAGCCTGTTTTCACGCGGCTTACGTTAGGAGGCGCATAGGATTAATTTGACGTATACAAGTTACGTGAGGCAGCATTTTCAAAAATTTTAAGAATTTTGCGAGGTGTTTTGAAGTTTGTTACTTAGAAGTTTCATTGTTTTTCATATTCCTCTTTGTTTCTCTTGAGTTTTGGCAGAAATAAATTTTTCTTTTTCTTATTTAAACTTTTTATTTGTTTTATCTGTTTTATTTTAAACTTACAACGTTATGAATTTTGCAAAATTTAATAACAGAATCGATTGACTATTCTCGGACGTCGAATTAAGGCGGTCTTAAATAAGTCGGTAGTAAGAACACTTGACAGATACCTAGTGTCAAAATAACGCCATATAACTCTGTATTTTTTAAGGCGAGTGAGAACAGGGTCAATATCATCATAAGTTAAGCCGAAATAATGAAAACAAAACAGTTCACAACAATAAAACATTGATGTTTCATAAAAATAAAATAACGTATAAATTGGAGAGCAGCAGATCAAATCCGGAGAAATTAATTTGTTTTTTAAAATTTTACATGAGATGCAAAAATATAAATGTAATTCCTTAGTTTTTGTATTACTTAAAGGAGTTTAAGTTATATTAAATCTATGATTTTTGGTCAGTGGACCCGGTGATGTTTGAAAATTCCGAATCGAAAAAGTCACTTATGTTCAAAGTGGACCTATCCGGATTTGTTTAGCTGTTCCTCAATTAAAAAAGTTATTTATTTAAAGTTTAATTTAACTTAATTTTTGATTTGCACGAATTGGTTTAAGTATTTTTTCGACATCTGGTGTATTAAACCCAAGAATACTAACCTTACGTTCACAATACGTTATTTTACTCGTTAGGAGTGAGTAAATTTTACGTAGGTTAGTATTCTAGGGAGGAAGCGGCAGTGATGTAGTGGGTAGAGTGTGTGGCTCATACGACAGAGAACCCAGGTTCGAATCCCCCATTTGACACAGAAAGGTTTTTCAATTGAATTCATTTTTCTGTTCGGCCGTCACCTCTCTGCAGACAATGGCAAACCTCAGAGAGTAAAAACTGTCATGAAAAGCTTCTTGAGAAAATAAGCAGTTCGGAGTCGGCATAAAGCTGGTAGGGCCATTTCTCGATCATTTGTGTTCAAACATTTCACAACACAATTGATCATATGAAGCTCGGTCAAAGTCCTTTCACGGGCTGAAATGGCCATTTGGTTTTTTTTTTTTAGTGTTCTAGGGTTATTCTAGGACAATATTCATTTATACTTAGCCTTATTAAAAGCTCAGATTTAAAGAGCCTAAAAGCCTTCTTACTCCAAATACTCTTTTACACTGGTCAAGGCCTTAAATCAATTTTCAGATTTTGTTGACAAATTGCGGTGAAATGGGAGCGTACAATTGCTTTTGTACAGTATATTTTGAAATGTAATTTTTTTCAATGTCAGCTTTTTAATATTCCAGGACAAATTGTTCAATAACGGGACACGGGAAACGGGACAAGCACTTTAATAACTGGATAATCCCAACCAATCCCGACCACCTGACAATCCTACTAGGCAGTAAGGCTTACTAAAAAAAGCACAACTGTAAGGCTAAAAATATAAGAGCATCTGAAATTGGCACGGCTTACACGTCATTGAAATTCAAGGATCATTAAAAATTTGTTGTTGTTTTCCCAGCGAAAAAAAAGATGAACTCTCTGCGAGAGCGGAAATGAACTTTCTACACTTCATCGCATTAATCAAAATTTTGATGGAGCCAAGACCTGCATCAATCAATCACAGGGTTGCATGATCAACTTTTCTGGTACTTACAACAACACTTTTAGTCGGCATCGGTCACTCAATCAAAAAATCACGTGTGAGCAGCTATTCAATCAAATATTTAGAAGAGAGTAAAAGAGAACCAAAAATGCGATATTATTCATTCAATTTGAATGACGTATAAGCTCTGCCATTGAGATTCTTTTGAATTTCATTACTTTTCGCCTTATTCTGTTATGTTTCATGATAGGCATGGTAGAAATACTCGGAAACACGACAGAAATTGGCGCCCAACGTGGAGCCCGAAGACGCTGAGGTAGACAGTGTAGTCGCTTTAATTTTCCTTTCTTTCTGGCCTTATACATCCGTAAGTCATACAGTGTTTCGTCTCAAGTTCCAACTATAATTATTGTTTTTTAACTTTCATCCTTTTTTTTTGAATAGGCCCAAGCAGGTCAGAGTAGGATAAGGCCACGTAGCTCCTACAGTGGTTAGACCTTCGAACCTCGAATATAATTTTTGTTTTTTAACTTTCATCCTTTTCTTTGAAATAGGCCCAAGCAGGGCAGAGTAGGATAAGGCCACGAAAGTCCTACAGTGGTTAGGTCTTCGAAACTTGACTGCAGTTCCGACGCGTTTGCCTTGTACAATTAGTTTGACTGCCAGGGTTAAGCAGTTTCCGTTATTTACAATAAATTTTTTTTGTTAACCTATGGTTCACGTAAGTCCTACGGTTAGGTTTTCTAAAAATCATTTCGTTTTTAAATTTGCTCGGCCTCGGGAAGAGCCACCAGTTTCGAATAAAATAGGCAGTGCCAGCTAGTAGTTAAGAGTTCCCCGAGTTGGAGTGTGCATTAGCTTTACGACACGTAGGGCCTGGGTAGATACAGCTCTGTTCTGAATGAAGTCTTCCCCAGGAATTGAAGAGGGGAGGTTTCAGACAGGGAACAACGCTTTTGAAGATTTTTTCTTGTAAACTTAAAAATATTTGCGGTCAAAGTTTCAAAAAATTCGGTGAACATTGTTAAAAACATGGAGGTTCTGTCTTCAGTTCTCGGGGGAAATTTCATTCAGAATTGGGCTGATAGAAAAAATATGTAACTATACCGTTTTTTAAATTTTTTATTTACTCCGCCTCGGGAAGAGCTGCCAGGGCACCGCAAGGTGATTCAAAGATGCCTGAGAATACTATAGGTATAGCGTTTTGAGACGTCACATTTCCATATTCCGGGAGTTTCCGTAATTTTGCTTAATTTTTCTTGGTTTTCCTTAAGTGGTCCATTATTTTGAAAATTTGTTTTTCATTTGGTTTCGATTGTTTGCACTTCGCTTGGTTACTTTTCTTGGTGTTCTAGAGATAGATTTAAATAGGCATGGTACATACCAGACAGCAAAGTCAAATGGCCGAAGGGAATGGATCCGAAATCCAAATGTGACCGTGAAAGAAAACCCAAGACCTACAATGACAAAAACTAGTGGTACAGAGGCTATTTCTAAGGTGTCCACGACACAACCAGGTGCACCGACTAGTATTTCAGCGAAGGCGACAACAGCAACAACCATGGCCATGCCGAGGGTACCACTGTCAGCTCACAGACAAACCTCAGATGAGCTAAGCTTCTCCAACAACAGCAGCATCACTTCTCCGGAGCTCAGTAGCCTAGCCACCTTAAACGTGCGAAAGGAATACCAACGAAACCCGACAGGTTACAAAGGCTACGAAAGGGATAGGTTTTCTGGAAGAGCTCAATCACAGCCAGCAGTGGGTTTAAACTTCAATTTAAGGGATTATGTCACGTCAGCGGTAGGACTGGCACTGGTAAATTTGATGGTGGGAGTGGAAAAGCTTTTGCGAGTATTAGTCCCACAGCTTAGGGTCCTTGACACCTCGACAATCAGAGGGTAGGACACCGGCGACGAATTTGTTGAATCTTCAACAACCGCCTCCACCACCACCATCCATCAATTCGTCTGAGGGGCCAGATCAGCATTTAGAGCCACCTTTACCTACCAGACCAGCAACTGAAAGAAATCTTTCTCGAACATATTGGAATTTTCACCAACCACCACCTCTACAGCAACCTCAGCAGCCAACCAATTATGCACATCCCGTTTCTAATCCAGGGCGGAACTTGAGTTTGCTGCCCGACTATCAACCTAAGCCTTATGATCAGTTTCCAAACGACTTCAAATATGCTCAGAACGTAGAAATGCCAGTTGCACATCACCAGCAACAATAGTGGTCGAAACGTGCGGATATCGATAAATGGAGGTTCAAGTTCGATTGGACAGCCAAATCAATAAGCATAGACGAGTTTGTTTTTCGGGTCGAAACGTTGTTCAACGACTACAAGTATCCTTGGTTGGAAGGAATAATGAATTTTCACAAGCTACTCACAGGAAATTTCGCACAGTGGTTCTGGGGATTCCATCGTTTGAATCGTATACCAAGTTGGTACACACTTCATGAGGCTCTAGAAGCTCAGTTCAAGCGCCACGAAAGCGACTTCAAAATACAAATTATGGATCGCAGACAGAACCGCGGGGAATCCTTTGACGACTTCTATCAATCGGTAATGACATTGTAGAACCAACAGCGCACTCTACTAGCGGATAAAGATTTGATTGCCATAATGCGAGGAAACTTACGGAAAGAGATGGCTCAATTATTATTTGCGATGCGACTCGAGGACTTGACAGAATTTTGCAAGGCATGTAAAAAGGCTGAGGTTCATTTAAGGTATTAAGGCCAGGCTTATCAACATCCGCATCGTCAACATGCACCACGTATAGACGAGGTGCATGAGTTGGATTGGGAACAAAAATTTTCCGCTCAAGCCTTGGATATAGATACAATTACTGCTTCTCGTGTTCTTCAATGCTGGGATTGTAAGCAGCCTGGACATAATTGTGTTGAATGTACTTCGTCATCTAGTCGAATTTGCTTCAAGTGCGGAATGGATGGTATTTTGGTGGTAACACCAGAGTGTTCAAAATGTCAAGGACAGGCTAATTCAAACACCCACGAAGTGCGTTCGGAGTCTCGCTCTACTCAAACTCAGACCCAGGAGAATTCCGCTTGACTGACAGTAGAGCAGCAGACTGAGACGAAAAAGGGAATGACGGTTTTGGTTCCAGAAAATGAAGTAGGCAAAACCAATACAAGTATAAAACTAAAATAAATTCGACCATTTCACGTTGAACTGAAAAATATGAAAAGGATCGTAACAAGGTTTTTTCAGAAAAGCCGAGTTGAATAGATAGAGCCAGAGCTAGATATGAAATTAGACAAACAATATAGGGAAGTAAGTGCGTCGGAATTGTATGAAGGCGAAGACAGTAGGTTTTGCACCAAAATCGAAATCAACGGTTGTAGCATTGAGGGATTATTGGACAGCGGAGTCACGGTTCAGGGAAGAACTGCCTAGAGTTTGTCGAAAATTGTAAATTACGCCAAATTTACGTCAATTCACGTCAAATTACGTCAAAACTGCAGACGTGCGTATGCATCCAATGATAGGTCGGGTAAAACCTAGGATCGAATTCGGTGAATAGGAACAAGAAATCGTCTTTATCTTACTCCATATTTGAAACGAGAGTTGTATCTCGGAATTGATTACATAAAGAAATTTCATCTGATGTCACTCAAGGTGGATAGCACCGCAACTAACGAGATTGAGTTGGAGGAAGAAGTCCGAGATGAAGCATTACCCAAAATACAAGTTTTGAGAGACGACCAACAACAACGCCTTGACGCAGGGATTTTGATTTTGATTTTGAGCAAAATTTTCCGTGTTTCACAAAAAAGGGCCTCGGCAAGACTTCACTAGAGGAGCACTACATAGATACTGAAAATGCGGTGCCGGTCAAAGATAGAACTACTACTACACCAGCTGTACAAAAACTCTTGTTTGCGGAGGTGGATAGGATGCTTTCACTGGGAGTCATTGAGCCGAGCGAGAGTCCGTGGAACAATAGAGTTGCCTTCGGGCGAAAAATGTAGACTATGTTTGGACGCACGCAAGCTCAATGCTCTGACAGTGAAGGACGCCTATCCACTCCCACACATAGAGGGGCTACTCAGTCGCCTAGGCGACATGCACTACATTTCGAGTGTGGACCTCAAGGATGCGTTTTGGCAAATTCCAAATAACCCATTTACGGTGCCTGGGCTGTGTAACGCAGCACAATGGTTATGTCGGTTGATGGATCGAGTGGTGCCCGCCCATCTTTGCAAAAGCATTTTCGTTTATTTATTGGGGGTTGGAATTAATTTTAAAGGTTTTTTTTCGGTTTTTGAGCATTTATTTAGAAACAACGGTACAATGTATATTATTCAAAGTATTGTCCATCGTTAGCTACAACATTTTCCCATCTTTCTGGCAGCATATGGATTCCGCGCCGGAAGAACGACTCATCTCTTGAGGCAATCCACGAATCGACCCATTTTTTGGTATCCTCGTAAGAAGTGAAGCGCTGCTCAGCCAAGCCATGCGTCATCGATCTGAATAGGTGGTAGTCGGAAGGGGCTATGTCTGGGCTATAAGGCGGGTGGGGTAGCACATCCCAATTCAGCGCCTCCAACGTGTCCTTGACGGTTCTTGCAACATGTGGCCGTGCGTTGTCATGTTGAAAAACCACTTTGTCGTGTCTTTTGCCATATTCCGGCCGTTTAACCTTTAATGCTCGGCTCAATTGCATCAATTGTTGTTGGTAGCGTTCCCCAGTGATGGTTTCGTTAGGTTTTAGCAGCTCATAGTACACGACACCCTTCTGATCCCACCAAATACACAGCATAAGCTTGGCGCCATGAATATTCGGCTTGGCCGTCGATGTTGATGCATGGCCGGGTGGTCCCCACGATTTTTTTCGCTTAGGATTATCGTAATGGATCCACTTTTCATCGCCAGTGACAATACGATGCAAAAAACTCTTCCTTTTATGCCGTTGAAGCAGTTGTTCGCACATGCAAAATCGCCGTTCAACGTCTCTCGGCTTCAACTCGTACGGCACCCAATTTCCTTGCTTTTGAATCATTCCCATGGCCTTCAGGCGTTTGCCGACCGTTGATAAGTCGACTCCCAATGATTCTGACAATTCTTGAAGGGTTTGACACGGGTCTTCATCGAGCAAAGCCTCCAATTCCTCATCTTTAAACTTTTTCGGCTGGCCCGGACGCTCTTTGTCTTCCGTATCAAAATCACCACTTTTAAACCGACGGAACCAGTACTCACAAGTAGAAATCGATGGAGCATAGTCCCCGCAAGCCTCAGTAAGCATGCGTTGTGCTTCAACCGCTTTTTTCTTCAAATGAAAGCACAAAAGTAAACCTTCCCGCAAATTGCGTTTTGTTGGAACGAAAGTCGACATGTTCACAGAGAAAAAAATATATGTTGTTTACACTTCAGTGGAATGACACATACTGAAAAATGATGCTTAGACAATGTGCTTTGAAATGAATATAGTGACAGGTGTGCCCAATGCGATCTATTGATAGTTACGCAATCTCTTAGAAAACCTTTAAAACTAATTCCAACCCCCAATAGATGAACTTCTTTTCTTTTCTCCCAATTTTGACAGTCATCTTGAAAAGTTACAGCAGGTAGCATGGTTGCTAAGTGAGGCTAATCTCACAATAAATGTTTCTAAATCAAAATTTTGTTGTGGCGATCTAAGACATTTGGGTTACATAATAGGCGTGGGTAAGCTTAGACCAGATCCCGAAAAGATTCAGGCCATCGATCGATACACTTATCCAAAGACCCCTAAACAGGTTAGAATTTTTATAGGAGCCACCGGTTGGTACCGACGTTTCATACGCCATTACTCTACAATATCAATATATTTTCGACACACGCAAAAAAGCAAAAACTTCTGAGTTCGGCGACGCAGCCCGGAAAATGCTCGATAATTTAAAATCTGCACTCATATCAAGTCTAATCCTGGTCCAGCTGGATTTTTCAAAACACTTTATACTCACACTGATGCTTCCAATGTCGGGATAGGCGGCATGTTATTCCATTCAGACGATGAAGGCGGTGAACATCCAGTCGTTTACTATTCGAAAAAGCTCACACCTTCTCAGAAAAACTATTCAGAGATTTAGCGCGAATGTCTAGCCGTAGTAATAGGGATAACGAAATTCAGAGTCTATGTTGAATTAATGCCTTTTAGTGTTATAACAGACCACTCAAGTCTCAAGTGGCTGATGTCGTATAAGGACCTGACAAGCCGACTAGCACGCTGGAGTCTGTATCTACAAAACTTCAGTTTTGAAATATCACCTTGTTCAAAAAGAAAGGTTCATTCACACTGTGAACCGGACTTAACTGTCCGATTCGAAAATGTTTTTTTAGTAGGTTGCCACATGTGTCTATGAAAAGGTTGCCAACTATCAGCGTCTCTCGTTGACATTTGGTAAAGTGACAGTGTTTTGTTTACAACAACTTTTTTCGTGTCTTCGATTTTTACGATGGAAGAAAAAATTGAGCAACGAGTTTGTATCAAATTTTGTGTGAATGGAATGTGAATGAAATGGTTTCAACATACGCCGATACGCGTAAAGTGTTGGTGAAATGTCCCGGCGACTCTGCTCTATCGAATCAGAAGGCAAACAAAGTGTTTAACCGATTTGTGAGTGTCCAAGACGAAGTAGAAGACGACCCTCGTACCGGGTGGCCATCGTGTTAACTACCGAAGAAAACGTTGAAAAAATCAATTAAATATTGGTCAAAAATCGCAAATTGACGATTAGAGAGATAGCAGAGGACGTCAGCATTTCAATTGGATCCGTTCAGAACATTTTGAAGAATGAATTGGGCTTGAGACGTGTCGCTGCGAAGTTGGTACCAAAAGAACTCAATTTCATGCAAAAAAGAGACCGAGTTGCTATCGCGAAAGACATGCTGGAAATGGTCGAAAACGACGAATCATTCATCGAATCCATCATTACTGGTGATGAGACATGGGAGAATTTGCATCCATAAGTTGTTTTTAATAGTGAATCGATATCTATAGTATTTTTTATAAAAAATTTACCGTTAGATGGGCTCCAGTACAAAAACACACGATTTTCATAGAAAACCGTTATTTGGGGAACCATTAAAAAAAAATATTTTCTGCATTGTTTTTTCCATCCTATTTCTTTAGTTAGGGGTGGAATTGGGTGTTAGCTTAGGTCCATACATTTCGGTACACCCTAATGCACACACTTTTAAGTTTATACATTTTTTTTCAAGCTTACCTTCTAAGAAAAATAAACGTAACGCATTTTGCTACACGAAATCGTACCGAATACGGCCACCTTTTCCCAAATATTTGCATAGTTTTTCACATAAAAATAAGACGAAATTATTTCAATGTAATAATTGGTACGTAAGCGTACTTTTGCGACGCCTTCTCATTGTAGTACCAATACATTCGAATGACTCCTTTTTTTGTCTTATTTTCTTATTCCAAACTTTACGAATACGACACGTTTTCGTGTTGCAAAATCTGTTCGTTTTCGCAGTCTTATATGAGAAAGTTGCTTCGCCTGCGCTACGCTTATTTGACGTTTTTCTTAGAGGGTATTCTCTTAACAAAAATATAAGTATACAGTTTAATTAGATATGACACTTAAGTAACTAAAAAGAACAAAAACTTTGATCTTACTTACTTACTTAGGTGCTCGTAGCAACCCGTGTTTGGGTTTCGGCCGACCTCATCAGCCTTCGCCAGGCGCCTCTGCTTTGCGCGCGCATTCTTCTTTCGTTTGCGGTGGTCGTCAACGTAATTGGGGTTCTTATCCGAGGCTTTTTTATTTTTCCTTGGGCAGTATTAATGTGGCTGGACCCAAACCCTGCGCACATTCCATGTTTAAGGTCCTCGTAGCAACCCGCTGCTCAAATTAGCCGTCAAACTAACGGCCTCTGCTTTGCGCGCGCCTTCTCCTTTCGTTGCGGTGGTCGTCAACGTAATTGGGGTTCTTATCCGAGGCTGGTTTAGTTTTCATTGGGCAGTAGTAATGTGGCTGGACCCAAACCCTGCGCACATTCCATGTTTAAGGTCCTCGTAGCGACCCGCTGCTCAAATTAGCCGTCAAACTAACGGATGCCAGTTTGCCGTTGCCCAGGGAGCACTACGAGGAGGTTTGAGTCGACTTGAGATGATTTCGACATGGATAATGCTGGCCTCGCCAAGTTGAGGCAGCCAGACCCGTTGCCATGTGAAGATTCGCTCCATGATCCCCAAACTTTGATCTTAATCAACTCAAATTTACAAGATAATTCCAATAATACAAAAAATTTACAGCGATAAAAGTTTGCATTCAGGCATTGAGCAAAACTTTTCAAAGAAAGCACGATAAAAAAACGATACATTTAATTTTCTTGTACTTCTCATTAGAATACGGATTATTAACTCTAATTTAGTTGTGTTTTAATTGGCAGCACTTACATAATTGGACCCCGAAACGAAAGTTCATCCTTTAACAAAATTGCTAAATAAATAAAATTTAGTCGAAATCAGTACAGACTATTGTAAAAAATTAAACCGACTCAAAATATTTTGCGATAGGACCGCGCTATGGCCGTTCAAAAAACTTCCTCAAAAATATTTCGGCTCTTTCACGTAAAAAAATTGGCCACTATCAAAATCGATGGTTTAAAACTAGTGAATCACTTTGACATACATTTCTGTAAGTACGTTCATTGAAAAAACATGCAAAAAATTCTTAACATTAAGGATTTTTTAACACTATTTTACTTTAAAGAAATGCTTATATATGAGAAAAAAATTACGATTCTGTGAATTTGCAGAGACCAGCATAAAAAAAAATTTTTTGGCCGAATTTTTTAAAATACTTCATTTTCTTTCATGTTTTTAGAACCGGTAATGTATCCAAAAGTTAATTTTCTTTTTTTTCTAGTATTTAGATTTTTTTTTTGACATTTCTTAAATAAGCGTGCTTGTGAAAAAGTTAGCCGCAGTGATTCACTATTTTTTTGGAACCATTGATTCCTGGATTTTGGTTCACAGTATTCATTAAAGGGCTTACATATCTTCCAGAATTTTTTTGCTGGCTGTTGCGAGATTCCTTAATGCATTTTGAGTCGTTTTAATTTTTTATAATAGTCTATACTCTGGTTTTACTAAATTTTACTCATATCGCAATTTTGTTAAAGGATTCTCTATGAGATTTTTACATTTTCGCATGATAGCTAAACTTCTGTTTCGATGCCCAATTAGCGCGTCCGATTTAAATATATCTCAAAACACAATTTCATGAGAGTTAATAATCCGTATTCTAATGAGAAGCAAAACAAATTAAAATGTATCGCTTCTTTCTGTCGAGTTTGCTTTGAAAAGCTTATCACAGTGCCCTGTATGTAGACTTTTATCGCATTAAATGTTTCGTATCATCGTATATTTCTTATTTAGTTGATTAAGTCAAAGTTTTTGTTCTTTTTTGTTTCTTAAAAGTTATCTCTAATTAAACTGCATACTTAATTTCCATTAATATTCATAAGTTTTGCGGAAATCAAAAATTCGATGCTGAACGTAGTATGTAAACTTTTGTCCTTCACTGTACATTAGATGGGTTCATTTTACTAAATTATTTCAGAACCTCCCTGCACGGCAGATTATGAATCCTGGATGTCGTAATAATATGCGAGTAAAAAAAAAAAACAAAAAATTACAAAAACTGAAAGGGCTCCGCTATAAAACGCGATTTTAATGGATTAATTTTTTATAAGAATTAGCGTGCTATTAAAACGAGAAAACAAAACTTGTAAACTTTTTGATCACTTTGCTCCTCATGCTCCATTATCGACACCAACAAAGTTTGTTGCTGTTTTCGTGGTTAAAAAAAACAACAGGAATTTGGGAGGGCTTCCCTATCATTCAAAGATTTGCAATTAATCAACAAATTATGTTTAAGGTCCGAAACTGAAAACATTTTAGACAATAGGCAGAAAACAGTTTTTAAACAGAAACAGAAGAACGAATGTGGCCTTCAGCTCTGCCAAACAGAGAAGTGTAGCATACCGTGGACAAAATAATGAGCGAGAGAAAAATAGAAACTTCTAAAATATTGCTGACATGTGACCTAAATGACATACGGATTTTTAAACAATTGTGTTCACAGAAAATATATAGGGCCCCCCAAACGATACTACATGTCGGGCGGACCTGTCATGTCATTGCATGTGTAGTATAGTTTGTGTTCAAAAAATTAAGTCGGATGGACTTTTCCGATGAAAGGCAAACATTTTTGACTTTTCTGTCAGTCCATCCGACATGTAGTTTCTCTTCTGTGCTTGTCCATCCAACTTGGTGCATTTTCTCATTCGATTAAAGTTTTTGAGAGAAGCACATCTCGCGCGAAAAATGAATAACATAAGAAATGTTGAATTTCTTTGGGAGACTTAGAAAACAAAACGTAAAGAGTACAAAAATTATTGCTGCAATCAATGTGTAATCGCACGAGGTGGCAACTCAAAATGAATTTATGCACATTGGCAGTACTTTTATTTACTTTTATTTTTATTTAACAGAAACAATGACAAGGAACGCTTATAATTTGAAAAAATGGACCAAGTTGAACAGACAGAATTTAAGAATTTATTTTAAGATTAAAAGATATGAAATGTAATTTAAATCTAAATATTTCAGAAAAATAAACGAGTCGTAGATGAAATTAACAACTACCAGCACAAATTTTAGCCTTGCTGCAGTTTATTTTAAAATACCTTGTTCGAGGCCAAAACACAATGGAACCAAGCGAACCATCTGAACCAACGAAAAAACAGCCGTTACTTTTTCGAACTACATGTCAGTCGTGTAATAATAATCATGTGTAAATGAGTTTTTGACAACACTGTGGCTGAACCTTCAGTTCTGATCCGCTCCCGTATAGTGCTCTTCAAGCAGTTGGCGACACTTTGTTGCAACTTGAAACGACATAGTAATAAATGTAATGTAAACATCCACTCTTTGATTCTAGCAACTTAGTTTGTCACACGAGCGGCAAACTAAGCAAATTCCTTAAGTGATTAAACGATCACTTGAGACGTTTATTTGTGGCCACACATGTTGGCACGGTGACACACCGACGTTCCGTCCGTTTGACGCATACATGCGACTCGCGATCGTCACTCCGACTCTGCGCTATGCTATGACGAATAGTATAGCGTTGTCCAGGCTGTGTTTGTTGTACAACAACAAGCATTGGTTCTTATTTCTTTGCACTAGCTGCCTGTGTGTTGGCGTAGCTAACCAACACCCAGGCAAGTGCACAAGCGATGTCGACTGGAGTTGGCGGCGTCAGCATTTTTTAAAGCATAACGTCTCTCGCTTTGTCACTAGCGCTGGTGACGAAGCGAGAGATTATAAATGTAAAGCTTGGCCTGCCATTGGGCCAATATGAAATAATGAACAAAGCGTGGATTGTGGTTATTTCTATGTGGTGCGCTGCAGCGCTGTTTTTTCTGCTGCAGCGCTTGTTTAATATACTGTGGTGGCATGGACTATGGTCCATGTTACCATAGGAGTTCAGTTGGTACCGCGATACCGAAACGATCGGTAGTTTTGTAAATATTTGTATTAAATTAAATTAGTCAAAATAAAGTATTATAAACGCTATAAATTCTTTTATTATTATAAACGCTATAACACCATGAAAATCTGTCAAAAAACTATGAGCGAAGAGTGAAACTGTTGATAGTTGTCAAATTGTACAGGGTTGCCCATATTCGACGGACCCATCTGGCGACGCCATAACTTCTGACAGAGATATCAGATCGCTTAATGACATACCGCGTTTGAAGCGTCAGTCCAAGCAGATTTTTACCATGGAACAATACACGCCACGCGAGCGCTCTGAAATAGTTGAAATTTACATTCAACAGAAGAAGTCAATTGTGAAAACTCAACGTGCTTTTAAAATATTAAAAAATGTGAGAAGTGCGCCTTCTAAGAACACCATTAAGCGTTTATACGAAAAATTTTCGACTGGTGAGGCTCTTTCTAATCCGAAGAGGCCAAATAAAAGTCGACCAAGGCGATCGGCCGAGAATATCGCTGCCGTACGAGCCAGTGTTGAGAGGTCCCCAAGAACATCCCAAAAACGCCGTTCTCAGCAGTTGGGCATGGCTCGGTCCACTTTACAACGGATTATTCGCGTTGATTTGCATTTGTTCCCGTACAAAATTCAATTGACGCAAAGATTGTTGCCTGCGGACAAGCCTCGTCGATTGGAATGGGCCCAAAGAGTCATCGAAATGGCCGAAGATGACGAGCAATTTTGGAACAAAATTATCATGTCCGATGAAGCCCATTTCACATTGAATGGGACCGTAAATAAACAAAATTGCCGTATTTACGCCACTGAAAATCCTCAGGAGATTTAAGAAGTGCCTCTTCATGACGAAAAAGTCACAGTTTGGTGCGGCGTTAGTGCGAAAACGGTCATTGGGCCGTTTTTCTTCCAAAATGAAAATGGCCATGCTGTTACCATCAACCAGGAGCGTTATCGCGACATGATGACCAATTTTGTGATGCCAATTATTCGTCGAAAGCGTATGAGGCAGTTCTGGTTTCAACAAGACGGCGCTCCACCGCACACAAGTCGCATAACAATCGATTTTCTGAAGAATTTGTTTCCGGGCCGTTTGATGTCGAAAAGTGGTGATTTGGACTGGCCACCGCGTTCGCCCGATTTGACGCCGCCTGACTTCTTCTTGTGGGGATATTTGAAGTCAAAGGTTTACGTTAACAAGCCAAGGACCGTAGAAGAGCTCAAGGACAACATTCGTGAAGAAATAGCCGCTATTCCGGCCGAAATGTTGGCGAAATCGATGGAAAATGCTGCAAAAAGGGCACAATACGCCATCAACGCCAGAGGCGGCCATTTGAGAGATATCATATTCAAAAATTGATGTAAACAAATCTACTTGGAACAAATTAAATGATTAAGATTGCCAACCGCCAAATTTTTATTTTTTTCTTTGATTTTTTTAACAAAAACATGGGTCCGTCGAATATGGGCAACCCTGTATTATATGTTTGAATTGCTAGATGATGATGTGTTATAATAGTTTATTGTGCGAATAGAGTATAAATAAATATTTAATACAATTCATTGTGCCGTGTTGTGTTGACAAAAAGTTATTGCAGTTGTCTTCGCCCATTGACCAAGTTCGACATTGAATGGTTTGCCATTTTATCAAAAAGGTGCGCTGGAAGGTGCCACCGACATGAAACTTTGGAAAGTATGCAAATTGTATCGCATTCTCATCGTCTGCTTCAAAAACATATCGAATGCCATCAAAGAATCTTCATTCCTAGCAGGCAAAATAAGTAATCAGAAATTTTTCGTGTAACTCACTATGAGCTCGCCATGAGGTAAGTATTAGATTCTAAAAGCAAATAGAAAATACAATCAGTTTTGAGGTGGCAATGAGATAATGAGATTGTATTATCTATTTGCCTTTAGAAATACTTCATGGCGGCCGTGGCGCAGTGGGAAGTGTGTGTGGCCCATACGCCAAAGAACCCTGGTTCGAATCCCACCTGACACAGAAAGTTTTTTCAACAATTTAATTTTCTGTTCAGCTGTCACCTCTGTGCAGACAATGGCAAGCCTCAGAGAGTAAAAACTGCCATGAAAAGCTTCTTGAGAACATAAGCCGTTCGGATTCGGTATAAAACATGTACAGGGTTGCCCATATTCGACGGACCCATGTTTTTGTTAAAAAAATCAAAGAAAAAATTTGGCGGTTGGCAATCTTAATCATTTAATTTGTTCTAAGTAGATTTGTTTACATCAATTTTTGAATATGATATCTCTCAAATGGCCGCCTCTGGCGTTGATGGCGTATTGTGCCCTTTTTGCAGCATTTTCCATCGTTTTCGCCAACATTTCGGCCGGAATAGCGGCTATTTCTTCACGAATGTTGTCCTTGAGCTCTTCTACGGTCCTTGGCTTGTTAACGTAAACCTTTGACTTCAAATATCCCCACAAGAAGAAGTCAGGCGGCGTCAAATCGGGCGAACGCGGTGGCCAGTCCAAATCACCACTTTTCGACATCAAACGGCCCGGAAACAAATTCTTCAGAAAATCGATTGTTATGCGACTTGTGTGCGGTGGAGCGCCGTCTTGTTGAAACCAGAACTGCCTCATACGCTTTAGACGAATAATTGGCATAACAAAATTGGTCATCATGTCGCGATAACGCTCCTGGTTGATGGTAACAGCATGGCCATTTTCATTTTGGAAGAAAAACGGCCCAATGACCGTTTTCGCCCTAACGCCGCACCAAACTGTGACTTTTTCGTCATGAAGAGGCACTTCTTGAATCTCCTGAGGATTTTCAGTGGCGTAAATACGGCAATTTTTTAAATTTAAATACAAAAAGAAGGCGCACTTCTCACATTTTTTAATATTTTAAAAGCACGTTGAGTTTTCACAATTGACTTCTTCTGTTGAATGTAAATTTCAACTATTTCAGAGCACTCGCGTGGCGTGTATTGTTCCATGGTAAAAATCTGCTTGGACTGACGCTTCAAACGCGGTATGTCATTAAGCGATCTGACATCTCTGTCAAAAGTTATGGCATTGCCAGATGGGTCCGTCGAATATGGGCAACCCTGTAGGTCCAGTTCTTGATCATTTGTGTTCAAACATTTCACAACACGCACAGCACAATTGATCATAAGAAGCTCGGTCAAAGTCCTTTCACGGGCTGAAATGGCCATTTTGTTTTATTTTTTTACCTACCTCATGGTGAGTACTTTGTAAGTTGCATGAAAAATTTCTGATTTCGTGAGCTCATTTTGCCTGCTGGGAATAGCTGATAATAGCTCGATAAATTAAAAATCTTCTTAACTTGCAGTAAAAACACGAATTTAACAAAATTTATTTAGATTTCAATTCACCATCAGCTGTTTTTGACAATAGCGGGGAAACATAATTTTATCATTTTGAGAGAGCAGTGTCAAACTCACTAACGCCTGATTATTATTACAACATGTACATATCCATTGGACATGTATCGTTTGAGGGGCGCTTCTCATACCACGCGAAACGCGTCCAGCAAGCACTCAAAGTAAACTGATACCTGTTGCGGGATTCCCAAACGCCTTAATGACAGTTGCCACTGTCGATATCTAGCGAAAGCTGTACTTGTAACTACATTTTTTGAAGTGTGCCAGTTAAGGCTTAAAGCACTCAACAGTTGTATTCATGTAGCATACAATTTTTCGCTCGATTAAATGGCATCCGATACCTGTTGCGGAATCCCCAAACGCCTTTATGCTGATTGTCGCTGTAGTTAACTAGCGAAAACTGTAATTAACTATGAAACTGTGCATTCACAATGACCTTTAACGATAATAATAGTTGTCTCAACCAATGATAATAGTTGTCGTTAAGGCGTTTTGAAATCCTGCAACTGCTACTGATAATTTTTAGTGAGCGGTCCCATAATTGTACCATTTAGGCTGAGGTCAGCCTAAGCTGCGTTCGATAGCCCGAAAAGGGATTGCCTATACGCAACAATGTTTGGGTTCAGTATACCTGCAAAGATGATTAGACTTTGCAGAATGACGTTGAGCAACACACGCAGCTCCGTCAAAGTAGGAAATGACATCTCCGAAACCTTAAATACCGAAAGAGGTTTCAGACAAGGCGATCCACTGTCTTGCGATCTCTTCAACATCATCATGGAGGGGATCGTATGAAAGGCCAGTATGCATCGCAATGGCACCATTTTCTACAAAGGTGTCCAGCTCCTTGCGTACGCTGATGATTTTGATATTGTTGTCGGCAGAATCAAGACAGATGTTACCGCTGATTTCGCCGCTATCGAAAAGGAATCAGCCAAAGTGGGTTTGACGATAAATGAGAGTAAAACAAAGTATATGCTGTCTACAAACAAATGAGCGCGGCGCTTAGACTCCCACGTTTCATCCGGCAGCTTTAACTTTGAAGTAGTCAATGAGTTCCTATGCCTTGGCACCGCCATTAATAACAACAACGAAATCAGCATAGAGATAAAGCGAAGAACAATATCAGTAAGCAACTAAGTCCCATATCCCTCTCTCTATCGACAAAACTATCACTATACTAGACGTTCGTTCTACCTGTGCTTCTTTATGGCGCTGAGGCATTGGTAGTTTCGCAAACTGACGCAGCTGCTCTGGGGGTGTTCGAAAGAAAAGTTCTTCGCAAAATCTTTGGTCCTGTTCGAGTTGGCGATGACTATCGCTTCCGAATGAACCACAAGCTGTATGAGCTCTACGAAGACATTGACGTAGTTTGGAGTATAACTGTGCAGCGACTACGCTGGCTGGATCATGTCCATCGTATGGACGACGAAGCTCCAGCGAAAAAGGTGCTCGAGGCGAGGCTCGTTGGTTAACGACGACGAGGGAGACCATGCCTCCGATGGATGGACCAGGCCGAGGAAGCCAGAGGCGCCTGACGAGAGCTGATGAGGTCGACTAAAACCAGAACACGTGTTGTTATGGACACCTAAGTAAGTAAGTAGGGCTGAGGTCAGACAGTGATCGTTTGAACGGCATTCAATGAAATATTCCTACTCTCTTTCACATTTTATTTTGACAAGTTCCATACATAGTTCGATGTTTAATTCTATGCAAATGTCAAAATAAGGCAGCCTATTTTTTTCTGATTTTCCGGATGAGAACACCTTAAATTTATTCCACCATGGGTCAGACGGCAGCGAAGTGATTGTCGTTCAGTTTTTGATATTTCATAAATTTCATTGCTTTTTCTCCTCCCTTTTTATTTCGTTATATAAAAAAATTGTTCTTACAAGACCAGGGGCCGAATTTCAGCATACGTAGCTGAGTAAATTACGAACGGCAAGCCGAGACAAGTGCCGATAAGTTTTGACGATTTTGCTCGATCAAGGATGCTGTAATTCGGCCCCAGATGAGTTTAGAGAGTATTAGTTAGCCCATGCATGATGTAGTTGATAAGGTAGTAGCTACAGTTGGCAACATGCACAAAATGACTTTCCTGTGGTTATTTCCCGTTATTTTGTTCTATTTTTTGTATGTGTGTGTGTGTGTGTCTTCTGTTCTTTATGTATTTATATTTCTGCAAAATTAATAATATAAACGGAGAATATAAATATGATTTACATTTAACATTTATAAATACTTTTTGCTTATGCTTACCAATTTTCACTTTTGTTGTCGTTTGCATGGCAGAATTATTTTTATATTATATTTTATATTTTATATTTTATATTTATATTATATTATATTTTATATTTATATTATAATATTTAGTTTAGTGCCCTCACTCGTCAACGAATAGTGAATAATGAAAATGCCGACTAGTTCTCGAAACGACAAATTTCGTAGAAATTGCAAATGAAGTAAATATAAAATGTTTTCAAGTTGTAAACTCTGTGCGTGTTTTCAATTTGTGATAATTTGAGTGAAAATATTATAAAAACAATGTAATAAAGAAAAACCAAATGGTCATTTCAGCCCTTGAAAGTACTTTGACAGAACTTTTTTTTATGATCAGTTGTGTTGTGTGTGCTTGTGAAATGTTTGAACATAAATGATCGAGAACTGGGCCTGAAGTTTAATGCCGACTCCGAACGACTTATGTTCTCAAGAAGCTTTTCGTGACAGTTTTTTACTCTCTGAGGTTTTCCATTGTCTGCAGAGAGGTGACGGCAGAACAGAAAAATTAATTCAATTAAAAAAACTTTCATAGGCACTGCTTACACGTCATTCAAATTGAAGGATCATTCAAAATTTGTTGTTGTTTTCCCACCGAAAAAAAAGATGAACTCTCTGCAAGAGCGGAAATTAACTTTCTACACTTCATCGCATCAATCAAAATTTTGATGGAGCTTAAGACCTGCATCAATCAATCACAGGGTTGCATGATCAACTTTTCTGGTACTTACAACAACACTTTTAGTCAGCATCGGCCATTCAATCAAAAAATCACGTGTGAACAGCTATTCAATCAAATATCTCGAAGAGAGTAAAAGAGAACAAAAAAGGCGATATTCTTCATTCAATTTGAATGACGTATAAACTCAGCCATACACATTTTTCATACACAAATTTTGATTGCTCTACAATGGCCGTATTCAGCGAAGTCAACAATTGTCATAGATATAAAAAATAAGGAAATGCTGTTATGCTCACATACACTGTAAATGTACTGAGGCATTTTTTCAGATGTCAGTGCTCGAAATTTTTGACATTTGCACTAGCCGAGCAAAACAAAACAAATTTATAAGCTATCGAATCTGTCAAAGCACAAGCTTGACTTCAGGGGCGCATTCATTTTTTATGGTGTCATATATTTACAGGGCGCCTCTGTTGTCACTCGAGTAAATTAATAATACATTTTGTATTATACCACATAGAATAATTATTTAGTTCAGTTCGCTCACACTTAGGCGAAAACATTCAAAAACATAACTTAGAATTCAAACAAAATTATTAGATAAAACCAAATCTATTTTGCATAAAATCTATTATAATTGAATTATTTTGAGCACTTTAGTGATTAAAGATATTTTTATATATCTATATATATTATATATTTTAATATAAAAATTAAAAAATTAATTCGCATGTATATATTTAGTTTATTATATATGTAGTTGCATGCATATACAATTTTTTATATAAAATTAAAACAAAGAATTGTTTTTGTAATATATAGTTATTATGTAATAAATTTATGTATCATAAATCACTGACTTAACTTTTTAACTACGAAAATATGTTATACAGAACTTATTTCATATCGTCATTTGGCGTGAAAAATCGCATATCCGCCACTTGCACATACACACGGTGATAATAAAATTCCACAGGAGTGCAGAAAAACTGATTTCTTTTAAACTATTGAATGGATTTTCAACTAAGCTAAAAACAATTATTGAAAATTAGATACTTGCTATGTTCTAAAATTAGCATTTAATGAAAATTCCGCTCTTTATTAATTAAATCAAATTGAATTAAAATCCAAATTTAAATTTCGGCCTTTTTGCAATATACGCGGTATTGCAAGTGGCTGATACGTGGTATTGGACGCCCAACGACGATATGCAATTCCAATCAGAAAAATTACGCCGAGTTGTATGCAATAACCGAATACGGCCCCGAGTGAATGTTTCTGTATTAGTGTGAACATACACCAATAAGAAAAATGCCTCACGTTTGTTCCAGAACGCCACTTCCTTATCTCTTATTTCTATGACAGTTTTATAAAAATTCGTTGAAGGGTACAATTATGGGAGCGCTCACTTAAATTGATCAGGTAGGGGACGCCATTTAATTGAGCGAAAATTCTATGCTATTAGTAGCTCGTTCCTGTAACAAAATCGGTAAGTTACCGATTTGTGTGACGTCATGCGCTACCGATGTCTAGTTACCGATTTCGTGATAACTAATATTTCTGTACGTTTACACGAATCGAGAAGAAACACTGAGAACTTGAGTCAAATGACAAGCAGATGTTTAACGGTATTTATTTTATCTTATGTGCGCTATAGTTTAATAATAAATAGGTAATCGAAAGTGTTTTAGTGAACAGTGAAGTGAGTTAAAAGTATTAGGAAATCAATTATTTAATGGATTATTATTTCAGAAACTTTCAAATGCATTCTAAAATTTACCCTTTCCGACGTGCCGGTGCTGTGTCATTAAGCTATATATTAATATATTAAGTTATATATATACATATTAGAAATATATACAAATATAAAAAATTGAAATTAAATGAAAGCAACCATTTTTAAAGGTATATTTTAAGTATTTATAACTTAATAATACACAACATTACTGACATTAGATAAATCGGTAGAATTCTCACTTGCCGCAAGGCCAGTGAGAAAAGTGACACATTTTTATCGATTCACTTTTTGTATAGAACCACTTTTTTAAAAGGTTTCATTGAAATGAAATACAGGTGACAGCTTATGGATTTGAACAGAAACATTGCAGTTGAGATTGACGTCAGAGTGACGTCAAATCGGTAATATGAGTCGGTAATTCTGATCAGTATGAGTTACAGGAACGAGACACTGTACTCAACTGTTGAGTGCTTTAACCCTTAACTTAGACACCTCAAAAAATGTAGTTACAAGTTCATGTTTTTTTCAAGGAATGTCTTAAATAACAACACAAATGATCAATGCGAAAGCATGCACACACGTGAATGCTTGAAATCATTCGTGAGCGTTCGAGAATGAATAGTGAAATAATGAGAGATATACGTTTTCTTTTTTTAAGAAAAGTTAGGGTTAAATTTTGACACTTAATTCTAAACTTTGACAATTTTTTTGACGCTTAGAGTAACAACACATTCAGAGAAAAATATCGCTCACTAAAGTATCGTTACCATAATAATTCACATTAGTTGACTCCACTGAATGCACCCAATGTGTTCATCAGCTCTTGCTCTCACTGTTTTTTTAACAGTTTTGTATTAAAAGCAACAACAAACCATTTCGAACGCCGAGCAAACAATCATCGTCAAACAATCACTCAGCCTTAGTGAATTTTTACGCATCTGTTGCCAACTGCTGACTTCGCTGAATGCGGCCATTGTTACCATAAATAATCATTTTCTCATCTGCCAAAAAAACCAGCTGCTGTAAAATTTTTGCATGAAGTTAGGCGTGATCCTCACGCATTGATATTTTAAAATTAAATAATTTTTGCTTTGTTGCCAGTAATAACAAACTCAAAACATTACAAAACATTTATATAAATTATTACATCAAATGGCAGATGAGCATAAGACAAGGAAATTTAATTTCTGTCCAGGTGGGTAACACGTGGCCTTGTTGCCTTTGCCAATATGTTGTATGCTATTTTCATTCGATGTCTTTTTACTAACTATGATTTGGAAACAAGCAGAAGGGTTCAATGAAACAACAAATATTTTGAATGACGATTATATGGTGCTGGATCAGGATGGGCTACGCACTGTAATTAGGGAGAACTGTGATGAAGCGCAGGAGAATCTGGTTGTGTGCAACAAAATTGAGGAAGAATATATTTACCTTGATGAAGATGATATTCAAAGTGGTATAACTGAGCAACCCTACGATGATGATTTTGTCTACCAACAGGAAGATAATGTCCCACAAAATGAAAATGTGGAAACAGAGGACGGTCGACTGGAGCCAGAATTCGTTGCGATTGACGAATATGTGGTTAAGCAAGAAATGAAGGACGAAATTGATAACAGCAACGAATTAATAATTGGCTACGATGATGGCGTTGAGAATTTTACACATTGTAAGGAGGAACTGTCGGAACAATCTGATGAAGTTTCCTTTGAATCATATTTTGAAGTTCTAAATGATGGTATGAAACCAGCAGACAATCAGATGGATGATAATGATAAAATATGTGATGATGGGCATTTAATAGAGGAAACTATTTACAATGAAAGCTATCTTGAAGAACAACACGATGCTGAAATAAATGAAGAGCAGTTACCGGTAGTGCTTATCAAGCATGTAAGTAGAATGAAATATTTGGAGTGAAGGAAAATTAATATGTATCCTCTTGGTAGGAAACTTACATTGATTCTGGAAATGACTCAAATAGTGGAGAAAAATTTTTTTGTGAAGAGTGTCAAACGGTGTTTAATGACTTACAGTCCGCTGAAGAGCATGACTGCTTTGTAAATTCAAGTGAACAAAACTCTGAAGCTGTCTCACACATACCTAGTGTTGGTTGTTATGGATGTACGTTTTGTCAGTCACGCTTGAAAACATTCAAAGGATTGCAAAGACATCAGTTAAATTGTCGCATGAAGGTTCTGCTTCCAAGACAGTATTTATGCTTGAAAATTTTCAACTTTTATGTTGTTCTTAGCCACCCTCTCTAGAAGCAAGGCCTGAAGATTTTAAGTGTCCAGAATGCCTCAAATTGTTTCCATCAGCAAAATCTCTGCAGACGCACAAACGTATGCACGACATACCTGAAAGTAATAATCTCTTAGGCCGATCTGTCTGCGATATTTGCAACACAGTGTTTACGTCCTCTAAAAATTTAAAGCAAGTTCCGATTCTAATTTTGTAAATTCTAAGAATATTTCAAAATACTCAATTTTACCTATTTGATAGACTTCATGGGAAAATACACGATAAAAAACCAATCAAGTCCATACAACAAGCACTACCAGCTGGTGCTGAAGTGGAATACAATGAACTGAATCAATTCTTCTGCGAAATATGTAATAAAAGGTGGGTTCTTAAAAACTTTATTCGTTGAATTATGACCGATAGTGATTAAGATAATTTTGACTTTGACTTGTTATAGAAAATTAATCACTATAACATATTTATAGGTAAAAACATTCATTAAAAATATCATGTGTCTTTCACTGTCAGTAAGTATCCCAACATTTATCCGTTGATGATAAATAAGACTGTCTCGTCTACTATGCTTTTGAAAATTTTGTTCCAAGCCGTGTCTTAGGTTGACAATAAGTCTTGTCCTTGGTACACGTCACATGTTAAAGTAGCGATTAACAAAAAAAGAAAAAAAAACAAACTATGTTAAATGGAAAAAAACCTCTTGTTGAAAATTGGAAACTCTACAATCTTGCTCATAATAAAGCCCCACACCTAAAAAGGAAAACAGGAAGTATTAAAAAATTGCCCCAATTTTGCGTTTCGTTGCATTTCATGTAAAATGTTGGGTATTTTAATTTTTCGTTTTGAGGCAATTATTACTGAGACAATTTTGCACAGAGTCGACGATCGGGCGCACCCAACGCGAGAGCACCGTTCTGCACCAAACAGACATAATGTTCGTTTGGACATCATGTCTGTTCAATGCGGACTTTATGTCCGTTTTAATTTGTCCATGGACCTTATGTCCGTAGACGTTATGTCATCCCACTATCTCAATTGTCAGACAGTCAAAAAAAAAATATTTTTCTTGTAAATTAATCGCTCACTTCCTTCGAAAATTCTTTGGAAGAATATTCGTTGTTTAGGTGGAAGTTGTAAATATGTTCAGATGTATTAATAATAATCTATGTAATGTTCGTAGTGCTCGTGATGTCCGAATATCTAGTCAGTTTTCTTTCTGTAATGTTGTTGCAAATGATGTAATAATGGCAATTTAAAAAAATAAGTCAAATGCCATTGTAAATGATGGTATTCCTTTATGTTTCATTAAAATTATTCTGCCGTATATCATAAAGCCACTCACATACATTATCAACCATTGTTTCACGGTTTCCCTAAATTTTGGAAGCTAGCTACCGTAATACCGATTGCTAAAGTCAGTAATGAATCTGCTATGCAAGATTTTAGACTTCTCAAAAGTCTGTGAATCCTTGATGTGTAATCCAGAGCTGTAAAAGAATGCAATCATTTGTGATTTTAAGTGATTTTATGTGATTTATATTCAAAATGAATGCATTCATTTTTCCAAATTATTGATTGGGACTTGAAATTTCAAATCAAAATGAATGCAATAATTTTTTTAAATCATTGATTGGGACTTAAAATTTCAAATCACAATCAATGATTTGAAAAATTGATTGCATTCATTTTAATTAAAATTTCAGATCACAATCAATGATTTGAAAAATTTATTGCAAGTATAGCTGTTGTGCAGCTATGTCCTGATCGAAAACCAGAATGGTAGAGTGATAGCAGCTTTTTCGACTCTGTAAAAGAATGCAATCATTTGTGACTTAAAATCATGGATTGTGATTCTAAGGCGTTTGACAGTGTTAATCTTTCTTTTTTAGTTCAAAAACAAACTTTTATTCAATAATGATGCTGATCCTTTAATTGGAAACTATATCGATGGTAGAATGCAAAGAGTTTAGGTTGGCAACACATCGTCTACCTATAAAGCAGTTAAAGCTTGTGTACCCCAATGATCTATTCTTGGGCCTCTGCTTTTTAGTTTATTTATTAATGACATTTTTACTGTATGTAATGAAATGACGATGCATGCTTATTCTGATGACATTCAATTGTACTCTTCCAACCGAATAGAAGTAAGTGAGGACTTATGTTTTAGACTAAATGAGTACTTAAGTGCTATTTCTAAGCGGGCTTCTGAAAATGACCTTTGTCTTAATGCTAAAAAATCATATTCTCCCTATACTTAAGGATAAACTTGACTTCACACAAATTCCGACAATTAATCTTAACGGCAAACGTTTGGTAATCGTTGGAAAAGTGAAAAACTAAGGGTTTTATATCAATTCAAAATTAACTTGCACTGACCATGTCAATAATGTTATTAAACGAATCTATTATATCCTCTAAGTTTACTCCCACTTTGACCAAAAAAAGACTCGGAGCTCGTTTATAGTAACCTGGACTCTCACTCTATGTCTGTGTTTGTAAGAAGCAAGGACATTCTAGGATGTAGCATAATTGGCTACTTAAAGGCACGAAACTGCATATTTTTGCACAAGTTAATAAATAACAGGACGCCATTATACCTTTTTTAAAAACTACGCTTCAGTGTCTCCAGTAGATCGTATAATTTAATAATACCTAAATATTCGTGTCTATATTTTAAACGACTCTTTTTCATTAACGCCATTAATGGAATTAGCATCTGGAATTCACTTCCTTTGCACGAACAAATTTAAGCTTTGAGTCATGTCCTTTTTCTCTAACTAAAAATGTTCTTCTCTTTACTTTTGTTTGTCTTTTTTCGCTTTAGTTGCTTTTTTTCTATTTTTATTATTTTTTATTTTCTATTCTTCTCTATCTCCTATTAGTTCTTTTATCAAGATAATTCTTTTAAGTTAAGTAAAATTGTACATTTTTTTAGAGTATTAGTTTTGAATTGCTTTAAAATTGATAGCTTTAAGTTTGCATGCATTGCCAATGCATTGCCAATATCTTATTCCAAGTGAATTTCCTCAAATTCATCTTCGTCAACTGTTTGTTCGTCGTTGGCCACATTATATTTCGATTTCGATGAGGTTTGCGAAGCATATCCGGTTACGATTTGATGAACGAATAGAATTGTAGACATGAAACATCAAATTCACTTCAATGGCCAGAATGGTCTTTAGTGTGCTGACTTGTTGCGTTTTCTCTGTCGTCCACGTCTTATTCATCGCAGCAAAAACTTTCAGCCGAAGCAGTTGAACCGGACATGCATAGAATGTACTCAATTACTTTACCCATTTCCTTGAAGTCGCAATTTTCAGTATCCAAATGACACCACTTCATTAAACTTAAACTTTATCTTGCGTTAAACCTTTTAAATTTTATTTTAATTTTTTTTTAATAGTAATATTACAATATTTTAAATAACCGCCTGCCTCATTTTGTATATCGAAAATGAAAACCAACGACAAGCAAAACACAAGAAGCAATAGAATTTTGTATATAAAAAAGTATTGCTTCAGGTGTCTTACTTGCCGTTGGTTTGCGTTTTCGATTTACAAAATAAAACAGTTACTGGAACACAAATTTTGTGTGGATATTTAATAATATTTTTTTGGTTGCCCATAACCATTATCGCAACCAGAATATTTTTTGGAATTATATCCTGTATAACTATTACAGGAACCTTAAATTTTTTTTGGTTACCTGTAGCCTTTATCGCAATAGAATTTTTTTTTTATCTATCAAGATAATTGTAACTATAAACCTACTTATACAAAGCACTGTTGACAGTTAAAGCTTTATCTCGCCAAATTGGCGGTTTTAACAAGGTGAACTTTGGGGGTGAAGGAAATTTTACTTTGAAGAGACTAATATTTTTTGTGATGACTATAATATCTAAAAAGCGAAAGGTCTTACTTTGCAGTTGTGCAAAAGGATCTTCTTCTACAAAAATCTCTTCGCTTTTTATTTTTTATAAAAATAGTTATTTATAACATTTTTTATTCAACTCTTATTGAATAAATCTTGTTTTTAAGTTTTAAGACTTATTTTTAAAGTCTTCAAAGAATGTTTGTAAAAAAGTACCTATATAAAATATTCCCCTATTTTTCAGTTTCGATCAGAATCTATTGGCCGTTCATAAGAATATGCATCAAAATTTAGAGGAGTACAATTGCAGCATTTGCAATAGACAATTCGAAAATATGCCCAGTTACGAAATGCACCTGCAGCTGCACACTGATAAGGTTCCAGAGCGCAGAGGCATAACAAAAGCTGAACGCACGGGAACTAAATTGCCTTTTCCCTGCAACTACTGTGGTCGTGAATTTGCGCGTCCTCATGAAAAGGTTAAGCATGAACGCATTCACACTGGTGAAAAGCCATACGAGTGTGAGGTATGCGGAAAGACCTTTCGGGTTTCTTATTCCCTGACCCTTCACCTGAGAACACATACAGACATCAGGCCGTACGTTTGTGCAACATGCAACAAACGGTAGGAATTCAACATTTTTCATCAAAATGCGGATAGAGAAAAGATAAAAATAAAAATCATCTTTGCATGCTAGGCGTTCGTTTCAGTACTTTTAATCTTAAAAAGCAACATCGAGACATGCAGCTGTATTGATAAATTATTTGAAAAATTTTTCTCATTCGTTGTTTCTAAAAAAACTCTTTGATTGCTAATGATTTATATACTCTCACTCTCCTTACTTTTTTATAACTTTAAGCTTTAAATCGCAGCCAGTTTATGCTCATCATCTCAACACACACCTTGCTGAGCGTCCTTATAAATGCAATATTTGTTCCAAAAGTTTTCGCACTTCGGTACAGTTATGTGGACACAAAAATAGTCATACAAAACCTTTCAATTGCATTGAATGCAATCGACCTTTTGCCACATTATATGCCGTCAAAGTTCATATGAAGACACATAGCAAAGCAAATAAATCCAGTGAGAATTTAAAGCACCGTTGCTCCGTTTGTGGCGCGGTGTACGCACGCATTTTTGCGTTGCGTTACCACATGAAGGAGCATCACTCCATAGAATTTGACAATAAAAATCAGCCATTGGGATTAGAAAACTCTGCTGAAGCAGGTACTGCTGTAGATGTAGTATCTCCAACGGAGTTAGATGATGAAGATGCGGCGGTGCTGATAGCAGCTGCAGCAGAGGCTACAAACAATGCTAACATAGCTTTTCACGCAGAGAACAGTGGCAGGAAAGATTATTGCTTCAATGAAGATAGTAATATTTCAACCCAAGATGCTTTACATAGTGAAGAGGAAGAATGTAGCGTGAGTATTAAGTGAAAATTTATGAATTCTTAAACGAAATAATTTATTCTTTGATACTTTCTTTTAGATAATTGTTGATAATTTTCATACTGAGGAAATAGTTACGGGTTGGTTGAAGTGAATAAACATCAACACGATTATTTAATTAAATGATTTAGTCAATTTATTACTTTATATATAAAATTAAATGAACAAGTTTAAAGAAAAAAAAGTGAATAAATAATGTTTAACTAGCTAGTATAATTTGATAGACATACAATTTATAAAAATTTGGGCTGTCTTCTTATGGCATCTAAATCAAGTATATTTTCATGTGTCACACTCTGTGGTCCAGCCAAGGGAGATTGATCGCGCTGATAGTTGTTCTTGTGTTGCCGCATGGGTTTCGGCGTCTTGGATGTTATATGATCAATTTGCGGCACCTCAGGCAACAGGCGATACTTTTTTAAATACTTGTAGGAAGCGTTTGATAAATCATTTGGTCCTTTATCGAAGTTGTCAATATTCCTCAAAGGAGTCATTGCAGTTTTACTTTGGTTACAAGTCAAGTTCTCATCAGCTTCAGCAGTTCTCTGATTTGTCGGTGATGATATCTGCAACTCGTGCATCAATTCGTTGAGCTTATCATTTGGTAAATATTTAAGCGCCAATTCATTCATAACTAAACTCTGCTCTGTTGCCGGAATGTTCAAGAAATGATTCTGTTGTGGTGTACGCTGGTCCTCTTGGTTCTTTGTGGCGTGCGGTGTATTTTGCCGATTCTTCGTTGAGTGCGCAGCTGGGCGTGGGGATGGTACACCTTGATTTGGAGCTAAGACTTTAGGGTGCACTGAATTTAGCGCTTCGGTTTTATATAGTTGATTTGCATTGTAGTCTTGAGATTCTACATTGGCACATTGTTGAGCGACATCTACGCCAAATAAGAGTTCAATTAAGTTTAAAAAGGAATGATGGATGTATTTTTATAAATTTTTTCATCTTCTATATAATTAAAAACGATAAGTGTTCGATAAAATTCGGAACCCCAGATTTTGCAATCGTGTAGTTTTATTCCAGTTGTATTTATACCCATATATTATCACTTTTGGAAAAATGGGCGTAGTACCTCCAACATTGGTGCAATTTAAAGCGCGATAGCTTGTCACATGCAGTGCAAATGTTTTTGATTGGGAACGAGTTTGAAAAATGTTCTAGCTCAATCAGGCCTATCATGAGTAATTTTTTCGATCGGAATTGGAAAAGCGAATTTCCGCTTTTTAAGATAAAGCTCAACTATTGGAGATTCTTAAGCAAATTTGTTCATTAACCGTCAATATTCATGAGTGCAAAAAATGAAAAGTGAAGTCTTGCCTGCTATCTTAAAAACGGAAATTCCCTTTTTCGATTACGGGCGAAAAAATTAGTCTGAATAACTGAATAGGCCTGGATAACTTAAAAAAATGTCAGTGAGATTGGACAATGGAGGCGCTGCATCCCACATTTAACTTTTATGTTATATCCGACATATAAAGCAATTAGATGCCATGGAAAACAAAAATATATTTTTAAAATTTTTTTGCTGGCACACATTTTTGGTGAGAATATCGTCCATACAAATGTAAACTAACGAATACGATAAATTCAGTTTTCCATTGCATTTTAGAAGCCACATGATGTGCCAAAATTTTTAAATCTGCACTTCTTACCAATCTTGTAAAAAATCGAATAATTATCCGAATAGAACAATTCGATTCATAAAATTTTTTCTTTTTTTACAAAACCAATTCAAGATCTGCAAGTTCTTCAAATTTAAAAATTTATCATATCAAGTATCATCTCATAAACCTGACCAACGTTGAATGAAACAAGTGTTTTTTTTATTCTACTGAAAAGTATCATATTCGTTAGCTTATTTTTCTACCGGCGAAACTATATAAAAACGGCTCTATATATTCCTTTACCATCGTGAAAATAAATTGTGTATATTTTACATTTATTACTGTGTACCCCGGATTATTTAAATTTGAATAATTTACAGCACGAGTAAATATTCACTCTAATAGTCGGTGTCCCAAAGAAAAGGGTCTATATTACCTCTTGCAGGTGTATCAAATTGCGTAGCAACATCTTTTTGTTTCGTTTTTGATCTGCTTTCCGTTGTCTGTTGATATTGCTGCTCTAACAACACAGTACAAATCCGTGTCAAGCGCTGCTGCTCTTCACGCATATCTTGAATGATTTCAAGTAAACTTTTCAAGTCGTTTTTTGTTAATAGTGTACCAAGCAGCTGCTGATTGTCTCCAATCCCATCACCTCGAGGTGAATATGATTCAGTTTGGGTGCCAGCGCAGATAGTAAGTACTTCCGTATGTTGGGAACGAGTATGGTTGAGAGACGCTGGTGGCGTTGACAAGGTTTGCTGTGGAAGAGCATCTAAGGAACGTCGCAAATGTTGCTGTTGATGAAGTTGCGCTAACGCTGGGTTAATACTATCAACAACATGAATATCTGTAGTACAACTATAACTGGGCATGCAGCTTTCCAAGCTGCGCCGATATGAATCACTGTAGTGCACGTTTCTTGGTGGTGCTGCACGTAATGGAAAGACATTGGAACGTACATCCGCATAGTTCTGCGATTGCGGAGTGACATTATTTTGTGCGTTTGATGGAGCAACATTCTCTGCAACAGCCGGGTAGATGACTTTGGGAAGAACTGATTTCTTCCATGATGCATATGTTTGTTGGGGTTTGCATTGTTGTGCGTCGCTGGTGCTACAAGCAGTTGATGCTGGCGCTTGTTGATTGAAGAGAATCGACACCTCCGGCACAGAAAGCATTACTGCAGGTTCATTTATGCTTGGGCCTGTTGTCGGTTTTGGTGCAATGCGGGGAAGCATATCCTCAGTCTCGGGTTGAAACATTTTAAAAATCTTTAAATATAATGAAATAACTAATTAACTTAATTGCGGACGCAAACGCTACCTTAAGCAACTATTTTAAATTGGAACTGTCAAAACATTATTCCACATTCCACAAAATGTTCAGCTGTCATTCAGCAAAATGAAACGCATTTGACGTATGATATTTGCATTAAAATCATTTATATTTCAGAGTAACTTATACACAGCACAATGCTTTTAACACTATAAACTCGAAAAGAGATTAATGTGTGGTTTGAAAGGAGAGCAAGTTAGCACTCCCCTCGACAAGGATGGAAACACATAATGGTCGGAATTGGCACCAGACAATGTTCCGACTACCAATTTTTTCTGATGTAAAAAGACCTATAAAATTTAATGATTTCTTTTTCTTTAACTTAACTATTATATTATTGCAAAATTTAACCTTCAATCTAGCCATCACATTAGTCACTTTAAACATTTTAATTATTTCATACATACATATCGTTATCTACTAGGAACCGGATATAAGAATGATTTTTTGTTTTCGATTAAATAAGGTTAAAAACCAGGGTGCGTAGAGCAATCAATATTCGCTCGCTGAGTTATCCTTGCTATTACTTCCTGTGCCCTATTTTACCAAATACAATTTACAATCACAAATTTGTACTTGTAAATAACATATACAAATTTGTAAAAAAAATTTCGTTTCACGATTTACAAATTTGAAAATTTCTAATTACAAATTTGTTGTTAAAAGCAAAAAGAAAAAAATTGTGAGAGAAAAGTTGTAGATTACAAGTGTAAGGCCTTTTCCACACGGATAAACGGAAAAGTAACCCAACTGCAACAAAATTGCTTAGAAAGTTGCAAGCCACTGTAATTCCAAACAATATTGCAACCTATGCTTTCAGATGAGCAGGTCACGCACAACGCAACATTAATCTCTCATTGCAGCTTATAATTAAATAGCAGAGATATTTCCTTACTTCTACTACAATACATATAAATAAGTTAACTGCACGCTCATTGCTGCTTCCTGTATTAAAAATAAAAAACAAAACACAATTTTTCTGAATTTAATTGATACCATTCTCAAGTTGAAGTACCACACAATTGTTTTCAATTATTAGGAAAAACACAAGTTGCTGATATAAATTGCATCAAGCTGTGTTGCATAAAACTTAGCACGAGCGTGCTGCCAACTAGTTGTAAAAAAGTTGCTTCATCTGAAGGTTCCGGTATACTTACATGGGCTAGCAACATTTGTTGATGTTGCGTTGTTTTTCAATTGCTTCATGTGGAAAAGGCCTTAAGAAATGCCGTTTCACGAAATTGTATATAACAAGTTTTTTTGTTAAACAAATTTTTGACAGTAATCAGGGTCATCCAAACGATACTACATGTTGGATGGACCAAGGTATATATAACAAGGTAGTGTCGTCTCGGAGCGGTGGTTACCGCAGCTGTCAAACACATAGAATATTATAATTTGTAAATTTTATTTGTTTTGCTTTTATTCGGAAAAACCTGGTTTTGACAGATGCGGTACCCAGCACAAGAGAGAATTTTAACTACTAACACTACCTTGTCTTATTCTACTATGGGATGGACATGTAGTTCGGCAATATAACGGCACTTTTTTTCGTTGGTGCTTAATTGTCGCACATGTCGGATGGACTTAATTATTTTACAGGCATGCTACACAGGCCAGCAACGAAATTTCAGAGCCAGTGGATTTTGACAGCAGCGGCTAGTGTATGTCAATCAGGGGATATCAGTGTTGTTTTTAATTACTTTTGGTGGATTCATTTCGGGTTTTCCCGCGATTTCGTGCTTTATATCGGGTTTTCCTCGATTTCGTACAAGAAGCAACACTGATATAACTTGTTTACATTTACAAAGCAAAGTAAACAAATGTGAAAAATTGCAAATAAAAGTAAATGAAAGTGAAAAATAAACAATTTTATATACAATATATATACAAAAAAATATACAATGGAAAGAAAATTAACTCAAAATCAAATCATAAAATTAAATTGATTCAATAGCAGCGAGGACCTACGCATACGATGAAATTTTTTTAATGAACTTTCACTAGCATGTGTAGCACCTCTTGCTTGAAAGCATGAAAGTTCGAAATTCTTCGAATCATTCGAACACTACACGTATTCTTTCGCACTTTCACTATCACTGGCCTGTGTAACCGTCCTGTTATAGTTTTCAAAAGGGCACCCCAAACGATACTGCATGTCCATCCGACCTGTCATCTCATCGCACATTTAGTATCGTTTGTGTGCAAAAAATCAAGTTGGATGGACATGTCCGATGAAAGTAAAAAATGTTTGACTTTTCTGTCGGTCCATCCGACATGTAGTATCGTTCGTGTGCGTGTCCATCCGACTTGGTGCATTTTATCATTCGATTAAAATTTCGAATTGAGCAAAGCACATCCCGACCAAAAAATTCCTAACATAAGGAATGTTGAATTTTGGAAAGAATTAAGAAAATTAAAGTAATTAAGAAAAAATGACATAGAAAATAAATAGTAAAGAGTACAAAAATAATTGTTAAAACAAAATATTTAATGCGCTCGATGTGCACCCTTTGAAAACCAAAGATAACAAGATAGGAAACTTAAAAAACATAACCTCAAAGAAGGTTTGCATGTATTTGTGAACCGAAAAATGCAACCCTGAACGCCACTCTTGTTCTTCATCGGCCGCAAACTCTAAAAGAAATCACTTTGCAACCCCTTAAAATAATGCATATCGTCTATTTTTTATTGCATAAATATTTAAGTTGGGTTGCAAGTACCTGTTTGCAACCTATACTGATTATTGCATCCCCTTATTTTGGTTAATATATGCTTTCAAAGCCAATTTCTTCAGTTGTTGTATTTGTCAATATTTTTGAAAAATTTAATTTTTCACAAACCCCCGTTAGTTTACACAAACCCCCGCTATTCGAGTTGAGATAAGAAAAAAGAACGCTCTTCTTCTTTTTCTGCATTTTTTTGCTGAAACTTCGTTTTCAAACAAGAAAAATAGTGCATGGATTGAGTACATTAATGTTTTAATCTCTAAGTTGTGTTACAGGAATCTGTTTAACACCCAAATAATTACATGCATGCTCTTATTTCACTTTTTATCGCCAAACAAAGTTTGCATATTTTCACATAATAAATTGATTTTTATTTTCACCACTACCGATTTGTAAAGGTTTCATGCCATCAGAGTTGCCAACTCTGATTGTTTTCTTAAGAATTCTATTGGATAGCATAAATATTGCGCTGGTTCGAAATGGCATATATTTATATCCAAGGTTGATTTATAAGGTTGTCGCAGGGCTAATCGCACTCTCTTCTCAGTACCCATAATTGTCAAAACTAGCCAATTTTGCGAATGACTACGAAAGAAAAACGGATGATAATAGAGAGCACTTGCAGATTTTCTATGAGATGTCAACTTCGATTTGACAATTATGGGCACTCCCTCTCTCCCTTGCGACAACCTTATAAATCAACCTTGTTTATATCTAACCTTTATAAAATTGCATTGAACATGTATTTGCGTAAACTATTAAGTTGGACTTAATGGAACTACTTAAAACTGTAAATATTATTTCTACTTTAAAATGCATATTTAGAGGAAGTAGAAGCAGGGTTCGTATTGGCTCTCATGAAGTTTCATGGATATGAGGCAATTTTTAGTTAAAAAAAAACCTACTCATATTCATTTTCGTGAAGAGCTGACTACATTCTTTTGTACATGAACTGTAGAAGTAACCGCATAGTCACAGAATGCTTTGGTATTGTATTTTTATTGCCACGCTGCTTAACATACATACACACATACAATTTAAGACATTTCGATGCCTTGAAGTTAGGGCTAGGAAAAACTCTCAAGTGAAGAGCATGATTACACCCCTCCTCATCAATATTATTCAATTCACGAAAGGCTCACTTTGCTTTCTTTATTCGTGAAGAAAAAAAACTTTAACGCTCTTTCATTATATGTTGATTCATTTCTCTTTAACAGTTTTCGTTCATAAATGCCGCTCCTCAAAAAAACTGACTTGAGGAGCGCTCTCTGTATTTCATTCATTTAATGTTTCTCGTTCGCAAGTTTTGGCAATTCCAAATTCAATTTATTACAATTTTTTCACTAGCTCAAAATAGGTCCTAAATAGGAAAAAAATTAACGAAAATGATTTATAGCTCCCTGGGGTGCACCATAGAGGGGTAAAATGTATGACCAGGTCCTATTATATTTTCACCACCAATATTTCTTCTCAACGTCCTCACCTTTCTCTGTCACCTTCTTGGGGGTCCTCCTACAAAAACACAAAAGAGATAAATGTCGAAAATGGCTTATATCGTCCGTAACTGAACCCCTAGACTGGTCAAATGTTATAGCTGGTCCTATTATATTTTGGTCCACAATATTTCTTTTGAACATACCTACCCCCTATCTGCCACCCATTATGTGCTTATAGATCAACTTAAATTTTGCATCAAATAAAAACAATACCCTTTTTGGATATTTGAAGTCTATTTTTATGCAGTGCAAAAATTAAGCCACTTCAAAAGTATCTATTTTTAGTTTAGAAATGTGCTATTGGAAAAAGGGTATACTTTTCGTAAAAAATACAGTTTTATCATTATTTTACATTTTTTTATATAGATTTTACATTTCTGCTTGGTTTTTAGAAGTACAAAATCAAGAAGACTTTTAAATTTCCTAAAAAAAATTTGAAAGCAATTTTTTTTTTTAATTTGTGCAAAGCGCAAGCATATTTTTTATATGATTAGTTAAATATGGTTTATTGTGTAGTGGTGTCAAGTTACCACTTGAAAAACAACATCAGAATTTTAAATTAATTTTTTTCACATATTGTTTCATAAAAACTGCTTCAAAATAAAAAATAGTAAAGCTCATCTGAAAAATATAAAGTTTTTTAAATTATAATGTGAGAAAAAAATGTTAAGAAACTATTTAAAATAAAAATGGAAATATTAGCGACATAGTTTAAACTCAATTTAGGCAAAAAAGAAACACATCCATGATAGTTTAAGTCAACTTAACTTATACGAATGCTAAAATATCTAGTTAAACTGAGCTTAAACGTCCAATTTTGGTGAGATAAGCTCTGTTTAATTTGACTAAAGTTTAAACTCGAACTTAAAAACTGGCCCTTAGTATTTTATTGTATAATTTTCAGGTGAAATATAATACGGCTAGTCAGCAAACCTTTTAACTGCATTTTCCAACATTACGTACTTCATTTCTGAATTTTACGGGAATAACTGTTACATATATATAAATATATTTCGAACACTATTTTGTCTCATAGAGAATAAGAACATATGAGCAATAATGAATATATACTTCGGCAAGTAATAACAAAATATTTTTTCTACGTGATTTTATAATTTTCAGCATGGTTTTTAACATCCCGTAGACCCAATTGATCTTCTATGATCATCGCTGAGGATTAATAAAAGATATCCAAAATTATAATTTAGTGGCCAAACAGACCGCTATAACACCTTATCGATATCTTAAGTTGTTTTTTTCATATTTAAAGCTAGCCTGAAAAAAGTGAAATTGGCAACTCTACTACTGACAATGAAATGGAAAAAAGTTTTTTTCATTCATAAATTTGAACAGCTGATATTTTTAACCCAAACCTTCCATGTAAAAGTTGTTTACTTTTTGGAAGAAAATAATGTGTTTTTTATGTATAAAAGTACATTAAACATGAAGCTACAGTACAACAATAAATATATTTAGCCTATTTGATAACAATTAATGCACTTTACAGATAACTCTTAAGAAGCATAATTAGCAACTGACATATTCACCTCACTATTTTTGCAAATGTGGAAGAAGTCTTAAAAATGCAAGAAAACTTGTAGCAATTTTAACCATGATACAATAATTTACAAGGTAGCCTTGACAACTACCTTTTTTCTCACGAGCGGCGATCGGGAGTTGTCAAATCAATACAAAGTTTAACTTGTCATCTGTTTTGCTGCTTCTTCGTTTTCTCTTTTCAATGTGTTTTTGACAACTCCAAATCGCCAACAGAACTGTCACTCCTACCTTGTAAATCATTATATCATGATTTTAACCTAAGATCAACTGCGAAACGTGAACACAAAGAAACTCGAGATGAACAGCTGATTTTTACAACTAGCCGGCATTTTCTCTGCTGTCTACTCCATTCTTCTCCGAGTCGGCCCTACCTTATAATTTTGCCATGGTCGGATGGACATGTAGTATCGTTTCAAGAATGATAGAATACTCAGATTGCGCCGATGGGGTCCAAAAAATGTTCTTTCTGCGCATTACTTCACAATATCAAACAAGTATCAACGCTGCTTAAAAGCAAAGAGTTTATATATTAAAGGAAGAGAACCCAATTCGCTCACTCAATTTTACTCGCTGAAAATCCAGCATGTAAATGAGACTCTTGGGGAAGTGTTTTCGAAATGTGATATTCGAAAACATTTCTGCCGGTATTTGTGCAGTCGCCGTTGTTGTTGTCAGATTCTATACACTGGCTGAAACTGGTTTGACTGGTTTTTATAATAAATTCTACACAATGCTTACTTTTTGCATTATTATATTCTAGACTGGTTTGACTGGTTTTTGTGTTATTGAAATAAATTTTCATAATGCTTACATTTTTGGCTGGACGGGCTTGCATGGATTTATTTCAATAACATCAATCAGATATTAGATATTATTTTCAGGATGTGTATGAAAATAAATGCTTTTTTCCGAATTTTTTTGTTTTTAATTTTTTTTGTATGAATTCAAATGAAATTTCAGAATTTCTTTGTTTGCAGCAAAAAAATCCAAGCAGACAGCAAAAACAAAAAAAAAATCAGTCAAACAGTCAAATTAGAATTCCTGCAAATGATGCATGCAAATTTCTTTCTTCAATTTCAGCTACCCACACACATGCATTTTGCTCTTATTTGTTGTTAAGAAAAAATTCTTTTAATTGATTTGTGTCCGACTGCTTATGCGTTTGCCTTGTACGTAAAATGCCCGGGTTCGCCGGTAGGTGGCGGCGCGTGATTATTACTTTTTTTTTTTTTTAATTTGCTGCTATTAAATGCAAGATTTTCTTTTTGACCTAAAAAGAAATTTAAGTAGGTAATTACAAATATTAAAAAATATTATATGTAAAAATCCTTTCATATTTTCATGCAAATACCTGAATCTTGCAAATCTCTAATTGGCATATTGAAATAAATGCATGCAATATACCAGCAAGCCAGGCAAAATATGTGGTAAAAAAAAGTTTTATTTATTCCAATTTTTTTTAAGAAATAAAATAAATTCCATTAAATTGAGATAATTAAAAACTTTGAAAAAATAACATTTCGTATTTTCATACTTCAACTTGAAATAAGTATGAAATGAAATGAAATAAATCTATGCAAGCAAAAGTAGCAAAAAAATGTAACATTGTACATACTGAAAAAATTCAATTATGAAATTTATTTGAAAATTTCATAAATTGAATTATATAAAAAATTTCCTATTTGACCTAAAAAAATTAAAAACAAAGAAATTCTGAAAAAATCATTTATTTTCATACAAATCCTGAAAATACTATATACCTATATTATATGAAAAATTTCATATTTGACCTAAAAAAATTAAAAACAAAGAAATTCGGAAAAAAGCATTTATTTTTAAACATATCCTGAATATAATATCTAATCATTTTAATCATTTCACATAATCATTTTTAAACATTGTGAAAATTTATTTCAATAACACAAAAACCAGTCAAACCAGTCTAGAATATAATAATGCAAAATGTAAACATTGTGCAGAATTTATTATAAAAACCAGTCAAACCAGTTTCAGCCAGTGTATAGAATCTGACAACAACAACGGCGACTGCACAAATACCGGCAGAAATGTTCTCGAATATCACATTTCGAAAACACTTCCCCAAGAGTCTCATTTACATGCTGGATTTTCAGCGAGTAAAATTGAGTGAGCGAATTGGGTTCTCTTCCTTTAATATATATACTCTTTGTGCATTGATTGCAACCATGATATAATCACCAGGTAGTATTATTCGCTAAAAATCAGCTGTGGAAAAACTGTCATTATGGGCATAAAGTGTCAAAATGTAGCGAGTAGGTGGAAACAATGTTGCTCTTGTATTAGCCGAAGTTAGAAATCGGCACACAATAGGGGTGTTCACGTTTGTTATAAATTTTTACAAAATATACAATATTTCCACGTTATGGTGAATGAATCTTTAATAAATTTTTGCATTATTTTAATGAGCTGATTTTTGTGTGTATTTTTGTTTGGAAATATAAATTGAAACCATCATTTAACTGTAGGAAATCATAAGAAAATTGAATTAAAACTACAGATATCAAATTTATCAAAGATACACCATAAAACGATAATGCACCACATCGTTAATACCTGTTAATATATATCTTGCATTCGCACTAGTGTAAGGATGTTTTATGTAAGGTATGTTTTATATTTACATTTATATAGTCCTAACTTTTTATTGCCGAAGATATGGCTATAGAAATAATGGCCAATATGCCGTACTGTTATTCATAAAAGAAAAAGACTTGTTCCCTCTTTTCAGATTACTTTAACTCCTCTTTTATTATTCAAATATTGCTTCTATATAAACTAAAAATACCAGTATTAATTTTTCAAATAATTCTTACAACTAGTTCTTAAACTCCTCCCCACTATTCTATTTTCATGTTGTTCCAATTTCAAAATTAAATTTGTTAGTTTCTATTGGTTTGTTTTTCTTTCACTTCCTCATTGATTCAACATTGCGAAATATGCTGCACTTGCACTTGTGCAGCTAATTGGGTTATCGAACAGTGATCGCATTGTCCACATTGGTTGATGACGCAATGTGTTATAGTAACCCAATGCAAATTAGTTAACGTTGGCTATTTGAATGAAAGAAAAACAAAACAAAATATCTTTTGTTACCAAATATGTAACGTACCGTAAGCTGGCTGTGCTATGACACTACACCCTTACCCTTAAGCGAAAAATTATTTCTTGAAATGATTTTTAAAGAGTGGAGGATTTTAAGGATATTTTACATATTTGTAAAGCTAAAATTTTTTTTTTTTTTGTTGTTTTTGTTTTATATTTATTTATAATTTATTATTAATAGTAAAATTATATATATAACTTGTGTAATGAGTATATATTTTTATAGTTATTAAACTTAATTTGTTTCTAATAAATATATTTTATATAATAATAATAATAATAATAATAATAATAATAATAATAATAAAAATAATAATAATAATAATAATTATATATAGTATAATATTATATTTGAAATTATATTATTTACATGACATGTTTAGATTATTAACAAGTTTTGTTGTATTTCTTTAATAAATTGTTATGAAGTTCTTTTGTCTTGCCGTTAATTTCAATGACAGAGTTCACTCCTTTTCTATCGACAATTTTAAATGGTCCCTCATAAGGGCTTTCTAGTTTTTTCTTATTTTCTACTCTTACAAAAACTAAATCTCCTATTTCTAGTGATTGAGGCCTCTTATCTTTATCGTAATCTATTTTTCTTTTATCTTTAACTTTGGCTATCATTTCCCTAGCTTTATTTATTGAAGTTCTTAACCTTAGTTTTAATTCATTAGCGTAATTGTCTAGGTCATAAATTTTATTTGTTTGTATAAGTGTATCACTTGGCAGTGACGGCAATTTTCCAAAGACTAACTCAAACGGAGAATAGTCTGTGTCAACATGGGGCGTCGTATTATACGCAAAAGTGTAATACGGTATCCACTTGTCCCATTCATAATCGTTTGTGAAGGAAAGTATGAATTGATTTAGTACTCTGTGGTTCCTTTCAAGAGCACCGATTGTTTGGTGATGATAAGGGGTTGAAAATATTTGTCGAGTGTCAAGTAATTTACAAACACTTGACATTAGCTCGTTTGTAAATTCTGTCCCACGATCGGACATAAGTGTTTTGAAACAACCGTACTTGAGTATTAATTGTTCGACAAGTGTTGATGCAACTGTCTTGGCGTCTTTGGCTGCAATTGGGTGAGCGACTATAAATTTGGTTAGCTCACATTGCATCGTTAAAACATATCTATATCCGTTCGATAAACGTAAAGGACCTACAGTGTCAATTGATATCTTTTCAAAACTTTTTGCTGGCGTGTCTGTTAACACTAAACATTCTTTGATGTGTTTTGTCGTTTTGTTTTTGTTGCATTTTTCACAGCTATTTATAAATTCTTTTATCATTTTTCTCATCCCTTTCCAAATATATCTTTGCTTAAGTTTTGCAATTGTCTTTCTTATTCCCATGTGTCCTGATGTATGTGTGTTGTGGAATTCTTCAATTAGTTTGTATTGAGTGAGCATATTTTTTATTTGTTGTGGAGCTTTGTAAATTAGTATATTTATAGGCGAGGTTTTATTTTCTTTCAATGCATTGTATTCTCTCTTAAACGCGTTTATATCAATATTTTCAAATATAAAATTTTTATCACATAGGGCTAGCTCTTTTATTTGTGATTTTCGTAATAAACGATGTAGCTTCTCCAACATCTCACCTAGGCGCGAAGGGTCATCGCTACACGTTATGTGCACTTCTTTTTTATATATATTTATGGTACCTTTACTTTTTTCTTTTATAATAAATTTTATTTTCATTACCTTCCTTACGTCATTAAAGGATGTACATTCCCAAATATAGAGTTGATCAGACTCCTTGTGAGATATGTTATCATCTTTAACACTTCCTTGGAGGTGTTGAGTCAGGTGGTGGGATCCCTTATTTTTATTTTCACTCGCATTTGTTTTCATATTTTTGCTCCTAATTTCTATTTTTTCTTTATGCTGCTTTTTGCTCCTCGTCGTAACTACTTTTAGTTCTTTTTCATCAATTTCTAATGTGGGAATCATTGTTTTAAGAATTTCGCTGTCTATTTTTATACGTGATAATGCGTCAGCGTTAGTGTTGATTTTTCCTTGTTTGTATACAATTTCAAAGTCGTAGTCAGATAGGTCTAATCTTATCCTAGTCATCTTTGATGATGGATTCTTGTGCGAAAATAAGGATACTAGCGGTCTATGGTCTGTCACTACAATAAATTTTCTTCCATATAGGTAAGGTTTGAAAAAATTTATTCCCCAATGTATTGCTAATAGTTCTTTTTCAATAATCGGTTTGTTTATGTCATGTTTTTGGAGTGACTTGCTAGCATATGATATTGGAAGATCGTGTCCTATGTCTCCTTGTGAAAGTACAGCTCCTAATGCAAAATCAGATGCGTCAGTTGTTAATATAAATGGTTTTTCAAAATTCGGATATTGTAGAATTGGTGGGTCAACAAGTTTTTGTTTTAAACTGTTAAATGCTTTATCGCATTCCTCCGACCAAATGAAAGGTGTTCCCTTTTTTAGCAATGAATTTAAGCATTTTACGATGGCTGCAAAGTCTGGTATGAAACGTCTGTAGTAATTGCAAAAAGCTACGAATCTTCTTACATCATCTGAATTTTTTGGTGCTGGATATTTTAAAACTGCCTCACATTTAGCTGGATCTGTTTTAATACCTTTGTCTGTTATTAAATGGCCGAGATATGTTACTTCTGACCTTAGGAATTGACATTTGCTTGCGTTTAGTTTTAAATTATATTTTTGCAAGCGTTCAAAAACTTTAGTTAGGTTTTGGTTGTGGTGTTTTAATGAGCATCCAAAGACTATTATGTCATCAACATAAAGGAAGGCTTCTGAGTTCAAACCGCTCAGAGCTATAGTAAGCATTCTTTGGAAGCTGTTTGAAGAGATTTTGAGTCCAAAAGGTAAACGTTTAAAGTGATAATGTCCGTCTTGTGTTGAAAATGCTGTTAATTGTCGTGAATTTTTGTCTAGAGGTATTTGATGAAAAGAGCTCGTCATGTCTAACGTGGAAAAGTATTTAGCTCTTCCTAACATGTCTAAAACGTCTTCTAATCTTGTCAGTGGAAATTTGTCGTTGATTAGTTTCTCGTTCAGTTTTCTGAAATCTACTACCAAACGCCATTTCTTTTTGTCATCATTGCTTTTCTTTGGTACTAACAATAATGGTGCGTTATATGGGCTTACTGAGGGTTCAATTATGTCATTGTCTAATAAGTTTGTAACCTGGTCGTTTATTTCTTTATATTGTGAATGGGGTAGCCTGTAGTTCTTTATATAAACTGGTGTTGTGTCTGATAAGTTTAATTTTTGAGAATAAAAATTGTTGGTTGTGAGTTTTTCTCCTTCAAGGTGAAAAATAGATTGATATTTCTTAAATATGGTTTTTAGTTCTATTTCAGTGTTACAGTCCAGTTTCAATTCAGTCATTAATTTTTTAAACCGTTGTTCGTTTGTTTCTTTAATTGGTTTATTATATGTGTTCATGATTGTGTATTCGCTTAGTTGTTCTGTTTTTGGTTTAATCTCATTCAAAATTATTTCTTTATCGTTTATGTTCATCACTTTTATATGGCAAATGCCTTTGGCGGATGCTAAAGAATTAGCTAGAAATACACCTTCTGCAAGTTCTTGATTTAAAATTATACTATCTTCTTTAATGTTTAGGTTGATTGGGAAGATCATTTCGGTTCTGGGGGGTATTCTAAAAGTTGTTTGTTCTGGAAGTTTTGTATTTATTGGTATCACATAATCTGTGTTGCCGATAGGTATTGTTATGGTAAATGTTTCATAGTCTATGATGCATGCATATTTTACAAAGAAATCTCTTCCTAGTATTCTATCTGTAGTAATGGGAAAGTTGTCATTCACTATATGAAAATTGTTCTTAGCACAGTGTTCTCCAAGACATAGTGTCAATTTTGTGACTCCTAAAGAGTATACTTCATCTTTAGTTATACCTGTCAATCTGCATTTGTTGTCTGTATTTATTTCAAAATTTGCGTTCTTTTCTTTGCATATGTCTAATGTCACCTGTGTCTAATAGAAATGTTAAAATGTTATTTGTTTGTGTGCATTTAAGAGTAATGAAGTTTGTAAGATTTTCTGATATAAAGTAAATTCTTCTTTTATTTATTGTTGGCCATCCGGAGGTGCTTGAAAATTTTCCTCCGGGCCATCCATGTTTCCCTGGTTGTTTACTATACACATATAGTGTCTGTTACCTCCTTGGTTGGGATATCTTTGGTTGTTATTCCTACTGTTGTTGTTGTTGTTGTTGTTGTTGTATCTTCCTTTGACAGCGTTCTTGTTGTGTGTAAAATTTCTGTTGTTGTTATTGTATCTATTTTGATTGTTTTGTTGATTTGAGTTGTATCTGAAATTGTTGTTACTTCTATTGTTGTTGTTTTGTTGCTTTGAACTGTACCTTAAATTGTTTATATTATTATTGAAATTGCTATTTCTGTTTACGTTTTGAGTGTTGTTCATATTATTATAGTTCCGTCTAGGATGTTGTCTATTAGGGTTTGCATGGTAGTTAAAAATTCTGGAGCTATTGTTTTGAGTGTCGCGTTCAACTTCCTGTGCAATGTCTATTGCTGTGTTGAAACTGTTAGGTTGGGCTGCAAACAATGTAGTCTTTAAACGATCATCTAAACCGTTTTTGAAAATTGTTAAAGCGTATTTCTCATTCATGGTTTCTATCACTCTTTTTTGCTCACTTGTTGCACTGTTTCCTAACTCTTTTATTTGTAAACTATTAAGTTCTGATACTAGATTCAAAATTTTGTCTTTGAAATTTATAACTGAGTTATTTTTCTGAGTTGTTTGTGCTAACTGTGTGTGGATTTGAGCGATTGTTACATTGCTCTTGTATCTTGCCTGTAAACGTGTTTTAAGATCTTCGAATGATGATATATTTGAACCTAAAGCCGTACGAACTACTGTACTAAGCTTTACACTAGTGATAAATTCGATTAAGGTTTTCTTTGCGTCATTCGTATAAGATTCATGTAGTAATTCTGTAATTTTTAAAAATGGTTCTAATTCTCTATGCTGTCCACTAAATATTGGTATGGCCTTTAGAGCCGTTTCTAAATTAAAAGCTGACATACTGTTTAATATTGGATTCTGATCTTCTGTGTTATTATTATCTATTAGCTCACCTTTTTCTATGAGAAATCCTTCTATTGCCTTAGCTTTGTCTTCGAAAAGTTTTAAGTCCTCTTTTCCTTTTGTCTCAATTATTGATTTTCTTAGCTCATCTAGTCTACTTCTTATCTCCCTAATATATTTTTGTGTGTATTGCCTATTTGGTGCCTTTTTTAATTTATTTAATATCTCATTTGCTAAATCTGTCTCCATTTATATTTATGGAAAAACTCGCGCAGTCATAGCTCGATTTTCGATACTCTTGAGTTTTATTGTGCATAACAGACATTATATATATAATTACATTTTTCACATATTAAGTGCGGTTCGTGTTTTACGAAACCTGTCTTTATAGGGTTTTTATTACAGCATTTGCATTTAAAGCACTCACGATGCCATGCTTTGCTTTTATGTGCCATGTATATAATTTTGCCTATGTCTATAATTTTTTGTTGACAATTTTCGCAATATTTACTGAAAAGTATTCCAAAACATCCTTGGTAGTAACTTTTTGTGCCGAATTTTATTATATTTTTTTTTTCTTTTGCAGTAGACATTATTTGATGTTTTTAATTTACTTTATTAAATTATTTAAAATATGTTAAAATTCAAAATTTATTCAATTAATTTTATTGTGCTATTAATGTTTTATACAGAGTTGCCTATGTTTCGCAACATTTGTTTTCTTACATAATTCTTATAGTATCTATTGATTATATATAGAATAGTTGCAATCATAAATATCGCACTAAAAATAGTAATGAAATAAAAAAATTTTGCTGCTTTCGTTGTTATTGCTGTTGTTGTTGGTGACGACCTCTTGCTTGCTGCTGAACCATCCCATGGCTGCCGTAGTTTAATTTTTCTTTCTGTATTTGGTTTATTAGCTGCCTTTTTTGTGTCGAGTCTTTTACCAAAGGTATTATATTATGTAATTGTGCAATCCTTTGTCTTGCTATTACCCTTCGGCCTCCTCGTGGTCTCTTTGGTTTCTCCTGAGTTGCGGTTTGGAATTTTCTATATTCTTTAAGTTCTTTATTTTGCGCTGCTGTTCTTTCCTTGTATTGTTCAATAGTTATAGCCTTTGGGCCGGCACGGATCGGTGTTGGTGTGTACGTTTGGATAGGTTCAGTTGCAGTGGCAGCAAGTTGCGGCACGTATTCCTCTTGGAGTTGCTCTTGAGCGTAACAAGACCACTTTTTGAATATTTTATCAATTTCTTCTTGCTCGTTACAGCTTGACATGCTTCAAAATGCGTAACTTATATGGCAGGATCGCCATGTAAGGATGTTTTATGTAAGGTATGTTTTATATTTACATTTATATAGTCCTAACTTTTTATTGCCGAAGATATGGCTATAGAAATAATGGCCAATATGCCGTACTGTTATTCATAAAAGAAAAAGACTTGTTCCCTCTTTTCAGATTACTTTAACTCCTCTTTTATTATTCAAATATTGCTTCTATATAAACTAAAAATACCAGTATTAATTTTTCAAATAATTCTTACAACTAGTTCTTAAACTCCTCCCCACTATTCTATTTTCATGTTGTTCCAATTTCAAAATTAAATTTGTTAGTTTCTATTGGTTTGTTTTTCTTTCACTTCCTCATTGATTCAACATTGCGAAATATGCTGCACTTGCACTTGTGCAGCTAATTGGGTTATCGAACAGTGATCGCATTGTCCACATTGGTTGATGACGCAATGTGTTATAGTAACCCAATGCAAATTAGTTAACGTTGGCTATTTGAATGAAAGAAAAACAAAACAAAATATCTTTTGTTACCAAATATGTAACGTACCGTAAGCTGGCTGTGCTATGACACTACACTAGATATTATTTAAAACAAAAATAAGGATAATAAGTGCAAATTTCTTTTTCCAACTACGTATAAAATTTTAAAGAAGACTTTTTTTAAAATTCTGTCTCATGCAGATAGACGATATTTTCATTATATTTTAATGTTAAAAAAAAAATTTTTCGGGTCAACCTAGGAGCCAGCACAATGCCCGCAGTGCGAAAAGAGGTACTTTGCAGCAATCGTTGTAGCCAGCGCCATATTTGTTTTTGAAAAAAAAAATATTTTTTTTAAACAAATGTATATATTACCAAATTTGAAAATTTTGAAACCCTAAACAAATTTCTTTGTATTAAAACTATCACCTCAGTATCACTCTTTTTTACTCTCCTGTAAATGTATCGCCGACATTAAAAGACTTTTATTTCAAAAAGTCAGTCATATGAGTTATTTGACACTTTATGTTTAAAAATCTTGATAGAAGTCTTTATAGGAAAAAACTGCAACCAATTTAAATAAAATTAAAAAAATTCAAGATGAATCAAGACTTTAAAAATATAAAAGTCTCAAAAGACTCTAATGACTGACTTTTTTAAATAAAAGTCTCTAAAAAAAAACCTTTCTTAAATATTTTTAAGAATAAAAGTCTTTGTGAACTCTTTGACTTCGTCCGATTTTTATTCATATAGGTTAAAAAAGAACTTAATAATAAAAGCTATCCAATAAGAGTTAAAATTAAAAGTTATAAATAACTTTTATTTAATAACTTTTACTTTTATTCATAAATAATAACTTTTTCACAATAAAAGTTTAGTATTATATATAAAATAAAAGTATTTTAATAATTAAAAAAATTTAAAGACGTTTTGTGAGAATGTCACAAAAGTCTCAACCGCTGCTAAAAACTTAAACTTGGCCTTGTTTTGTATTAGCGCCACATGTTGCGCACACGATTATAATAATATGTTAATTAAAAAGTTACACAAAAAATAAGAATGCTTATATTTTAGAAATAACCTTTCAGCAGAAAAATTATCGAGTTCATATGCAAATGTTGACATCAAGGCAAAAGTAAAAACAAAAATCCCCTTTTACTTCTTACTGTGATTGCAATACTGCTATTTGACACAATATGCCCAAAGTAGCGATTGAAAGTAGCGATTAATATTACCTGGTCATTATATCATGGATTGTAACAATAATTTTTGTACTCTTTACTATTTATTTTGTAAGTCTCTCTTCTTAATTATCTTAATTCTTTCCAAAATTCAACATTTCTTATGTTAGTAATTTTTTGCGTGAGATGTACTTCGCTTTTATTTGTTTTATTTGTAATTCGAAAAATTTTAATCGAATGAAAAAATACACCAAGTTGGATGGTCACATGATAGAATGATTACCAGGTAGTCTTGACCAAGGTTGATTAATATAGGTTAAGTCACTTGAGAGAAGCTCGGTGGAACTGTCAGAATGGATGAAAGGAAATAAAGAAAAAAAACCTGAATCTGTACAATTTTTAGCTAACAGCTACTTTGACAGTTCGAGCCAAGGTTGATTTATAAGTTTGTCGCAGGGCTGATCGCACTCTCTTCTCAGTACCCATAATTGTCAAAACCAGCCAATTTTGCGAATGACTACGAAAGAAAAACGGATGATAATAGAGAGCACTTGCAGATTTTCTATGAGCTGTCAACTCCGATTTGACAATTATGGGTACTCGCTCTCTCCCTTGCGACAACCTTATAAATCAACCTTGGTTCGAGCCAGAGATAAAGAGATAGGAAACTTCGATTTTTGACTGTGCGAAAGGGATTTCGCATAAATGGTATAATATTCTAAACTGTGAAATTTGCATCCACGCACTAAAAAATTTGCACTGAATTTTCAAACTCTTATGATTTTTATCTCGCAAACCAAACGAGAGCGGTAAAATTTTATTGCACTGTTAGTTTTAGGGTGGCGGCCGTTGCATAGTGCGTAGAGTGTGTGACTCTTACGCCAGAGAACCCAGGTTCGAATCCCCCACCTGACACAGAAAGTTTTTTCAATTGAAATAATTTTTCTGTTCGGCCCATGGTATAATGATTTACAAGGTAGGAGTGACAGTTCTGTTGGCGATTTGGAGTTGTCAAAAACACATTGAAAAATAAAAAACGAAGAAGCAGCAAAACAGATCATAAGTTAAACTTTGTATTGATTTGACAACTCCCGATCGCCGCTCGTGAGAAAAAAGGTAGTTGTCAAGGCTACCTTGTAAATTATTGTATCATGGTTCGGCCGTCACCTCTCTGCAGACATTGGCAAATCTCAGAGAGTAAAAAACTGTCATGAAAAGCTTCTTGAGAACATAGGCCGTTCGGAGTCGGCATAAAGAGCTGGTTCTTAATCATCTGTGTTCAAACATTTCACAACACACACAACACAACTGATCATAAGAAGCTCGGCCAAAGTCCTTTCAAGGGCTGAAATGGCCATTTCGTTTTTGGTTTTTTTTGAAGACGCAGTGTTAGATCTGTATCAGCTCATCGCAGACTATATCTATTTCATTACATTTTCCAGGAAAAATCGAAGTACCTTTTTTTACAATATTTACTGAAAATAATTGTTTAATAAGCTTTAGGAAAAAAATGAATTCACATTATGAATTTTGTAATTTTTCCTGCATGTTTTTTTTATTAAAAATTAAAGTATAATCTAAACATTCCAGCAAAACAAAGTTAACGACTTTGTCGAAATTGCTACTAATTCGTAACTATTTCGAGTTATCTTGAAGAATTCGTCGGTATTTCGTTACAGCAAATTTCGAAATAGTTTCGATTTTTATACGAATTCATATCGAGTTTCGATATTGTTGGTTGATACTAATAATTGAAGTGCGTACAGAGAGAAATTCAGTTTCCTTGGAGTTTTATTAAATTATAATTTTGTGACGAAATCGACAAAAAAAAAGCACAACCAAAATTTATAGATATTCTCAAGGAGGGATATATTGAGAGGGATATATGTATAAGCAAAATTTATAGAAATTCTCAAAGAGGGATATATTGACTGTCCATCACATCTGGTCTGACCTCTCAATATCGTCACAAATTTTTTTTATTAATCATTAAATTTGAAGTGTTAAAATTTTGTTGTGTCGACATCCATTGAATTTTTATTGGCATTTGCCTTATGGGAAATGAAAAACAAAATGCACTTCTTTTAAGTAGAATTTTGCGTAGAATAAGGCTATGTAAAAAGAAAACCGATAAAATACAAAATAAAGCGTGTAGCGAAGCAACTTATTGAATTTTTCTTAAATTTAAATTAAAAAAGTGTTTCTATCAATTTTAATTAAATAAAATTCCATTAACAACATTTGTTTTTCACAAAATTGTACATAAAAATACATTTACATTTAACTCAAGATCATCGAAATCGGTTAAGACTTCACGAAATGGTGGCAATTTTAAGGTATTTTTTTTTCCTCGTCAAACACTGATTCCCATGTACATGTTTGATACCATACAAAATGCTCCCATTTCGTCAAATCTGAACCGATTTTGGTCATCTTAAGGTCGTTGAAAAGCCAATATTATGGGGAATATGCTGATGTAAAGAATTTTGAAAAATACGAAAGGCATTATGAAACGAAATAATAGTTTTTTTTCTATTTAAAATTAATATTTTTTTATGAATGTGAGGTACATGTTTGTGCTAAATCACAATGTGAATTGGGTGTGAAAAACCAAATGAACATGAATTGCGTCGAACGTGTCCAATTATTTTCGTGTCCAACAATAAAAATCCTTTGAATGTTGATTCCATCCAATTCTAAGCGACCAAATGTTTTGCAGATAATGAACTTCTAAATGATTTACTCTTCATAAGCTTTCGAATATCGGGGCCAACGAGCATACCAGCATTTCAAAACGCTTAGAGTATTTATGTTAGTGTTATTTTAGTTACCTCCCTGTAGGAAAATCAACTACTTTAAAAGTAGTTGATAAAGTAGTTTTTTGTCAACCACAACTAGTTGATTTTCTGACTTTTTTCCATAGAACGAACTAACATATTTTGTATGGTGATGTCCGCTAAATAAGTCAATTGACTTTCGTCTGTATATGTTTTCAACTACTTGTTAAATTAGTTAAATTTAAATTAGTTTTTAACTACTTTAAAATAAATCACTTGAAAACTATTACTGATGGCCTAAAGTTAATAATATTTGATGAAATAACATGGTTAAATATATATAAGCTTGTAATCTAATAAAAATTTGCAATTAAAACATGTCAAAATCAGAGTAGTTGCAGCCTTAATATAATTCAAAGTAGTTTATCAATCACTTCTTTTTAAATAGTATTGCAATTACTTCATATATAATGCAATAAAAACTATTAAGAATTGAAGTGGATGCCGCCTTAATATAATTCAAAGTAGTTCATATACTGGTTTATTTTAAACTAGTTTATTAATTAGTTGTTTTTAAAAACAAGTTAGTTTGTTCCTATAGGGCTTCTTTAATTTTTGTATAACTTATATGAGGAAAGACTACGCGCAAGTATTGAAACTAGAGTTGCCACATGGTCTGGATTTTTCTGGATTATCCAGATTTCTCGCACCACGTTCAGAGTCCAGATTTTCAAAAACTAGTCCAGATAAAATTTTTGCTAGAATACAGACCAAACTTATATCGTTTTTGTTTTTATAAAAAGAATAAAATGTTCTGACTTCAAAATAATCAGATTACTTAACAGTCTTTGCGGACATTTTTGAAGAGAAACGTTCGAAAGACATATGTATCGGCTCCGTGATTTGAAGCTTATAATTTGCAATACTGATTATCAATTGTTCATAAGTAGAAGAATTATAATACTTGATTGTAATTATTTTTTTGTATATGTATAAAAGTTATAATTTGCTTAGGTTAACATATTAAAAAATTTGCACGCAAATTGTAACTACAATAAACTTTTTAAACGGACATATAATAAATTGCTTTTGAAGGCTCGCCATGTTGAAAAACAGCAGCCAGGATCTTCAAAAGAGACGAGGCTAACTTTATTTTGGGACAACTGAATAAAATTGCCAGATTATGTTAGTTGGATTAAATTATAGAATGTCTCAACCGCCATATGCAGATTTTATCAAGTCGTAATTTTTATTAAATATGATGAAAGTGGAACTTTAGAGAAGCATCTCTGAATTTCAGAAGGATATAAATCTTATAAGCAAATTCCTGATCTTCAGAATATTTTTTAACTTACTTTTAACTAGCATGGTGAATTCTAACATTTATAAAAAAATATTAATTTTAAATAAAAAAAACTGTTAATTCGTTCCATAGCGAATTTTTCAAAGCTCTTTACAGCAGCATGTTGCCCATCATATTGGCTTTTCAACGACCTTTAGATGACCAAAATCGGTTAAGATTTGACGAAATGGAAGCATTTTGAATGGTATCAAATATATACATGGGAATCAGTGTTTGAAGAGGAAAAAAAATACCTTAAAATGGCCACCATTTCGTGAAGTCTTAACCGATTTCGATGATCTTGAGTTTAATGGAAAGGTATTTTTACTTACAATTAATTTTCGTGAATAAAAAATAATGTTGTTAATGGAATTTTATTCAATTAAAATTGATAGAAACACCAATTTTTTATATAAATTTAAGAAAAATACAAGAATTTGCTTCGTTACATGTTTCATTTTGTATGTTATTGGATTTCTTTTTACATAGCCTTATTTTACGTGAAATTCTAACGAAAAGAAGTGGATTTTGTTTTTCATTTTCAACAAGGCAAATGGCCATAAAAATTCAATGAATGTCGGCACAACAAAATTTTAACACTTCAACTTTTAAAATTAATAAAAACAAATTGTGTCTGCCAGAGAACAGACCAGCTGCGTTGGACTCTCAACATATCCCTCTTTAAAAAGAAACATTTTAGGAACCCTTTAAAAACTAACTGGGAAAGGTATTCAGTCTGGATAAGCAGAAATATTGCAGACCCTGACACAGAATACCTCCCAACCGATGTATCTATTGACAATGCAGTCGAGTTTATAACGGGAAAAATGAACCAGGCTTTCAAGAAGTTCTGCCCAAAGTCTCGAAGTCGCAAACCTGCAAATGCGAGTTGGTGGACCAGCGACCTCAAAAAGAGGCGATCAGAGGTTAGAAAACTTCACCGGAAGGCCATCTTAAGCAAACTAGAGCAGGACTGGACAATCTACAGATCCATGCTTACACTACAGATCCATGCTTACATGCAGGGATGTAAGAATAGCTAAGCGAACATCTTGGACAAAATTTTGCGAGTCCATTGAGGATACCAGTGAAGCCGCCAGACTTCGAAAGACGCTATCCAAAGACCCAACGGTCCCGGGATACCTTAAGAGGTCCGACGGATCCTGGACAGAATCCAGCCAAGAAACGCTTTTGCTACTTTTGCCAGAACCTTTACAAGAACTCCCCAACATTATTTCAAGGTCCACTGTAGAATGGTCGATCGGATCCTTCAATCCCTACAAATCTGCGGGGCCAGATGGTATCCTACCGGCCATGATGCAACATGCCCTTCCTAGCATCATGCCCTGGCTTATAGCAATCTTCACCGGCTGCCTCAAGACAGGATATGTTCCAAAAATTTGGAGAGATGTGCGAGTTGTTTTCATTCCTAAAGCTGGGAAACCGATACACTCAGCACCAAAGGATTATAGGCCTATTAGTCTCTCATCGTTCTTGATGAAAACGCTAGAGAGAATAATAGATCTTCACATAAGAGAATCTGTGAACGATAATAATCTCTGTAGTGTACAACATGCCTACCTTAAGGGTAAATCGGTAGAAACGGCACTGCATGAGGTGGTTTCGGTCATAGAAGGAACCCTTCATCACAAAGAATATACTTTAGCAACGTTTTTAGATATCGAAGGCGCATTTAACAATGTAAATACAGATTCTATAAGAAATGCTTTAGTAGACAAAGGAGTTAACAGTAAAATAACCCAGTGGATTTATAAAATGCTCATTAGCAGACGTATAAGCTCACAAATGGGAATGAGCGTTGTAAGGAAAGAAGCCACAAGAGGCACACCGCAAGGAGGAGTCATATCCCCCCTTCTCTGGCTAATTGTGGTTGACAAAATTCTCACTACACTCACAACTGGAGGAACAAAAGTGGTAGCCTATGCCGATGACGTTGCCATCCTAATATGCGGGAAATACCTGCAAACAATTAGCGAACTAATGTCTGCGGCATTGAATAAGCTATCGCGGTGGGCAGAATCGAATGGACTTGGTGTTAACCCAGTAAAGACCGAACTCGTTCTGTTCACAAGAAGAAGAAAAATAGAAAGTTTCACATTACCGAAACTTAACGGAGTAACTCTGAAGCTTTCCACGGAAGCCAAATACCTTGGAATTATCCTTGATAACAAGCTGAGCTGGAAACGCAACACAGAGGAAAGAAGGAAAAAAGCACTGTGCGCTTTGTACGCTTGTCAGAGGACATTTGGCAGGAAATGGGGACTGCGACCGCACATAATCCACTGGATGTATACAGCGATCGTGAGACCCATTCTTGCCTACGGTGCTCTCGTATGGTGGACGATAACGCATAAAAAAAGCTACCTTAGCTCCCTAACAAGAGTTCAAAGGTTAGCGTGCATAGGAATAACAGGAGCCATGAGATCTACGCCACAGGCGGGTCTAGATATGATGCTAAATCTTCTTTCCGTAGAAGAATTCCTTAAATGTTCGGCGACCAAGAGCGCGATTCGCGATTCACGATTCACGAGCCTGGAAAAGCAGCACATTCGGACACGCATCTATTCTAAATCTCTTTGGAACCGAGGAATCAAAAAGAGCAACCGACTATATCATACCCAGTGTAAGATTCGGTACAGAATACACCACATCCATTCCCAGCAGACAAGAATGGGAAGAAACGGCTGTAGAATCCTACGGCAATCTCCATTTATATACTGATGGTTCCAAAATGGAAAACGGAACTGGATCGGGTGTATACTGTGAAACGCTACAAACCAAAGAGTGTTACAAACTCCCGGATTAATGTAGCGTTTTTCAGGCAGAAATATATGCTATTGAAAAAGCTGCACGGGCCATTTACATGAAAAATCTTACCCCCACAAGGGTAGTAATTTTTGTGGATAGCCAAGCGGCCATCAAAGCACTGAACAGTAAAACGACGAAGGCTCGAACGGTGCAAAACTGTAAACTTGCACTGAACAGTATCTGCAATACCCACAACGTCACTCTCTGCTGGGTTCCCGGACATAGCAATATTGAAGGGAACGACGCAGCAGATGAACTGGCAAGGCGTGGAGTAACCACAAGTACAAACAAAGCTGACACAGATGTGCACATTCCAATAGGCGTCGTCAAAAGGAGTATAGAACTAAAAGCCAGAGATATTGCCAACACAAACTGGGCTTCCAGAGGTGACTTCAACATATCTCGAAGGCTTTGGCCTGAGCTAAATGAGAAAAGAACTAGAAGCCTTCTGCTTTTGGTCAAACGGGAAATCCGGATCCTTGTTGGAGTTCTAACGGGTCATTGCCCCATTGGGGTAATGGCCAACAGAATAGGTATAACAGCGCCAGAATTTTGTCGGAGCTGCAAAGACCCGGAGGAAATAGAAACAATAACTCACCTACTATGCGAATGTCCAAGTCTACAGAATCGTCGACTCCGACACATGGGGAACAGATTTTTCAAAGACTTGGAAGAGTTGGTGCACACACCACTGCTAGACATCTGGAGGTTCATAAAAAGCACAGGATGGTTTGAAGAACAAATCGGAACAATGGTTTAACTTGGTACCACAACTATAAAAAGGGATTCGTAATGGACCTATAGGCCCCCGCGGAAGCGCCGGTAACGGTGCACGACCCTTCATACCTAACCTAACCTATCCCTCTTAGAGAATTTCTATAAAGTTTGGTTCAGCTTTTTAGTCGTCACCCTTAGGCAATTCACAATATGTTGTAAAGTTGTATTGTTGTAAGTGAATGGTTTTATCATTTTCTTCCTTATTAGTAAAGAGATTTTTTTGAAATTTTGGTTGTATGTTTTGTTTATAGTGGTTGTTTATAGTGGTTTAAATTTGGCGTGATCGGACCGGAAGCACGCCTACCTCCCATACAAAGCTATTACTTACTAAAGTTATTTTTTGTACAAAGTTGTTTTTTGTACATCACTGTAATTGCTAGAGGTAGGGGTACTTCCCGTCCGATCTCGCAATTTTATAAAATTATCTCTTTACTAATGAGAGAATAAATGAGAAAACCTTTTACTTTCAACTATACAACATACAACTTTACAACATCTTGTGAATTGCCTAACTGTATTATTAATTAAACTTTACATTGGTTTTATATAATTCTCGGAAATATTTAAAATAATTTTAATTTGCACTTTTTCGTTATCTAATCGCTCACGCAAAATAATTTTGCAAAGCCTTTGCGATTTTCTATATTAGATATATTTCTAAGGAATTTCTTACATAATTTCTTAATATTAGAAACATACTAGGTCTGTTTCCTTACTCGACTGTAGCAACTTGCAATGTGCTAGAACGTGTTTCTGTACTCTTTCTAGCTAAAAGAACAAGCATAAAATCGCTCTATCGAGCTCGAAAGTTGCATACATATGAACAAGTATCAAGAAAAATAAGCATCAACAAGAACAAGCAAATGTCGATTTCTCGTTCGTTGTTTGCTTTTTTTGTGAGATAAAAAATAAATTTAAATATTGTGAAATATTAACAATACATCATGATCAACATATAAAGAAATATAAAATATCAAGTTCAAATTGGCACCGTTTGCGTTTGTAACAAGTTTAAATTGGCGCTGTTTACGTTTGATAGGCAATCAGCTGCTTTCGTGATTGAAACTAGCTAGAAGTCGTTTCCGTACTTTTGACACTATTCTCAAATTTCATTTAACTCTCTCACATTGTACTTTACTCGACTTTTACTCGAAAATGTGTACGGAAACAGACCTACTGTTGTAAATCAGGGCGTCCCAAACGAGAAACTAAGACACAGAGTTAGAAGCAAATATTGTCCTGAAAGGGTTTAGATGATTATTTTGTTTTTATTTTTTTAGAGGAAAATTTTACCTTGAATAAATTTTGCAGAAAATTATTAAAAATTTTCTTTCTTTACTTGGGTCCCTCAAATAAAGACCATATTTTAAAAGATTGATATTAATTTCATAATTTTTTACTGCCAAACAATAAAATTCCAATTAATTTTCAAAACTCCTCTTCATGACGCAAGTTGAAGAAAAATGGAAATAGTTTTCTTTCGAGCTGTTGGTTTACATTACTTAACAAATAAAAAAAAAATTTATAATAACATATATATGTTCCCTCTTGGTCGGATAGTCCATTTGAATTTTATTTAAAAATTTTCTATTCTAAAAATAAGTTTAACAAGATTTCTACAAACAAAAATAAAGTAATATAATTACTTATATACCTAATATAGTTAATATAATCTTAAAATCTAACGTCAATTTAAATTACACAAGGAATGAGATTTATTGTGTTAGAAAAGAAACGCAATGTTAGTAAAAAAGGTCAAAATAACAACGAATACAAATGGCAACCAAGGTGCTTAAATAAATTTGAGATTGCATATGCGCCGGAAGATATCGTCACGAACAGCGTCAACCAGCCAAGGAATGAGAATTGTCCTATTTGCGGCCGTATGTGTACCTGCAGTCCTAACCAGCCACCATGATCGGCTAGCCAGTTAACAAGATCGTCCTCGATGATCTCCGCAATGCCATCGATTAGGAATTGTAAATAGTCATAATGGCCCTGACGAACGCAATCGATGGCAAAGCCACCACAAACGGCGAATATAGAAATTATTTTTCCCCATGTGATGCTACTGCGGAATAGTTCCTTTGCCACTAAGTTTAGCAGCATGGGTGCAGTATCACTATCTTCCAATTCACCAAATGGAGCTCGTGACAATTGTCTTGATACGTTTGTGTACACACGTGGATGCATGCGCTCGAGTTCCTCGCCCATCTGCAAGAGACGCGCGATTGGAAGAAAGCAACAATTACATATCTCATTACGGGTTGAAAGAATTATTTACTTACACTATTTAGAGCGGGAAACACTTCATAAACTACATCCGACGATGGTTCCAATATTGTGCGTAATCTTTGGATTGCTTTTCGATTGAGAACTCCAGCACGTCGCAGGCGAGCCCGTATATATTGACCACAGAGGCATTTTCCCTAAAAGAAGGAAAAAAAAAATGTAAAATCTTTGATGAAACTATCTTTTTAACAATACTAAAAATCATTCCTCATTTCTAATGATCTTTCATGGGGTTTTCTTTGGCAAGAAAGTTCTAAAATATGTTTTTTTAGAATTATTTATTTTGCGTTTCAAATTCAGTTGATAGTATTGTGAAGCTTTACTAAATACTAAATAAACGTTATATTTTCAAAAATTTCAATGTTAGTTGTATTTCATTATAGAGGATACATATTTTTTTTGCTATCAATTTTAATGAAGTTAGCATGACATAATTCTTTTTTACAATAAAACGATTTATGTTTATGTTTTTCAAATATAAACACTTGTGTATAAATATGGTTTTTTGTTCCGACGACTTATAAGAAATCCCGGAATTTCTCGACTTGTCCCGACAGCAGCCTTTCAGGATCTGGCAATCCTACCTTATATCCGAAAATCATTCAAATCGTCGAGTGACACCTGGGGACTTTTCTTTGTTAGTATGTGGTATAGTAGAAGAGCATGGGCTTGTAGGAGTGTAGAAACTCGGTTCAACAATTGTATTATTAAAAATATGAAATTGCAAAATCATTTTTTTTCTTTCTTAATTTTTTTTCAATTGCGCTTCTCTTGACGTGTCTCTTAGTTTCGTCATAGAAAGAAATTAAATGTATTAACAATTTTTTGATATCTGCTTAGTTTAGTAATCTGTTATACGTCTTCTGAAGTCATTGCATTGCCAATGGACCATGTATCTATAGTAATATAAGTAAAGTACGTGATTAAGCGGATAATCTACTGTAAATCAAAACTGTTTTACCTTGCAAATTTGATCAAGCCGAAATTTTGGAAATTAAGGTAATTAAGCCACGCACTTTAAAATTTGCAGTGAATTTTCAAACTTTCACGATTTTTTTCTCCTAAACCATTCGAGACCGACAAAATTTTATTGCACCAATAAACTTATAAATAAAAAGTGAGAAAAAGTTTGTAGGCGTCGCACAGTGTAACCGTTTCATATAAGCTGTGGCCAAAACTATTTGCAGTTGCCGCAGAGCAACGAAATTTGGTGTGGACTACTTTTTTAAATAGATTAAAAAATTTTCCAAATAATGGCCAAATCGGACAATGACCACGCCTACCTCCCATGTAAGACAAAGTTTAAAATCGATGCATCTTTGGATTCCTTCAATATTTTTTAAGACAATTTCATATTTGGTCTAAAATCACTTCAAAAAAAGATTCGTACCAAAAATAGCTATAATCAGACCATTATTCGGGGTAGCCTCCATTTAATCCGAATTTTAAATATTTCGTATCTTTAAAAATAAATACTTTATTTTATTATAATCACACGAAAATATTTCCAGTATTTAGCAATGGTCTTTACTAAAAATGGGCTGGGTCAGACCAGTTTTTGGGGTACCCCTCATAAAACTTAAATTCTTAAAACCCGAGTACTTTTATAACAATCACTTCATTTGAACAAAATAACATAGAGAATTTTATTTTATCCCAACTAAGTCTTTGCTAGCTAAAATAGCCTGAATTGATACATTGTTTGGGATACCACCCATTTTGCCCACGTTTTTGAAACACTTTCACTTTAACATTTTATAAAAAAAGGCGTTTTTCCAAATAAAGATTCCTTATAATATATTCTAACTTCCTTTTTTGCTATCCCAGTTTAAAGCAAATTTTCAAAAAACTAAATTTTCAACACAAAAAACAATTTGAAATCATTTATTAAAAAAATTTAAAAAGAAATAATATATTCATATATTTTATATATAAAAAAGAAAATAAAAATTAAAGTTAAATTACAAATAGAAAAAAATTATGTAAAGGAATTTCTGTAGTTAATCTGTTTCATCCGAAGTGTCACTTGAAACAAAATCTTCAAAATTTATATCAGAAATGAAGCTATTATGAACATCGGCATCTGTACTTTCTTCTATAATATATGGCAATAAATCTTTATATCCATTTCCTTTTGTTTTGGCAATATGTCTGTTCGAAAAAATGAGAGGATCCGAATTTATCAGTAATGCAGCCATAAGATCTCGATTGCAATTTTCCCTTGAATTTTTCCTAGTGTGACCTAATCGATATTTTCTAAGTATGAATCAATATTTTGTGGGGACAGTTATTGGCATATTGTACCAGGGATAATTATCAACATATGTTTTAAAAGTATCCTTTAAAAGTGTACTAAACCTTGTAGTATTTATTTTTTTGCCGTTTGACAGTGTTCTCAGAATCAAACTGAAATTTTTTAGTAAACAAATATTTATGTTTGTTTTTTCATACCCCATTCCAATATTTGAAAAAAACCTTCTGGCAGTATTCCCATCGTTTGAAGTGCCATATCCTGTTTTTACTTTATCAATAATAAGACCCGTTTTATCTCTAAACTCTTTTTGTATTTTTATTTTGAGCTCTAAAAAAATGAGTTCGCTTTCTTCGCTGCACACCTGCCAGCATTTGAGAGGCATCCTGTATCCTGTAATCCATGCATGCAATGTAGATAATCCATATTGTAGATGTCTTTCGTCTATAGTTCTTTGCATGCAATGAAAAGAATTCATTACAGATGGAGTCGCTCCACATAGATAACAATTCATTGATGCCCGATTTGTGCCAAAACGTTCCCATACGAAGTGGCTTTATTTAAACGTAAAATCTCTTGACAGAAATGTCTTGACATTTTGCACATTAACTTTAATATATAATATGAACAACATCTATGGTATTTGGCAAAATCGGATCAAAACCACGCCTACCTCTCATACAAAGTGAGTTTATTTTAATCGTAAAATCTCTTCAAAATCCACAAACATTAATGAAATGCCTTGAAATTTGACACATACAGTATGTAGCAAAAATAAGTTTCCACACACAACTTTTTTAAATCTGTTCCTTTTTTATATGGAAAGTGTGGCTGCACTCAGCACATGTTGCATTTTTTCGTAGAACTGATATCATTTGTTCATTTCATAGGAATTAAGTTGCGTTGAAATTGCGCATTTGAAAATATTTGATTATTTGTATAATACAGTTGAAGCTAGGACGTTGCAAAAATAAGTTTCCAATTTAAACGTTGCTATATTTTTGCTAGTTTTGATGGTTTTAAAACAACTTTTTGAATTAAACGATTTAATTACTTCATTTCTTACGTTGAAATCAGTTCATTCACAATTAAAATAAAACCACATCGGTAAGTATTGGAACGTTTGTGTTAGTTAATTTTTCAGAGGCAAATCATTTCTATTTTTAAATAGGTAAAAAATTTATGTAAGAAATATGGGAAATTTTAAGCAATTATCAACAGGTGAAAGAAAGGCAATCATTGAAATGCATAAACAAGGCAGTTCTCATAGAACTATAGCAAGTATTTTTAAAAAATCTCATACTTCCATTGGGAAAGTAATAAGGGCTTTTCAAAAACAAGGGCAAGTTGAGTCCAAAAAACGGAGTGGAAGGCCAAGAGTGACATCTAAAAGGACAGAAAAAAGAATTGTAGCTATCTCGGATAGTAATCCTTTCACTTCAGTACCTAAAATTCGAGCACAGCTGCTTAACGAAGGTCGTGATGCTCCATCTACTGATACTATACGCAGAAGACTACATGAGGCAGGTAAACGTGGGCGAGTTGCTCGAAAAATTCCGTATGTCAGCAAGCTAAATATGAAGAAAAGAATGGAGTTCTACAAGGATCATGCTCTAAAACCCCAAAAATTTTGGGACAATGTCTTATGGACGGACGAATCCATGATAAGAATGAAACATTCTCATGGTAGAATCTACGTTTGGAGAAAAAAAGGAGATTCTCTTGCTTACAACTGCACAAGGCCGACCTTTAAAGCAGCAGAAAAAGGTGTAATGGTATGGGGATGTTTGTGCACAAATGGCGTAGGTAAACTTATAACTTTGGAAGGCAGGGTAAATGCCGATATCTACCTTAATATCTTAAAAGACGTAGCGGTACCTGAAGGCAAAAGGTTGATAGGCAATGATTTTGTTTTCCAGCAAGACAACGCTCCCATCCACACCGCCAAAAAAGTTTTGGAATATGTCCGTAATGAAAATATAAACATTTTAAAATGGCCACCACAAAGCCCTGACTTGTCTCCTATCGAAAATGCCTGGGCAATCCTTAAAATGCGTATTTCGGAGCAAGCGCCCCAAAACATCACAGAATTAAAAAAATGTATTACCGAAAATTGGCAAAAAATAACTCCAGACCAATGCAAAATCCTTGTTAATACTATGGAAGGCCGACTTGCTAAGCTGTATAACAAAAAAGGTGGTCATTGTGGATATTAATATAAATGGAAACTTACTTTTGCGATTTATATTACTTAAGTTAATACTTTTTTATTGTCAATTCAGTACGTACAATATTCTAATAACATAACTAATATAGCTCCTTAAATACATTTCTTGTACCGTTCTAAAATTATAAATAAAAGTTAAAAGCAAACTATAAATACAAGTTTTTTTATTGTTTTTCTTTATTTTGTTGTGTGGAAACTTATTTTTGCTATATACTGTATGCTTTGATATAACTATAAATCCTCACTATGAAATTTTATTTTAACAGTAAAATCTCTTCAAAAATCTCTTCACAAAAATTAATGAAATGCCTTGAAATTTTGCATGTAAGGTTTGATCTTCAATGTAAATCATAGCAGTGAAATTTGGAAAAATCGGATGAAAACCACGCCTACTTCCCATACAAAGTAGCTTCATATTAACCGTAAGTCCCTTAAAGATCTGCTCAAATTGCAGAAATATCTTGGAATTTTGCATATAGGCACATAGGTCAAATCGAATAAAAACCACGCCTACCTCCCATACAAAGTAAGTGGCTTTATTGAAAACATTAAATCGCTGAAAAATCTGCAAAAATTACAGAAAAGTCTTGAAATTTTGCATACAAACTTTGATATTTAACATAAGCCACTCTTTGATATTTGGCAAAATCCGATGAAAACCACTTCTACCTTCAATACAAAGTGACGTCATCAAAATTGAAAAACTTCGTAAATATATATAACTGAATGATATCGTGTCTGTATGTACCCAAGTTCCGCCCACGTCGTTTATCCAACCCATGCATATATTATTCGGTAAAATGTGGAGTCCTCATACTAGAAAAGTGGGTGTGGCATTTTACTTCGTTTACAAATTACTTTATGTGGCAGCGTAAAGGGCGTAAAGGGCGTAAAGGGTAAAATTAAATTAGGCGTATGACACAAATATTTTTGCAGATTATACATAAAAAGTTTATAGGCGTCTAAAGACTTCGGATATACATCAGTACGGCCGCGGGGGGTATTTTAGCTTCGGTACCCTGACGAATATCAGACGTAGTAACAGTTTTTAATAAATAATAGATCACTTTTTAAAAGTTTAAGCAAAATCAAAAATTGTTTTTTTTCCTCTTCCCTGCTGCAATTTTTAGATTTTTTAATAATTTTTAGAAAAATTATATTTTTTTTTATATCTGATTTAGTTGAAGGATTTCTTTAAAAATATGACATGCCATCAAAAGCATTACATTCTATATTTTTCAAAAATATACAATTTTATATACTTTGAACATCTCGTTCGAGAGTTATGATATTTTATCTGTAGAAGGTATATGCAAAGGCGAAAATTGGTAAATTCACAGAAAAAATAATTAATTTTGAGCTAATGCGGTGTGTCCAAGTCTTCATGTATTTTCAAAATTCAGAATTCTCTTAGTTGAAGAGTTATCTGTTGATTGTTATATAATAAGTCATAATATTAAAAAAAAAATATACAAGTTAGTTTTGGCCGCAATTATTACACTGTGCGTCGGCCCTAAAATAAAATTATGATGGGTATTTTAGTTTCAGCAGCAAAGAACTAATTTGTTAAGACTTAATCAAATTATATCCAATAATTAAACCTTCAAAGCGTCTGTTTTTTCGTCTGTTGGTACTTAATTGTTTTGGGTTTTAAGGTATTTAAAAAAAAAAATCGCATGAAGATGTCACAGCTGCGTTCCTCTTCATTATTATTTTATTTATTTTTTATTTATCAAGTTAACTTAGTAGTTTGAAACGAATTTTTTTGCTAGTTTATTCAAATCACAGTCTACATCCATTTTCTTACGTGTTTTTCGTACTCATTTAATTTAGATTGCTATAGACATCAAATGTTTGAATTTCTTTATCGAACGACTTCGCTGCGACTGAATTTATCAGTTTAGTAGTCTAAGGGGAGGAGGGCTGAAACGGCTTTTAAGGCTTATTTTCATTATTTTCCCATACAAAAAATTTTCCAAGGAGAGAGGAGCCAAATTATCAGTTCATAATTAATCAATTAATTAAAGAATAAATTGTTACCACAGGTCACAATTCATATTATATCAATTCTCTACAATATTCGAAATAATAATATTCATTATCCTTAAGTCACTGAATAATTACTCATTGTTTAATACGTTTTCAAATAAAATAAATTGCAACGTTTACCGAATATACTGTCTTTGATTTAGTGGTCGATATAAATAATTGTACGGACCTTGGACAGCCACTTTGCTGTCCCAGCTATAGAACCTGGAAAACATGGCATTACAAAATAAATTGCTTCATTTTAAACACCAAATCAGAAGAATTTATTTTATCGAAGATTTTCTTTGTACCTCAACTTGGATTAGCAGTTAGCGACGTGGCTACCATAACAACGACCAAAACTGTCTGAAATATATTATTTTTATTGATTTGTGGGCGGTGAAAGTGGGTGTGGCAAAATTTATCAAACGTATGTATAATGTGATAGCAAAGCTAAAAAAAAAAAAAAAAAAAGAGTTATGGAATTAGTAACACATTTCATAACCCTTTTGAAATTACAATTCAAAATTATTGAGCGTTTAAGGCTTATTTTCATTATTTTCCCATACAAAAAATTCTCCAAGGAGAGAGGGGAATAAAGCGCTTTTAGCCCGTATGTAGATCCGCCACTGACTAGTGAACAATTCTCAAATACGTAAATTTTCTATATAGACCTTTAACCCTGCCTCTTCCCTACAGAAAATTCTGCGGACGCCCATGTGATCATCTGTTGTTTTTATAATTTTTTAAATAGGCTAACTATTTACGACGTTCATTTAAACATATTCTTTTCGCCATATTTAAATTTCAAATATCTTCAGTTTTATTCCAAGCAATACTATTTTGAATTTCTTAAAAGTACTCATCAATTATAATTCGACTTAAAAACATCAAACTCTAATTTAATTATAGCAAATATAAGTATTTTAATATTATGTAAGCAATTCGAATTTGTGGAAAATTTATTTTTCCCCTGAGAGTCACGTAGCTTGTATTGAGAGAACTGTTTTGCATCGTTTCACACTTTGCCAAAATTAATAGACGCAAAACCGGTAACCAAATGAATAAATTTGCGGCCAAAAAATTACGTGCTATTACGCCTTGAGCTTATGTTAACCAAACAATAAATTTGGAAAAATCAATTATAAACAATTCAAAATTTATTCTACATTCATACAGTCTACACTGAAAAGAATGAAACGTAGAAAATAATATTTAAACTTTACAAAGAAATAGAAATCCAGATAAAAATGAATGTTTGTTTCAGCAAAGTTTACTAAGTTTTAAGTAAATTTACTAAGATCTCAGAAACAAATAATGTGACCGCAGTCATATATGCAGTTTAAAAGTCGGAAAGTACAGTTATGATTTGTCGAAAATTCTAAAACAAAAAGTGAAAAGTTGATATGTTATATAGTAAGATATACGGAGAAGTTCTCCTATATTTTTTTGAGGATACTATTCAATTATTTCAGTGTACCAAATAAAAGATTACTTTTTTCAATTTTTTTTTGCTTTTTTCAAAGCAATTCATAAGCAGTAAAGTGCCTCAACCTCCATAAAAAGAGGTGTCGATGCCACCGACTTTGGTGTGTTTTTTGAAACGATTCGCAAAATATTTTGGCTGTCACGATAACCGCCAGTGAGCTAAACAATTTTGAAATAACCTCCAAAAATCATTTTTTTTGTAAAAAATTCGGCTTGTGTGGTTGTTAAAAGAAACAATCGGTCAGAAATAATACTTCTGAAAAAGTTCTTCCAAACTGCATCAAAAAATTTGAAATCTTTACCGTTGAACTAAAGATAATGTTGATTTTTATACATTTTTTTGATATTTTTTATGTTATTTTCAATAAAATTTAAATAAATTCATTATTTTTTGTGCTATACTCGTTTGGACGATATGGTTGGAAATGTTTTGATCGCTTCTATTTATTCCTGGATAGAGTTAATCAATCTAATTGACATTTAAACTAAAATATTTTTAAAAAACATTATATTTTGCAACAAACGCCTGCTGCAGAAATAATGTAAGCAAGGAAAAATGATAAATATTGTACTTTAAATGGAAATTAAATTGATTAAATTTGTCCAGGAATAAACAGAAGCAGTCAAAGCCTTCCAACGACATCTTCAAGACGAGTATAGCATAAAAAATAATGACGTAATGTGAAATTTAGTAAAAACTAGTAAGGAATGGAGTTTCGACAGGGTACCGAAGCTGAAATATCCCCCCGCGGCCGTACTGATGTATATCCGAAGTCTTTAGACGTCTATAAAATTTTTATGTATAATCTGCAAAAATATTTGTGTCATACGCTAAATTTAATTTTACCCTTAGCTGCCACATAGAGTAATTTGTACACAAAGTAAAATGCCACACCCACTTTTCTAGTATGAGGACTCCGCATTTTACCGAATAATATATGCATGGGTTGGATAAACGACGTGGACGGAACTTGGGTACATACAGACACGATATCATACAGTTATACCTATATATTTACGAAAGTTTTTCAATTTTGATAACGCCACTTTGTATTGAAGGTAGACGTGGTTTTCATCCGATTTTGCCAAATATCAAAGAGTGGCTTATGTTAAATATGGTATATTAAAGTTTGTATGCAAAATTTCAAGACATTTCTGTAATTTTTGCAGATTTTTCAGCGATTTAATGTTTTCAATAAAGCCACTTTGTATGGGAGGTAGGCGTGGTTTTCATCCGATTTAGACCTTTTTCGAACTTGATCTTCCCTTTTTAAAAATAAACTTATATTTTGAGTTTCATCGCGATAGCTTTAAAATTGCGGCTGTAATCGTGTCGACAGACGGACAGACAGACGGACACACGGAAATCGACTCAGGAGGTGATGCTGATCAAAAAAATATATATTTTTCCATACCTGCCACTCCTCCTACTTGGCGTTACAAACGGAATAACAAAGGTAATATACCCCTTACGCAGTACGCATTGGGGTATAATAACATAAAAAATATCACAAAAATGCATGAAAATCAGCATTATCTTTGGTTCAACGGTAAAGATTTGAAATTTTTTGCTTTATTTTAAAAGAAATTTTTTAATACTATTGTTTCTGACAATTGATTTTTGGAGGTTATTTTAAAATAGAGGTTGCCGTGACAGCCAAAATATTTTGAGAGTTTATATGAATTTAGATCATGGTTCACTTTTAGTCGGTGATAATGGTAACTTTTATTTGAGGCATCCTTAACCATCGTATATGCCGTTTTTCGCAGGATACTTCTATTTTTGTACCCAAATCTGCAATCCTGTGTTTTCGCCAAAAATCTTGTAAAACTGCTGCTTTTTTGCCAAGCGGTTGTGTTCGAGCATTCGGACCCATGCTTGATCATCTGAACATCCCTTCCTAGTCGATAACAAAGGAAATGCTCACTCCGGCGAGTATGTTCTAATATTTTACGATATGGTTTTTTATGTTGGGTTGTGTCTGACTTGTTCTTTTATTTGCTGTGCTTGAGCTTCGTCGCGAAATAAATACAAAAATGTGGAAAATAATGAAATGGAAATGTGTTTTCAATACAAAACGACAACTTTATATCCGTATCTTGAAGCGACGAAAAACAAAAGTGTTGTTTTCTGAAAAAATTCCAAGTCGCAATTTAAGATTGCATCAGGTGGCAAATGAGACATTATACGGCATCTGAAAACTCAAAAACCTCTCTTGGCTTTAAATGCAGCGTTATTCTATTTGCTTAGTTCTTTCTTCTAAGGTAGAGTGTGTGGCTCATACGCCAGAGAACCCAGGTCTTACACAGAAAGTTTTTTCAATTGAATTAATTTTTTTGTTCGGCCGTCACCTCTCTGCAGACAATGGCAAAACCTCAGAGAGCAAAAACTGGCATGAAAAGCTTACTCGGCATAATTTATTCGGCCTTATAGTCGGCATAAAGCTGGTAGGTCCAGTTCTCGATCATTTGTGTTCAAACATTCCACAACACACATAACACAATTGACCGTAAGAAGCTCGGTCAAAGTCCTTTCAAGGTCTGAAATGGCCATTTCGTTTTTTTTTTTAGTTCTTTTTTCAATCAAATATTTTCAATTAAGGGGTTACATGACATTGGCAGTTTTTTGAAATCGACTTTTTTTTAATAATTTTGTATTTTAGTATATTCTTTACGCCGGGTCGATTTGTGGGGAGGCAAAAAAATCGCCCATTGCTCTGTGAAAATCGTATTTTAGGGATCAAAATAAGAAACTTTGCCGAAGGAACCATACCTCTAAAACGAATTCTGATGTCCCCCAATTTGGGTCGAACTTTTGGGTAGGGGCAAATTTTAAAAATCCCACTTTGACCCATTTAGAGTGCTACAATCGAGTCCAAATGTATGACCGACCCCACTAACTTTGGAGGCTTGACCCACCCATGCCAGTGGCACACCCCCTGGAACCCCCCTGGGGGTTCCAAATACAAACATTTAAAAAAATCGCCCTTTTTGTGGGTATTTTATGGCACCTTCTTAAGAAATGCGCGTTTTATGCAACCATTTTAACAATTAAGGAATGGAATGAATGGAATGCACCGCAACCCTTTTAAAAAATTAAGGAATCACTGTGACACAATTGCAGATCCTAAAATTGCTTGTGTGCGTTTTTAAGCCACCACAAGACACAGCAGGTAGAATTGAAATTACCATTTCATTCTTATTACCTCGTCTCGTAGACCATATATAACGCAACAGTTTTTGTGAATGCATTAAGTCGTTGTGAAGAACTCAAAGTGTGAAGTGCTAATTTCAGATAAAAAAATATGTAAAAAAAAAATAATAAGTGAAGTTGACCATTCCAAATCAAAAAGTTTACAATGAATCCACCATCTTCTACACCGCAAGATGAAGCAACAACAACATCAACAACTATCGAAAACCCAATGAGTCATATACCCAAGCACGATGTTACTGTTTTTGGTGTGTCTACTGATATGACTGATCTTAATTTACCAACCCATCTGGATATCTTGAGATATTATTTTTACTTAAGCGAACGTGCTAAAACAGAACAAAAAAAGTTTCCCATAAATCATTCACTATTCAAGTACAAGATAAGTTGAATGGAATTTGGGAAAAACTTGGTATGGAAATAATGCTGAAAAAAAGTGTATTTAATAAATTGAATAAATTGCTTGACAAGTATCAAGAGCAAATCAAGAGAAGAAATAAAACCCAACAATTTACAGAAACAATTTTTTACATTGGAACATGTAAATGCGATTTGAAGGCAGCTCCATGTGCATGCGGCTGGGTTCCCGAACGCCTCAAAGAAATCATGCACGATCAACATAATCAGAGAAGACTAACAATGGATGCAGTTGTGGTGGAAACTGAAGAGCAAGGAGCAACGTCTATGTCATCAATGCCAACATACCAAGATCCCGATGATTCAACATACGCACCGCCACCGGTTCAAGAAGATATGGATAGAAGCACAAGTTCACAATACACAGAGAGATACGATTGTTTTAACTTTGCCTTGGTATGTAACAGATTTGGTGTGCCTGATAGAGTAGCATCGGCATTGGGAACCGCTCTTTTCCAAGATTTTAAAATGAAAGATAAGCATGGCAAGCCTCTCATCATGGATAAATCGAAAGTTCGCAGAGAAAAAGAGAAATGCAGACAAGAAGTGGTTCGCAAACGGTTAGATCATACCAATTTGTTAGCTTTTTCATTCGATGGCAGAAAAGATGATACTTTAACGACAGCTAAAGTTGATGAGAAGTATCATATTAGGATGGTAAAAGAACCTCATCTTGTTATTTTGAGAGAACCCAAGTCTGAATTGATTGGTTACGTAAGACTGGAACATGAAACCACTGAATACAAAACAACCAAATTAAATGATTTTTTCAACGATAAAAATATATCACTGGATGCATTAATTGGAATATGCACTGATGGTGAGCCAACAAACACTGGCCCACACGGTAGAATTATAAGACGATTCGAATTGCTGTTAAAAAGACCATTGCATTGGTTCGTTTGCCTTCCACACTTCAACGAACTTCCGTTTCGGCATTTGTTTGAAGCTTTGGATAAATCAACCAGCACTGGACCAAGATCGGCAACCGGAAAACTGAGCCGTCAAATCGAAACTTGTGAAACTCTTCCGGTATGTTATTGCTATCACTCATTTATTATAATTGTCAACCATTTTTAATTATTTTATTATTATATATTTTCAGGTGGTGAACGGCTTCCAGAAAATTGAGTTGCAAAATATGCCCCCGCTCCAGAAAAAAATTGAATTTTCCACCGATTCGAAGTACTTATACGACATGGCCCATGCAATTTCTAGCGGCGTGGTTTCGGTGGACCTGGCTAACATCAAACCAGGGAAAATTGTACATTCTCGGTGGCTCACTAGATTATTACGATTATATGTGACAACGTAAAATGCAGATGCAAATTTAAGAATTCTGGTTGAATTTATAATTAAATGTTATGTGCCAATGTACTTCAATATCAAGTATTACAGCTCTGTCGTGAACGGCAGTGCATTATTTTTCAACTTCATTAGTTGATCACGATTTCTAGAACCTCGTTTACGCAAAATTGTCAATCAAGTAATTACAGATAATTCATATTATGCGCATTCGGAAATATCTTGTTATCAATGTTGTTTGATGATAGCAAAGAAAAGCGCGACTGTGCTATCAACATAATTCTACGCTATCGAACAGATGTTGACGACCCAACGCAACTTAGAGCTTATAAAAAACCAGATATAAAGTTTAATTGCACAAGTTACACGGAAATGATCAATATGAATGACATAAATAACGTATTTGAACCACCATTCACGCGAAGCATTCCGTACGATACATTGAAACAATATTAAAATCAAGATGATCCACCGTTTAATGATCCAAAAATTGCATCACACATACAAGGAACGAAACGACATGTTCAATTGCTAGCTAGCGTTTCCAAACGGGTTATACCGGAAAATGTAGAGGCTGTTATGGCGACGACATTAGAGAGCCGTGCGAAATTGCCCAGACTTGAAAGTAAAAAAGACTTCAAACAATAATTTTTATAGTTTCTTTTCTATAACTAACTTAAATTAATTTTTTCATTTACATATGTTCTGACTAAATAAATTTCCAAAGAGAAAAAAATAGATAGTATTATAAATAAATAAATAAAAATAAAGAAAAAACATAGCCATTTCGCTGATTTTTTCATGTAAAGTGCCAAAACTGGTGATTTTTTGAAATGTTTGTATGGGGAACCCCACAGGGGGGTTCCAGGGGGTGTGCCACTGGCATGGGTGGGTCAAGCCTCCAAAGTTAGTGGGGGTCGGTCATACATTTGGACTCGATTGGAGCACTCTAAATGGGTGAAAGTGGGATTTTTCAAAATTTGCCCCTACCCAAAAGTTCGACCCAAATTGGGGGACATCAGAATTCGTTTTAGAGGTATGGTTCCTTCGGCAAAGTTTCTTATTTTGATCCCTAGAATACGATTTTCACAGAGCATTGAACTATTTTTAAATCAACCCGCCCTAATATTCTTATATTTGTATATTCTTAAGATTCTAAGAAAAAAAATTTCATGGGAAAAATTCGAACGGGTTCAAAAGTTACAGCCGGATTAGTGAGAGCGCATTTTTAATTTTTGCTCTACCTACGTACGGCAGCTGGTATATACTTGTTTTACTTGCTACCTGACTTTTGGTGGTTGTTATTTCGTACCTACTGGAAGGGTGAAGGGTGAAGTCCGGGCAAAAAACTATAAGAAACAGCACAACACAAGATAACGGCATACAGTACGAAGCAGGCATGGCAGATTGAAGGTAACCTTTTTTTTTCTTTGTTCACAAACTTTGAACGCGTTTATCTCGAAACCATGTTTTTCGTACTGGTTGCGGCACTAGCGGGTTAATTTTTTGACGAATTTTTTTTTTTTGTATTTTTTTAAACTTGATTCGCTATCGTATGACACGAGCTTTTTTTAATTTTTTTGAATTTTTAAAGTCAATATTTTTTTCGAAAAAACACACTTTCAAATTTGGAACATCACCAAAAATTGAAAAAAAATTTAAAAAAAAGCTCGTGTCATACGATAACCAATTTTGTTAAGATTTAAAAAAGTCATTTTTTCCAGATCGGACAATTTTTGCAACTCCCAGCGCTGCAAACACGAGGCCCCGTTTTTTTCTCTGCCGCCAGTTTGGAGCTCTATAAAACCATGTTGGAGTGAAAAATATATTTTTTTGAATTTATTTTTTCTTCTAATTTGTTCAATTTTATACAATAATAAAAAAAAAAATTTTGGCAAAATGTTTGTTTTTAGTTTAGTTTAGTTTAGTTTAGTTTAGTTTATTTTGGAAGTCTTTGAATACAAAAATTCTTACAGACTATATTAGTTAAGAGAAAAATTAAAGTTAAAATTTATAGTAAAAATATAATCTTAAAACTAGGTTAAGTAAATACTATTTACAAAATTCTTAAATTTTTGTTTTGGAGCAAAGAGATCAAAGTCATTAGATTCACTCAGCTCATTGAATAGTAACAAAGCTCTTGTAATTGGCTCATTTAAGGCATAGTTAGTTCTACAATATTTTACATAGAATAATTTGGAATTTCTTAGATTTCTTGATGGAATATGAAAAGGTATAAGCTCCAAGAGAGATTGACAGTCAATTAATCCAGAGATAATATCATGTATAAACATCAGTGATGCAATTTTCCGCCTGGAATCAAGCGATTTAAGACCCAAGAGCATTAAACGAGAGTTATAAGGTGGCAAAGGGTCACAAAAGTTAATTGACCGCAGGGCAAACCTCGTGAAGTTTTTTTGTATTTTTTCCAGTCTAAAAGAGGTAGACATATAGAAAGGGCTCCAAACAATGGACGCGTACTCCAATCTAGACCTCACAAACGCATTAAATAGCATTATTAGAGTGTGTGGATCAGAAAAGTCTTTGCAATTTCTTCGGATAAACGCTAGTAGTGAGTAGGCCTTAGGAATTAAGTAGTTGACATGGTCAAGAAACGAAAACTTAGAATCAAAAATAACACCGAGGTCTCGAAAAGAAGACACAGTTTGAATCTTTGAGTCAGAAAGAAAATAAGAGTTACACAAGGTATTAAGTGATAGTTTGGATAGAGTAAGATGAAAGCATTTAGAAAAGTTTAAAGGAAGGCCATTAGAAACACTCCAAGCCAAAAGCCTGTTAACGTCATCTTGCAAATTAACAATGTCTAAAGAAGATGATATTTTTTTAAATAACTTAAGATCATCTGCATAAAGAAGAAAGTGAGAGTTTAAAATATGTTTAGATATATCATTCATGAAAAGAATGAAGAGCAAAGGTCCAAGGATACTACCTTGAGGGACACCCGAGGAAGCAACCAATTCGTAGGACTTATTATTATTTAGGCAAACAAAAGAGGTTCTATCCGAAAGATAAGACTTAATCCAGCTCAAAAAAGTCGAATGAATTCCCATAAGCGATAATTTACAAAGTAGTAAACTATGAGAGACTCTATCAAATGCTTTAGAGAAATCTGTGTATATCACATCTACTTGATATCCCTGCACAAAAGAAGATACAACATACTCAGAAAAAAGAGCTAAATTTGAAAGGGTAGAGCGCCCAGCTATAAAACCATGTTGTTCAAGGCAAATATAGCGTTTTATCAAAAAGCTAAGCTTCACTTTTATAATACTTTCAAAGAGTTTTGAAGTATTGGATAGTTTTGAGATTGGCCTGTAATTCGCGACATTATTTTTAGCACCCGATTTAAAAACAGGAGTAATGGACGCAATTTTCCAACATTTTAAAAATGTTCCTTCAGAAAGAGACTTATTAAAAATAGCACACAGAGGAGCGGCTAACGTATGTGAGCATTTTGTAAAAATAATTGATGCAAACCCATCAATATCTTCTTTAAAAGAAGTTTTCATATCCAAAATGGATTCCCTAACCTCGTTAACTGATACTGATAAAGACCCAATATCAGTAAAGACATCAACAGTGTTCAAAGCATTAACTGATAAATCATCTTCAACAATGAAGTTGGACTTAAAAAAGTCAGCAAACATGTTAACTGTATCAGAAATATTCACCGAGAGCTTTTCATTATAATACATTGAAGTAGGTATCTGCGAGCCACCTCTTTTAGACTGTATAAAATTCCAAAAAGATTTTGGGTTTGATTTGATATTAGTTTCATATCACAAGATATATTGTTTATATAAAAATTTATTGAGGAAATTAAACTCACGCATATAATGCAAATAGTTTACTTTATAAATAGGCTCATTAGTGGCCTTAAACAGTGTTAAGAACTTATTACGCTGATTTTTAAGCTTTTTAAGACCCTTAGTGTACCAGGGAAGTTTATGACTGATTATAGTTGAACGCGGAACACAAGAATTGCACATAGTTAAGACTTTAGTCTTAAAAAGATTAAAACTTATCTTTGCATTATTGCCACAAAATAAATCAATCCAATTAATATTAGAAAACAAACTAAATCATTAAATCAAAATTAAATTAAATCATTAAAGTTACAATTATTAAAATTATACCTTTTTCTTTCTTGATTACTATCATAAAATTCGTAAAATTCAATATTAACTAAGAGTGCTTTATGGTGCATACTAGAATTAGATATAGGATAGAAACATTCAGATATGTCATGTTTAATATTAGAAGATATGTAAATAAGATCCAGCAATTTATTTAAAGTATTGAAAATATTATTAATTTGATGCAAACCAATACTACAAAGGCTATCAATAAAATGTATTTCAAATGTCTGGTTAACATAAGTTGGGGTTAATTCGCCGGCAATATAAGTCCAGTTAATTTTAGAAAGGTTGAAATCACCCATGACACAAAGATGAGAGTTATGATCCATTGAAGAGCTTATGTTCGTAATATTATCGATATGTGCCAGGTATATTAAATCATCACTATTTGGTGGAATGTATGATGCGCAGATATAAAGAGAACCAGTTCTAGTAACCAATCGAACACAGATTTGGTCGAGCAGAGAATTGGAATCAATAAGCGGCTGAAGAGAAGAGCAATGAATCCTCTTAATGGCAATGAGAACACCACCACCACGAGTTAGCCCAGTTTTAATTGGATCTCTATCCTTCCGGTAGACATTAAATATATTTAAATCAAAAAATTCACCATCGAAAAACTCGGAGTTTAACCAAGTCTCAATTAAGACATAGATATCAAAATCTTCGTGAGATGTAAAATTATGTATAGATTCAGACTTAGTTCTGATTCCAGACATATTCTGGAAATAGCATTTTAAATTTTTATAAAACGTGCGCACTGATTGGATTGTGCGAGTTACTTCACTGGTTTTTTTAATCTGGTTCTCTGAAAATTTGTAAACATTGACACCTTGATATTCTCCTGCCAGAGCGATGGGTCAAAAATTACGTCAATGTACTGCTCAACGACTCCGAGTTTAAAAGTGACTCTTTTTAAATTTTCAATGAGAGCATCTTTTTTTATTAGTTTAATACAGCTTAAGTCTTTTTCCTCAATAGGTGAGTGTCTTACAACGTAGTCGATTATATCTTGTTCAGACACATTTGGATTAAAGGCACCAATATGCACATACGCCATTTTTGGGATAACATTTAGTTCATAGCTAACATTCTTACCAACGACATATTTAGCACGCTGAGAAGATTTTTTATTCTGCACTAAATGCCATTCATCATGATTACGTTGTTGAGAGTTACCAGCAACAACATCAGAAAATGATTTTGAATTAATGGAAGCAGAAACCAAAGAAGATTTCGGAGCACCAACACCAACAACATCAGCAGCATCAATATCCACACAAACACCTTGCTTAGAGAGCTCAGAGTTAACAGTGGGAGTATTTTCAGCAGGCACAGAAATAACATTAGCAACAGCATCAGCAGAATTTCTTGAAGCAGCAATCAAAGAAGATTTAGGCGCTACAACACCAACAACATCAGCAGCCTGCATATCCGCAGAATCCGCATTCGCAGAGAGCGCAGAGATGGTAGTAGCCAAAGCCCTTGTGGGTGAAATTTCAGCAGAAACAACAACAACATCAGCATCATCGACAACATCAACAACAATAGCCGGAGAGACAGCCAAAGAGACACCAGAAGAGTCGTTCATAGTATTCACTGGCAATGCACTCCCAGCAAAAACCGGTTTTCGCTGCCGTGAGCGCGTTTGAGTTGCGCCACTCGAGATGACTGCACTATTACCTATTGGTCCCATTGGTTTACGGGCGCGGAGACGAGGCAAATTCAGAGAGGCAGCATTATCATTAGAAGGCGATGAAGAGACAGGGTCATCAACCTTAGCACTGAGCGACTGCATTAGCAGAGCTTTAATATCTTTAACATCATTTATTAACTTATTCATAGTTGATAAAAAGTTAGAACGTTCAATCAAACATTGATCACAAATAAACGAAATGTTTAAGTGACTGTCAATAATTTCACATTGTGATTTATTTAAATTAACACATAGTTTGTGATATGTATTGGTACAAAACTTGCACTCAATAATTTTATCTATTGTTTTTAAACACTTGTTGCATTTCCCGCACTCCATGACAAAAATGTCTGATTAGACTCGCGACTAAACAGAGACTGATGTTTTGACTGAGTTATGAATTTTTAAAAAAGGTCTGTTTTCTCTGCCGCGAATGTCATGTCTCACCTTAAAGAATATACAAAAATTTTCACAAATTTTAAAACAAAAAATCAATTGAAGATCAATAAAATAGTTTCACACAAAGTGTTCCTACATTCTTTTTTCGTTATTTTAAATATTTTTCATTTTTTTTTTTATAAAAATGTGTCTTCCTTCTATCCAGTTTTTCGTAAAAAAAATCCTGTAAAAGGTCAAATTTTCACAGAACTATCCTATTTTTCAGCGAAAATGAGATACGATCGTTATGCATCCTAAAAAACAGGTTTTGCCTCCAAATTTTGTATTTTTGTGTATTTGTAGTTTTATATTTGCAGAGTAACTATGCTCTGGCGTGACAAAAAATAGAATTTGTTTTCGACTTTGATTACAAAAATTGCAAAACTTGGCCAATTTTTGCAAGACTTTTTGTATAAAACCTATTTTAGAAGGTTTTGAAATAATATAAGTTTATTTTCCAAGTAATCAGATTTAAAAATCTTTTCCCGTTTTTTTCTTATTAGGCTTAGTCATCTGACGTGACGTTACTGGCGTTACATTACTTAAATTTCCATTGTAATTCAGTTGGGTAATTAAGTAATTAGGTAATTTGTAATTATGTAATTATGTAATTTGGTAATTAAAAAACAAATTTATTATATTCTGCCTCTCCTTGCCTTTATTGCCATTATTTTTAACCAATGCCTTCTGTTTTTACTAAAACAAAAACGCTTTCGAAACATTTACTAAAAAGAAAAACTACATTTGTGAAACAGTGCAGACGATATTTTATCATCAAAGTAAATGAATTTATGTCCAAATTCATTAAATCAATAATATTAAAGTGTTTCTCTAAGAAAATATCATTAACTCTTTCCGGGCTGCTGGTATGAAAACTATATGTACTACTTATTTAAACAGGTTCCTACAGTTTGAGTGCATTGGTATATTTCCAAAAAAAAAAAAAAAAAATGCTTCAAGTGTGAGAAAGAAACAAATATAGATTTTTATACCCAACGCGCACTGCGTAAGGGGTATATTAACTTTGTCATTCCGTGTAACGCCAAGAAGAAGGCATGACAGGTATAGAAAAATATATGTATGTATTTTTGATCAGCATCACCTCCTGAGTTGATTTCCGTGTGTCTGTCTGTCTGTCCGTCTGTCGACACGATTACAGCCGTAATTTGAAAGCTATAGCGATGAAATTTAAAATATAAGTTTATTTTTAAAAAAAGAAGATCAAGTTCGAAAATGGGTGAAATCGGATGAAAACCACGCCCACTTCCCATATAAAGTGGCTTTATTTTAAACGTAAAATCTCTTAAAAATCCACAAAAATTAAAGAAATGCCCTGAAATGTTGCACATAAGCTTTGATAATAATATGAACCACCTTTATAATATTTAGCAAAATCAGATCAAAACCACGCCTATCTCCCATACAAAGTGACGTCATCAAAATAGGAAAAGTTCCGTTAATGTATGAAACTGAATGTCATCGTGTATATCGTGGCTAAAGACTTCGATTACACTTCACTATGGCCGCGGGGGAGTATCTTAGCTTCGGTACCCTGCCGAAGCTCTATCCTCACTAGTTTTAAGCTCAAAAAGTATTCGCCAGCTGAGTGTGAAAATTGTTTCCCGCCATTAAGTATATTTCATCAATAAAGGTTTGTGCAACTTCCGATTTCTATAATTTTAAAAAAAATAAGATATAACTTATAATATATATAATATAATATATATAAATATATATTTATACATATATTGCATAAATTCATTATTAGGTAAATTGATTAATTTCATTAATAGTAATGTCATTATTAAATACTGTAATATTAGGTCTGCGGTAATCGTGAAAGCATCGCACCAATGGTTGTACCATATCTAGTTGTTCTCAGTGTTCTACCAGAAACTCAATCTAAATTAACTTCTTTTTCCAAAAATTGTATTAAACGCAATCCTTCATCTGTGTGATGAAACAATTAAAAATGTCCTTAAATTTTTCATATTTTTTTTATTTAAGATCAATTTGTCGACATATTCTCTATTAAATGTCCCGTTATGTCATAGCAATAAAAATTCTAGCTAATTCTAAATCCAGCAAGTTTTATTTAATTGAAATCGGTTAAAAATTCGTCGACTTATTCAATTTAAAGTATTTCTGCTTGACTACAAAATCACCAAAATAACCATGTTTTGCTTGCTCTTACTTGCGAAAAACGCAGTTTAGGCAAAGCAGCATGAAAAACAACAATTTTGAGCTGTTTTTAAAAGATTAATGCTTAAAATTTAAATTACTCGACTAATTTTTAACTAATTTCAATAAAATAAAACTTGTATAATTAACCAAGCTTTAATATTATTATCAATTATAATCAGGTATGGGCACCACTACATTTAAAGATTCGTGTTGTTTTGTGCTCTTTGCACTGAGACAAATATTTATGCATATTAAAAATAAAAAAATGAAAACTAAATTCTTTTTGGTTTAATTGATAAAAATTTATCACAGTTGGCACAAAATTGCGGTAAATTATAAACATATGTTTAGTTAGCTGCAATATAGGAAAATTAAAAGTAGAATATGACAAAAGAAAAGATTGACCAACTGATGTTTATATATTGAGTTGAGAGAAAGAAATAAATGAGAAAAGTGAACTCGACTTAAGGTTCTCCATTTTTAAAATAAAACTTCAAATAAAATCAAGCTATTTAAAATTAGCTTCTAAAATTTCGCATAATATCAACAAATAAGTTTAAATATTTATTTTTAATTTAATGCAAAATATGTGCTCTGCGCCCTTTGCAAAACACATTAGAAATTTTTCTAAATTTTATTCATACTAACATGCAGAGCATGCAGGCATTAAGATTTGTTCGCTTGTTTGTTTTTAGAGTGTAGCTTTTTAATTTTTTTCGCTGTTGTCTTTTGTCTTCGTCCGACATAAGTCTTACTCGCTTGCAGTCTTTTTCGACACTGAACTGATTTTCGTTTCTTTTCTTTGTTGTTGCTTCTTGTGTTGCTACGTAAGCGTTTACTCTCAATACGTAAGCGTTTACTCTCAATGCTCCGTAGCTTGCTCCGTGCCCATAGCCAGCATTACCATATGGGCAGTTAATCCTGTTTTGGGCAGTATTTTGAGCAGGTAGACAGGATCATATTTCTCCCAGGATTTGGGCAGTTTTTTTTTTAATCCAGTTTTTTAATTTTCGTTGAATAGAAAAAATAGAAATTTTATGTTTATAAATTATATGTTAGTACTTATATAAAAGTAGCAAATAAAGTTGCTACTACTTTTTACATCCTTTCAAAAATTTGATCATGTGGCAGCGCTTTTCCTGTCATTGTTGCTGTCATCGTTTTTGTTAATTTTTTTTCGCTAGTCTTTAGCAAATTACAAATGGACAAGTACTTAACAAAACCTGGTAAGATAAGGAATATTAAAAATGTTATAATAAAAAAATTTTAAAAGATTTGTTTTCAGTCCTTTTATAAGAGCAGTATTTTCTCTAAAAATACAGGACTTTTTTTTGAAAATTACAGGATTTTCAAAAAAACATATGGCAATGCTGCCCATAGCTGATTATCAGTCTTGCCAGTTTAGCGATTTTGTAGCTAGTTTTACCTTTTTTTTCTAACTTAGCTCCAAATATTGTGTTTTAGCTCCTAGCTACTTTTTTTAGCTATTTTTTATTTTCCTTAGCATTTTTATAGCTACAAGATATTTATTTGAATTAAACATATCGCATATAGTCTTTGTGAATTATATTACACCATGTGAAAGCTTCGATGTAAATGTGGAAGTAAAACCAAAAAAAATTTAATAAATGTTATGATTTTATTATAACTGAAGATCTCATTAAATTAATGAACAATTGTGATATTTACAAACATATAAACGAAGACTCAGCTAGTGATGAAGAAACAGAAGTTGAATATGCATTATTTGTTCTTCTAATTTAATAGTTGGTATTTATAAAGGCTGGTTAAATTTTAATGGAATGTGAACCACACCTCAACGTCAAGTTTTTTTCTGCATTTCATTTGACATTTCTCAATTTCAGACTAACTCAATTAGAACCATGGAAAGATACACAATCGAGCAACGCGTAAAAGTTATTCAGGCTTATTATGAAAATGGGCGTTCAAATCAAAATGCATATCGTGCACTTCGTGATTTTTTCGGTCAATTTAATCGTTCAAATGTGCGTACAATCCGAAAAATCGTGCAAAAATTTGAGCAAACCGGGTCTGTAGGAGATGTGAAAACACCAGTGCATACTTGTATAGCTCGTACTGCAGAAAATATTGCTGCTGTTTGCGATAGTGTGGCTGAAGAGCCGTCCACCTCAACTCGTCGTCGTGCCCAACAATTACACCTCTCACGCTCGTCGTTGATGAACATTATGCATAAAGACTTGCATTTACAAGCTTATAAGGTGGAATTGACTCAAGAACTAGAGCCTCTTGACCATTTCAAGCGTCGTCAGTATGGTGGCAAGAAATGGCAACAGTCGATGATCAATTTTCGAAGAAAATCATCTTCAGTGATGAGGCACATTTTCACCTCAGTGGATTCGTCAATATGCAGAATTGCCGCATTTGGGCGAATGATAATCCAAGAGAGATTGTCGAAAAACCAATGCACCCACAAAGAGTGACAGTTTGGTGAGGTTTATGGGCTGGCGGCATCATCGGGCCGTATTTTTTCCAAAATGAGGCCGGTCAGGCAGTTACTGTGAATGGTGTTCGCTATCGTGAGATGATAACGAACTTTTTATGGCCCGAATTGGAAGATATGAATGTGCACGATATGTGGTTTCAAAATGAAGGTGCCACAGCTAACGAAACAATTGCTCTTTTGCGCGACAAATTCAATGGCCGTGTTATCACACGTGGTGGCGATGTCAATTGGCCGCCAAGATCATGTGATTTGACACCGTTGGACTTCTTTCTTTGGGGTTTTTTGAAAGAAAAGGTATACGTCGATAAGCCAGCAACAATTCAAGAGCTAAAAGATGAGATAATTCGGCACATTAACGGAATAGAACCTCATTTATGCCTCAGCGTCATCGAAAATTTGGACCATCGGATGGAGGTGTGCCGCCGAGGTTGCGGCGGCCATTTGGCCGATATTTTGTTCCATACATAATTGAACTGTAACAATTTTATCATAATAAAAAGAAATGACAATAATTTCCTAAATAATTTGTGTATTATTCAAAATCAACATCGGCCCTAAAAATTTAACCACCCTTTATATACATATAGCGTTTAATAATAATGCGCTATTGTATTTATTTATTTTGATACGATTTTATTTTATATATTTAGTTCTGCATACAATTTATTTTAGCAACGTGAATCTTTTTTTATAAAATTTTAAATTCTAACAAACATTTTATTATTTATTTTTTTAAAGTACAAATTTTTATACTCGTATTAACAATCTTTTGATTAATAAAAATTGACATGAACAAAAAAACAGAATATAATTATTTTTAAAGTATTTTTGTTGTGTGACTTGTGTATGTGTGTTTTGTGTATGTGGTGTGCAGACACCACATTATTCCCCCCATAGATTTTTGTTGTTTTTGCCAATAAGTTGAAGTGACCTTTTTTTTAGGATTGTGTGTGGAAGAGAGTGTCTGTGAAGTTTCTGAATTTAAGTATGCTGGTTTAAGTCTGTCTATGTTAATTGTTATATTGTTGTTTCCTTTTAAAATTGTGAAGTATTTTGGTGTTTTGTCTACCACTTCGAAAGGGCCATTATACGGAATTTGGAGCGCGTGTCTGATGGAATCATTACGAATATATACGAATTTACAACTCTTCAACGCCTGAGGTATGTACTGTTGATCTGCTATTATATGAAACTTGCTATCTGACTGAGTGTTCTTAACCTTTTCTTTAAGAGCTGACAAAATTTCTGCTGAGCTGCCTGTTGGAGTGCTCTGTACCACTAGCTGCCGCGGCAGTCTCAGACTCTGTCCAAAAGCCATTTCGGCAGGAGATGCTTTGATATCTTCCTTAACCGTTGATCTTAGACCCAACAGAACTAGGGGAATTTCTGAATACCAGTTCTTCTGGTTGTTGCTTGTCATAAGTGATGCTTTTAATTGCCTGTGGAAGCGTTCTAGAATTCCATTGGCCTGCGGATGGTATGGAGATGTCATAATATGATGGCTACTTATGTTCTTAATAAACTGTTTAAACGTGTTGGAGGAAAATTGAGGTCCGCGATCTGAAGTAATTTCGCGCGGAACACCGAAACGTGAAATGAATTCTCTGTTGAAAACCTCTATAATTGTGGCAGTCTCTAAGTCTTTTAGCGGGTAAACCTCAGGCCAACGTGTGTTTCTATCGATGGCGGTTACTAGGTATCTGAAACCGTTTGATATGGGTAGTGGACCAACTAAATCGATGTGTATATGTTCAAAACGACCATGTGGAATGTGTATTTTCTGAGGTTGTGTTTTGGTGTGTCGTTGTACTTGCGCTCTCTGACAGTTCATGCATTCTTGCGACTATTTATTAATGTGTGCGTTCATACTGGCCCAGAAGTAACGTTGTGCGATGAGACGTCTGGAAGCCCTTGTTCCCGGATGTGATATGTTGTGTAGTTGTCCAAATATATTTTTTCGTAAAGTCTGTGGAATGTATGGTCGTGTATTGCCTGTGGAATGTTCGCACCAGATATTAATGTTTAAAAATGGAATGTCAATGAGTTTAAATTTGTATATTTTATTGTCAGTGATGTTCTTTAACTCTGTATCCTTTTGTTGTTCTTTGTGTAGTTGTTTCAGATCGATATCGGGTGTTTTTAATTCTTCGATTTCGCATCTCGGTAGTGCATCGGCTACTATGTTGTCTGTACCTTTGACGTGTATTATCGTGTTGGTAAATTGTGCAATGTATTCAAGGTGTCGTGATTGTCTAGGGCTGCGTTCTGTTTTTGAGTGGAGTGCATTCGTTAATGGTTTGTGATCCGTGTAAGCTGTGAATGTATTGCCTTCTAAATGATGTCTGAAATGTTTGATTGCTAAATAGATAGCTAAGAATTCGCGGTCGAATGAACTGTATTATTTTTCTGTTTGTGTTAGTTTCTTAGAAAAAAATGCTAAAGGTTGAATTATTCCATTGTATTCTTGTTGTAAGACTCCGCCAACTGCGGTGTTCGATGCATCTACAGCAACTGATAATTTTGCTTTACTATTAATGTGATTAATTAGTGTTTGCTTAGCAAAACTATCTTTTATCGTTGCAAATGAATGTAATGTTGTGTCTGTCCATTGTAAGTGTTTATTTTTAGTTTTTGATGCGCCTGCCACCATGTCATAAATGGGACTTAACATGTGTGCGAGTTTGGGAATGCACTGGTGGTAATAATTTGTCATACCTATGAATTTTTGTATCTGTTTAACTGTTACTGGTTGTGGGTAGTCTTGTATACACCGTGTTCGTTCTTCGGATGGTCGGATACCAAGTTTAGAGATGTTGTAACTGAGGAAATCTATGTTGTCTACTCCAAATATGCATTTATTTGGCTTGATATTTAAACCGTATTTGTCAAGTCGTTGGAAAATTTGTGTTAAGTGTTCAAAATGTTGTTCTTCTGTGTTAATGGCCACAAGAATGTCGTCTAAATAAACGAAAATGAAGTCTAGTCCGTGTAGTACTTCATGTATAAACCTTTGGAATGTTTGCGCTGAGTTCCTCAAACCGAAAGGCATTCGGAGAAACTCAAACATTCCAAAAGGTGTAGTGATTGCTGTTTTGTGTATATCCTCAGGGGCCATGGGTATTTGGTGATAGGCCCTGACTAAATCGAGTTTTGAGTAGATATGTATATTGTGTAAGTTATTCGAAAAATCGTGTATATGTGGCAACGGGTAGTGGTCTGGTACTGTTATTGTGTTTAGTCTTCTGTAGTCTCCGCATGGTCTCCATTCGTTAGGTTCGCGTTTAGGTACTAGGTGAAGTGGAGAAGATGTTTTTGAATTTGACGGTCTACAAATGCCAGATTTAACTAAAAAGTCGAATTCATGTTTAGCTATCTTCGTTTTTGGCAAGTCTAGAAGTCGCGGTTTCGTAATTGGTAACTGTCCTTCGGTGACTATGTGATGTACTGTTTATTGAAATGTTTTTAGTAATTCTGTGTATTTGTTGTCGACTGAAAATAATTTTGTTAATGTGGTTTTAGTAAATGCTGAGATAGTGTTGAGTGATAAGTTCGTTAATGGGTCAATGACTCGTTTACGTTTTAGATCTATTAGTAGTCCGTATTTTGTTAAAAAGTCTGCGCCTAAAATTGGTCTGGGTAATTCGCGTAGTAGTTTTAAGTCTAGTGTAACTAGTTTTTTTCCGAAAGTCGAAATAGAAGTGCCGTGGGCCGCTGTTTTTTTTGGAATTTTTTGAATTTGGAGGAAGGAAGTACTGATACTTCTGCTCCGCTGTCCACTAGAAAGTTCAATTTATTTGTCGGGTCGTAAACAAATAGACGACGTGTCAGTGTAATGGGTCCTTTGTCAGTCGTCGCGACAATGGAATTATTTAGTTTTTTTGCGTTGTATTGTGTTGAATTGTGTTGTGTTGTTGTTTTGAGCATATGCACACGGTTGTTCACATCTACGTGCATCTTTTACCGAATTCGTACTGGTATCGGCATAGCCAGTTTGGTCCACGTGTACGTGATGTCTGTCTTGAGTTTGACCTATGTCTCGCTGGTGACCTGGGTCGGAAATTATATTGTGATTTGAGTGCTTCAACTTCTATCGACAACTTATTAAAGGCATTTACGAGTAATATGTTTGTGGTAGATACTACTAGATTTTGCACCATACTTGCTAGTTCGTTAGTATTAGAATTTTGATTTGTGTGCGAAACTGAAACTTCGTTTTCACTTATGACTTCCCATAGTTTGTCAGCCATTTTCAGAAACTCCTCTAGCTCTGTATGGCCTGACCCGGTTAAGGCTATTTTGAGTGCTTTTGGAAGTTTCCTGAGCCATAGTTTTTGAAGGAAGTCTGGTTCTACCGCGGAACCTGCTAATAGTAACAGTGACCTATAATACTGGGAAGGTTTTCTATCTCCCATTTCCGTGTCAGTAAGTATTTTGTCAATTCGTGTACTTTCACTGAGAGAGTAGCGTTCAATCAGAATCTTCTTCAATTTCTCATATTGATTGCTTAAAGAAGGTTTCTGTATAAAATCTAACACTGTTATGATTACTCCTTGCGGAAGAGCTGAAATCAGGTATTCATATTTAGTCTTATCCGTTGTAATGGATTTGGACTGAAATTGAATTTCGGTGTGTATAAACCACGCTTCTGGACAATTAGTCCAAAACTGGGGTAGTTTTACAGATGTCGCGTGGATTTCCGTACGCTTGGACCTTTCGAATAAGTTGACCAGATCGGACTCTAAATCTATTAATGTGGGTCCATCTCCGTGTTGAGACGGTTGAGGTGAGAGTTAGAGGGGGTGCGAGGGGTGAAGTGTGAGTGAGAAGGGATGAGTGGGGTGTGGGGGTGAATGTCTAATGCTCATTTTTAAAAATTTTGTAAATGAAATATGTTCCTATTTGTTTCTTTATTTGTTTCCTAACTGTTATTTTGGGTGCAGTGGAGTGCCTACGGTGTGAAACAATTGGTTTCTTACGTCCCAATTGTTTAACAACCGTTTAAGAAGCTACCTCGTGATTAGCTAAGTACTTAATATAATATTAATATAATAACTTAATACAATATTATAAAATTTTATTTTTTTTTATTATTATATTTACTGTTGTTGTTTGTTGTTACTGCGGTTGTTTAGGTGGGTCGTCGTTGTAGTTGCGCAGGTTGTTGGTGTTGTTGTCGCTGCTGCCAATTTTGTTGTTGATATTTGTAGCCCTCACTGAGACGCAGCACTTGATGAGCTTTTTGATCGCGTTTAGCTTCAATGTCTTCTACAAAAAAATGATTTTCTTTATCGATGCTGCCAGCGCCAGCAGGATGTTGATCAAATATCTTCAATTGATTTAATGTTAGTTTCGGCGATGAATATGTGTTGTACTCACTTGAATTTGGCGTATTCAATAGAAACTTATTCCGCAATTTAAACTCTTGCAGATCAAACTTTTGATGATCTAGGTTTTCATTTATGTAATTGATGTGAATGGGTGAGGTTTGCAGGTTCAAATGAGAAAGCCTGTATTCATCTTCAGGTGGTGTTTAGTAAATGGAAGCCTTGCTTGCTGAATTGTTAGCCAAAAGTTTTGACTTCAACCTTTGAATGTTTACGTCTTTAGGATTAAACTGATCACTCATATGCATTTTAAAATAAGTCAATATCTTCGGCAATATCCTCTTCAGAGCGTCCTCTGCAGTTTTCGAAATAAAAACTTTCCAAATTTTCCAACACTTTATTGAGAGTTTGTTGCTCCTGGCAGGATCGCCAATATAGCGTTTAATAATAATGCGCTATTTTATTTATTTATTTTGATACGATTTTATTTTATATATTTAGTTCTGCATACAATTTATTTTAGCAACGTGAATATTTTTTTATAAAATTTTAAATTCTAACAAACATTTTATTTTCTTTTTTTTAAAGTACAAATTTTTATATTAACAATCTTTTGATTAATAAAAATTGACATGAACAAAAAAACAGAATAGAATTATTTTTAAAGTATTTTTGTTGTGTGACTTGTGTATGTGTGTTTTGGATATGTGGTATGCAGACACCACATACATATATAAAATTATTTTACATTTTTTAAGTTATACTTTAATTTGTTTTTTGTTCTGTTTGTTAAAATGAATTTATTGTTTTATGTTTTATGAATTTTGTTTTTTAGTTAAAAGTTCTTATTATACTCATATTACAATTTCAAAAATTTACCTATGTATTATATAAATAAAAGTTTGAATAACTTATGTTATCATAAAAAAATTAACTCTTTTTCTTGGCTACAATAAAAATGTTTAGCTTTTTTTTATCTACTTTTTTCATTAGTTTTAGCTACAACCCTAAAAAATTTCTGGCAAGACTTCTGATTATAATAAAAGCGCACTTCAATATAAACTACTCGTATGAGCAACCGTTACGCAAGGTTGATTTATAAGGTTGTCGCAAGTGCCCATAATTGTCAAATCGAAGTTGACATCTCATAGAAAATCTGCAAGTGCTCTCTATTATCATCCGTTTTTCTTTCGTAGTCATTCGCAAAATTGGCTGGTTTTGACAATTATGGGTACTGAGAAGAGAGTGCGATTAGCCCTGCGACAACCTTATAAATCAACCTTGCCGTTACGTTGAAAATGCACACATATTCAAACACACACAATTTTTTTGTTGTGCTGTGGCTAGCTGAACATAAAAAGAGAAGAGTAGAGAGAAACATCGAGTTTATTGAAACTCTCTCTGCTGTGAGTGTGTATTTTGTGGTATTTCTTCGTTGTTGGTATTTTGCTGTGCAACGCTGACTGCGTAACGCTTGATTTTTTAGATAACGCTCGATTTCACTCGCTATAAATTTTCATACCACAAGTTTGTGGTACAAAAATCGTACCACCGCGCCTCAGGTATACATTATGTTTAAAAATCTTAAACATGAAATTTGCTATATAGGTGGAAACGATCGACGATAAACTTGATTTAGCAGAGATTTCATCAGTCACTGATTAAATTATCGATGACGGAAATTGACTTTTCCACACTTGCTCAACGCAATCCCAATGCAACTTCAACGCAACAGCGAAAAAGTTGAAAAGCAATGCAACTAGAAACCGAATGCTTTCAGACTTTCTTTAAAAGTCGAGCAACATGTGTAATTATATAATAATATTGTTCTTCGACTTCTTACACTTATTTAATATTTAACACTTGCTCTTTTATACTGCAAACTATTTCTTCTTCTTCTAGATTCTATTAATGAAAAAAGGATCTAATTAATTAACTTATTCACCTTGATTAATATATAGTGTACTGCACTACAAATATTTGAATTCACAAAACAAAAAAATTGATGCAACAAGCCGCCGATGAAAACTGCGGAAAGCCCCGTTGCGTTGAACAAGTTGAGAACGTGTCGAGAACTTGTTGCATGCAAGTTGCTTAATCTGAAGGTTCCGGTATAAATACACAGGCTAGCAACTTGAGTTGGTGTTGCGTTGGCCAAGTGTGGAAAAGGCCGAAGGCGTATTGATGAAAGAAACGAACCAGAATATAGTGGAACTTACATATTCGCAAAATGCCCGACTACAACATGCACATGAATAACGTTGAAAAATTAGATCAGCTAAAGAAATACTACGAACTGAATAGTCGCAAATGGTGGCATCGTATAATTTTGTACTTACTTGATGTAGCAGTCGTGAATATTTTTCTTATTTCCAAAAATATAGGGTACCAATTAGCACTAAAGAACTTCAAACTTGATATAAATTTAACCCTATGTCAATCAAATTTGTCACCGGCTTCTGCAAACAACAAAAAAAGGAATCTTAAGTTCTTATTAATAAAAATAAGCCGTTCGTAGATTCAAACACACGAGCCTCATCATCTCACTAACCACAATAAGAAGATGTGCCCACTCCCCCACGGCGAAACATCAAGAAAGAACTCAGTGGATGTGCTCTACTTGGAATGTGCCACTTTGTCTCAGCAAAACGAAATCCTGTTTCAATGAATTTCATAAATAAAACTTGTTAATTATGCGCAGTGGTATGATAATTGCACCACATCCTTGAGCAAGATCCTACAAGGATAATTTTTGTTTTTCTGCATTTTTTTCCAATGGTTAACAAAAATAAATAAAAGCAAATAAAAATTATGTGTAATTTTTACTGATTATTTAGAATGCCCCGGAAAGAGTTAAATAATCAGCCCTATTCTAAATGAAATTTCCCCGTGAATTAAAAAAGGAAATTTTAATTTTTTTGACAGGGGATAATGCTTTTAGAGATTTTTTTTTTTGTAATCTTAAAAATTAACCATGAGTGCAAATATATGCTTTCAATTTTTTTCAAAAATTCTGTGAACATTGTTAAAAATACGAAAATTCCTTTTTTCAAATTTCCGTGGAAATTCCATTCAGAATTGAACTTTAAGTTTTTCATAGTTTTTTTGATAACTTTTAATTTTTGGGTTACGGTGGACTTTTTTGTAGACATGCCTATATTAAAACCAATTGCTTAGGGGTGCACCAAAAAAAAAAATCTTGGGAGTTTTAAGATTTTTATGTATAGACTTGTTCAAATTTTTGAAGCGTTATTGAAGCGTTAGCTTCTTTAGCGAAGGTATTAACGGGCATGAATTTAAAACTTTACAAAGGCGCCATTTCGCTTAAACAACAACAAATGCATACAAACGCGATAAAAAACAACACTCACTCGACAATACTAATGTTAATAGCATCGCTACTTTGTGCGGTCTTGTTTTTGCATGCAAAATTGTTTTTGCATGTGTATTTTGTTGGAGGACTAGAATTTTAGCAAAGTTATTTATATATGGTAGTCGGATCTCAGCATCTAACATAAGGTTGCAACCATAGCGAATTCTTATTGCTGAACCGAGCCGAAAAACACATTGGAGCAAAAGAGATGCATGACTTGGTTTCTTTGTTGCTCCAATGTGTTTTCGGCTAGGCTCAACAATAAGCGTTTACTACACCGATAAAATTGAACGCCTTAAAAACAAAGCAAAAAAGTTTTTGTAAAACTGTAACCAAAATATCTCTACCACAATGAAAATATCGTTGCAATAATGATTTATCCTTTAATTATGCAAGTGCTGGCTGCATTATCAAAACAAAAGACTGAAGATCTTTGAAGCTAAATCAATGAAACAATCTTTGCCGTGAAGATAAAATATTTACTATAACGATTTAGTTCTTTGTAAACAAGGAATTGAAAAAAGTATGTAAAATCAACAACTTTTCTTTGTTTTTTTTTAGAGTAAGCTTCATTGTATAGAAGACAAAGTCTGTTACTTTAAAGAATGTTTTCTTCAAAATCATATTTGTATACGAAGAATTAGAAAATCGTGTGCGAATGCCAACATTGAATTGTAATTGGAAAAAAAAACAAACGTTAATATTCACACCAGTAAATTTTATTACATTTCATCAACAGAAAGAAAAGAAAAAAAAAATATTTTTCTATTCCCGCCGTGCGGAATTGAACTTGGAATTTTTGGTGCTAGTCCACCGCTCTACCCACTGATCCAAACAGCCTTGCTACTGCTTGCTGACATAACTGCAGCTATGTTAACAGGTGCTGTATTAACAAATGCTGTATGTCACAGTATTCTGTTGATATCTATACAATAAAAATCTATTAATAGATTATTGTGTTATGCTGCAGCATAGCTTCAGTTGTAATTAATATTGAATCAATCACTCTGCGTAACGAAGGAGTATGGCTGGATGCGTAGTGTAGTGACTTCTTAATCGGTGGTATTGGTGGGTGTGGGTTTAAATCCCCACGGCAGGCAAAGGTAAGATTTTTAATTTGATATTTAATTTAATTGAATGTTCTTGTTATAGTTATAATAAACGCAAACAGCAAAGAGAAGCCATTAACTCCATGAAACCATGTACTTAAAACAGCGTTTACCAGCAGTGTACCCGCGTGTAACGTATTAGTATTAGTGCCCCTATGCATGTGACGCCGAAGCTAAATAAACGAACATCAGACTTATCATTGTATAAGGACAAAGGTAGACAGATAAACCAGGTAGCAACCTGTTGAATTTTGTAAAATTTTGTGGGACAAAATAGTTTGTTGAGCTTTTTTGTCGGATAAAAATAAAAATTATATGTAATACTGCTTGAGTTTTAGTTTATGTTTAATAATTAAAAACAAAATAATATGAGCTTGATAACTTGAGCTTTTGTTTATGTTTACTAATTTGCTTTTGAAGACTGTTTTGAGAAATCCTACTTAGCTTCGGTAAAGGCTAGTTTTTTAAGAGATACGGCAGGACTGTATTTTCACATAATATGGAAAAGAATTTTTGCTGTCATTCTAATGAGCCTACCGGGGTTCTTATACCATCAGTCTTATGCCAACTGTCGAGTGAGAAGGTTTGCGTCGCATGCTTCACTGAAATTTTTTTCTCGCTTCAGCAAATTTACGTGTTCATATTCATTCAGTCATATTCAGGTATGGGTACCACTACATTTAAAGATTCGTGTTGTTTTGTGCTCTTTGCACTGAGAAAATTTTAATGCATATTAAAAATAAAAAAATTAAAATTGAATTCTTTTTGGTTTAATTGATAAAAATTTACCACAGTTGGCACAAAGTTGCGATATATAATAAACATATGTTAAGTGAGCCGTCAAGATAGGAAAATAAAAAGTAGAATATGACAGAAGAAAAGACCGACCAATTGATGTTTATATATGGAGTTGAGTGAACGAAATTAATGAGAAAAGTAAACTGGAGTTAATTTTATTCATTTTTGTTATAATAAATGAAAATAAAATCAGGCTTATTTAATTAAACTTCTCAAATTTCTTTTAATTTAATGGAAAATATGCGCACTGTTCCTTTTGCAGAACACATTATAAAAGTTTTTAATTTTATTTCATAATAAGCCTGCATCTGGGGAGGATACTCCATCCTCCATCAGATTTATTAAGCTCATTTTGGCGCATGTTCTTAGTCCGATTGTCCATATAGCAAATCACTGCTTCACCACCTCGTGATATCCCCAGATTTGGAAAGTGGCTACCATTATTCCTATAGCAAAAAAACCCAAAGCCTGCAACCCATGTGACTTCCGTCCAATAATGTGAGCCCCTCATGGCGGAGCAGATATCTCATCATTTAAGTCTTTTTAACTTAATGTCTCATCTCCAGTCTGGATTCTGGCCAGGGCACAGTTGCTCTACTGCTGTGGTCAAAATACTAGATGACGTAAGAGTACCTTTTGATAATGGTGATTTGACATTACTCTGCTTGTTGGACTTTTCAAAAGCATTCAACACGGTCAGTCACTCACTTCTTTGCTAAAAATTTTTTCCAATTTTCCGATTCTCTAAATCAGCCGTCCGTTTCCCAAGAAACTACTTGGAGGGTAGATCCCAAAGAGTTCGTGTGGGACATAATTTTTCTATGCTAAAAAGCACTTCTAGTGGAGTTTCCCAAGGCTCTGTACTTGGACCGTTGTTATTTACAATGTTCATTAATGATATTTTCAGCGAGTGTCACTACGTCTCTATGCATGCATATGCCGATGACCTCCAATTGTACCTTTCCAGACCATTAGGTCTAGTTGAAGATCTATGTGCTAGAGTTAATGAGGACTTAGCTTCAGTATCTAAATGGGCGGATGAAAACTTGCTTACGCTGAATCCCTTGAAATCATTTGTTTTACCTTTATCCAAGAATCCATATCATCATGATGACTTGCCTCCAATTCTACTAAATAGCGTTAAACTGAAACTTGTAATCAAAGTCACTAATCTTGGTTTTCAAATTAACTCATCCCTAGCCTGTAATGATCACATCAACTCATGCGTACAAAAAGTGTACTTTATTCTTCGTAATCTTCGAATAACATCAGATTTTGTGCCCGTTGAAACGAAAAAAAATTAGTATTGCAGCTGATTATGCCAATCATATCATACTCTGAAGTCGTGTACTGCAAGCCTGATTCTGGGTCCTTGCATAAACTCCTGGTCGCTTTTAATAATGCAGCTCGCTATGTATACAGTCTCAATAGGCACGATCATGTCTCTGCCTTTTTTAAAAAAATACTTGGTCGGGATTTACTAAGTTATCTTGAAGCTAGAGATTGCATTTTTTTACACCAGATCATATACACACGTAGTACTACATATCTCTTCGAAAAGTTGAAGTTTTGCAGATCAAGTAGAAGGGTGAACCTCATGATTCCTACATTTAATTACCTCAACTCCAGTAGATTGTTTTTCGTCTAATAGTAAAAAAAGCGTCTCTAATAAAAGTGACTTTAAGCATTTAATCTTAAAACATTTTTCATAGCGATTTTCATCATACTCTTTCTATTTCCTCTCTCTCCCTTTATCTTACTCTCTCTCTATTCTATATTAAATTTGTTAAGGAAATATATTTCATTGTCTAAATCTAAGTAATTTTAAGTACCATTTTTAACTTCTATAATTTTCAATTGCATTTTGTATGTTGTTATATCCACTCAGCGTTGCCATATGTTTTTTTGAGAATCCTGTAATTTTCAAAAAAAAAATTCCTGTATTTTTAGAGAAAATACTGCTCTTATAAAAGGACTAAAAACAAATATTTTAAAATTTTTTTTCATTATAATATTTTTAATATTTTATTTAAAGTAAGTAATAATTTTACAAAAATATCACTTTCTTATTAGGTATGCAATAAAATTAACAAAAATAAATTTAATTATAAGTTTTAAAAGCAATTCATTCGCAATGTTGAGATCATTGAACATATCGCACACTAAATACAAAATAGTCACAATTCAAAATTTACAAATTGTTACTTTGTAATTTTAAACTATTTGTACTGATCATATACATTGAATGTAGCACATCAAATAAATTTTGTACACATCTTCTTTCTCTATAGTTAAAAAACAAAATTTTGTCTCATTGCTTTGTAAGGCGATCAAAAATAAAATTGATTTTGGCTTCACCTAGAGATTTACAAATTTTGAGTTGTGACTATTTTGTATTTAGTGTGCGATATATAGTTACATTTTTTTTTTTCAAAAACAATCTTTCCAAACTTCTTAATCATTTCTGATGACTATTCAAATCACAGAATCACATTTTCAGAATGTATTAAAATTAACAAAAATAAATTAAAGGGTCATGACACCTTCAAAAATTTTTTTGATGTATTAAAATACGTATAAGTTCACTGAAAAATAAGATATAATTTTAAAAAAGTACACACATATTTTTAGGTAAAAACAATACACAATAAACATTTTTCTAAATATTTTTAATCACACATGTATATGGCTACTGGAATTTTTTTAACAAACATCAAAAAATCACAGCGGGCGTGATGCGGCTCACTGCAACATCTGAACACAAAAACAAAAAACGGGGTCTTCATCAACATCAAAACCGCCGTGGAATGTACTTGAAGAAAAATTGTTTGTCGAAAAATTACGAAGTGGCGGTGTTTTTTTCGAAAAAAGTGTTTTTTCGTACTTAAAATTTCAGTACGATCGGTTGAGTAGTTTTCATTTTATCACGCCCGCAATGAGTTTTTTAAAAAAATTCCAGTAGAAGATTTAAAAAAAAAAATTTTTGTGTAATTTTTTTAACCTCAAAATACATGTTTAATTTTTTAAAATTATATCTTATTTTTTATTCATCTTATACGCGTTTTAAGCCATTCAAAAAATTTTTTGGAGGGTGTCATGTCCCCTTAAATAAATTATATATAAAGCAATTAATTCACATTGTTGAGATTATTAAAATATTTCTTTATTTTTCATAAGCAATTTTCCCAAACTTCTTCATCATTTCTGCTGACGTTTCGAAAATTGTACAATTCTTATAATTTTTTCTTAAAAAATCTTTTGTACGAAGAATCCCACACAAGGTGGGAATTTCTAATTTATTTCTTATTGTTGTTTTGTTTATATTTGAGAAAAAATCCGTTCAACATTTGCTGTTGCTACTGGAATCAATAAAATAGTAAATATTAACAAGTTTTTTTAGTAATGGAAAGACTTCGGAATTATCTACACGTTTTTGATCAAATACTACTTTCCAAAAAGTTTCAATATTCTTTTCATTTATAAGATTTAAATATATGAAACTTAAGTGGCGCAGCTCGAGCCATTCATCGTCCACTTCTTGCCTTTCTTCATATTTATTAACCTTAGGAAGAAAAGTACACAAACTTAAAATAGAGATATATTTTTTATTTAAAACAGTTGAAGGTGCTAAAAGTTCTACACATTTTAGAAAAGCATTGTCAAAGTCAAACTTTTTTAACTGTGACTAGAGTCTAAAAATTGAAAAATTAAGTTAAAATATTAAATAAACGACAATTTCCTTATCTTATCAGGATTTGTTAAGTATTTGTCCATTTGTAATTTGCAAAAGACTAGCGAAAAGAAATCAACAAAAACGATGACAGCAACAATGACAGGAAAAGCGCTGCCACATGATCAAAGGTTATGAAAGGATGTAAAAAGTAGTAGCAACTTTATTTGCTACTTTTATATAAGTACTTGCATATAATTTATAAACATAAAATTTCTATTTGTTTTATTCAACGAAAATTAAAAAACTGGATTAAAAAAAAACCTGCCCAAATCCTGGGAGAAATATGATCCTGTCTACCTGCTCAAAATACTGCCCAAAACAGGATTAACTGCCCATATGGTAATGCTGTATCCATTGTAAATTCGGCATGCAAAAGAATTCTTCTTATATGCCAATAACTTTTTTTTGTTAAATAAATAATAATAATAATAAATAATAACATGCAAACGCTTCCGTAGCAACACAAGAAGCAACAACAAAGAAACGAAAAGTAGTTCAGTGTCGAAAAAGACTGCAAGCGAGTAAGACCTATGTCGGACGAAGACAAAAGAGAACAGCGAAAAAAATTAAAATGCTACACTCTAAAAACAAACAAGCGAACAAATCTTAATGCCTGCATGCTCTGCATGTTATTATGAATAAAATTTATTAAAATTTCTAATGTGTTTTGCAAAGGGCGCAGAGCACATATTTTGCATTAAATTAAAAATAAATATTTGATCTTATTTTGTTGATATTATGCGAAATTTTAGAAGCTTAATTAAAATAGCTTGATTTTATTTGAAGTTTTATTTCAAAAATGGAGAACCTTAACTCGAGTACACTTTTCTCATTAACTTCTTTCTCTCAACTCAATATATAAACATCAATTGGTCAATCTTTTCTTCTGTCATATTCTGCTTTTTATTTTCCTATCTTGCAGCTAACTAAACATATGTTTATAATTTACCGCAATTTTGTGCCAACTGTGGTAAATATTTATCAATTAAACCAAAAAGAATTCAGTTTTAATTTTTTTATTTTTAATATGCATAAATATTTGTCTCAGTGCAAAGAGCACAAAACAACACGAATCTTAAAATGTAGTGGTGCCCATAACTGATCATGATACAATGATAAGGTAGGGCCGTTTCGCTGAGTGCTCTCACGCGTCAACGAAGAGTGGATAATAAGAAGCAACATATATGTCAAAACGACGAATTTCGTAGAAATTGCAAATGAAGAAATTATTTTATGTTTCCAAGTTGCAAACAGTGCGGTCGCGGGTGTTAAATTTGTGTTAATTTGAGTGAAAATATTATAAATAAAGTGTAATAAAAACTATAAACTGTGAAAGAAGTCTTAAAATTGCAAAAAAACCTGTAACAGTTTTAACCTAAAAACAACTGCGAAAGGTGAGCATAAAGAAATTCGCGATGAACAGCTGATTTTGACACCAATGTAGCTTTATTCTGCTTTCTACTCCATTCCTCTCCGAGTCGACCCTACCTTAAAATTCTGCCATGGTCATAATCAGATTACGTAGCAATACAAGACGCAACAACAAAGAACAGAAACGAAAATCAGTTCAGTGTCGAAAAAGACTGCAAGCGAGTGAAATCTATGTCGGACGAAGGTAAAAGAGAACAGCGAAATAATTAAAAAGCTACACTCTACAAACAGACAAGCGAACAAATGTTAATGCTTGCATGTTTTGCATGTTGCTATGAAAAAAATTGAAAAAGATTTATAATGTGTTCTGCAAAGGGAGCAGTGCGCATATTTTGCATTAAATTAAAAATAAATATTTAAACTTATCTTATTGATATTATGCGAAATTTTAGAAGCTAAATTAAAATACTCTGATTTTATTTTGATTTATTATAGCAAAAATAAAGAACTTTAGCTCCAGTTCACTTTTCTCATTAATTTCTTTCTCTCAACTCCATGTATAAACATCAATTAGTCGTTATTTTCTTTTGTCATATTCTACAATTTATTTTCTTATCTTGCCGGCTCATAAAACATATGTTTATAATTTATCGCAATTTTTTGCCAATTGCGGTAAATTTTTAACAATTAAACCAAAAATAATTCAGTTTTATTTTTTTATTTTTAATATGCATAAAAATTTTTCTCAGTGCAAAGAGCACAGAACAACACGAATCTTTAAATTTAGTGGTGCCCATACCTGGTCATAATCAAGCTGTCGAATAGGAAGGGTGCTTACACTGTAAAGCCGTTCATATTGATGTTTATGCGTACATTTCGGGTGGTTAAATTTTAAGGGCCGATGTTGATTTTGAATAAAACACAAATTATTTAGGAAATTATTGTCATTTCTTTTTATTGTGATAATATTGGTATGGTTCAATTATGTATGGAACAAAATATCGGCCAAATGGCCGCCGCGACCTCGGCAGCACACCTCCATCCGATGGTCCAAATTTTCGATGACGCTGAGGCATTAGTGAGGTTCAATGCCGTTAATGTGCCGAATTATCTCATCCTTTAGCTCTTGAATTGTTGCTTGCTTATCGATGTACACCTTTTCTTTCAAATAACCCCAAATAAAGAAGTCCAACGGTGTCAAATCACATGATCTTGGGGCCAATTGACATCGCCACCACGTGAGATAACACGGCCATTGAATTTGTCGCGCAAAAGAGCCATTGTTTCGTTAGCTGTGTGGCAAGTGGCACTGTCCTGTTGAAACCACATATCGTCCACATTCATATCTTCCAATTTGGACCATAAAAAGTTCGTTATCATCTCACGATAGGGAACACCATTCACAGTAACTACCTGACAGGCCTCATTTTGGCAAAAATACGGCCCGATGATGCCGCCAGCCTATAAACCGCACCAAACAGTCACTCTTTGTGGGTGCATTGGTTTTCGACAATCACTCTTGGATTATCATTCGCCCAAATGCGGCAATTCTGCTTATTGACGAATCCACTGAGGTCACGAAGTGCACGAAAAAATCATGAAGTGCACGATATGCATTTTGATTTGAACGCCCATTTTCATAATAAGCCTTAATAACTTTAACGCGTTGCTCGATTGTGTATCTTTTCATGGTTCAAATTGAGTTAGTCTGAAATTGAAAAATGCCAAATGCAATGCAGAAAAAAACTTGACGTTTAGGTGTGGTTCACATTCAACATCGGCCCTTGAAATTTAACCACCCTATATATTAAAATTTTATTTTCCTGTTAAAATAGACGCAAAGGACAAAGAAACATCAATTTCTAAGAAAAACGCTGTCGAAAAAAAGTGTCGTTTTTTAGATTTCACTCAAGCAAATCACAGAACGAGGCGTAAAAAGCTTCGCTTCAAAAATGTTTTAATATATTTTTATATATGATGTTTTATTTTTATTCGTTCATTTGGGGAAAACGGGGGTTTCAGCCCACAAAATTTCCCCTGAGTTCGCCCTTGCCAGTTCTTCGTACAAAAATGAAATTCTCTTGCAAGAAGCGCTGCAAATAGGCTGCAAGTCCGAAAATGTGAGTGTGTCAGTAAAAATGTTTGGATGTATAGAGTTTTTCAAGCTTGCACTTGCACATGTGGACGCCCTCCTAATAGTACTAACGTAAACAGTGATGAGATTAACTGTGGTGACGATATAACATTGCTGACGTTAATATTGCTGACGTTAGCATTACTGACGTTAACAGTAAGAGAAACATTCCATTTTTATTGATTTAAGTAATTTGAACATAAACTTATTTGCTTTGATCATCAAATCGTGTTCACTGTTTCACAAATGTAATTTTTTTTTTGGTAAATGTAAAATATTTTTTAATTTAATTTTTGGCAAAATATGTTAAATTTGTTTTTTAATTGATAAAATACATAATTTTGCGTGCTGAGATTGTGGAGACGGCACTTCTCCATTTTACTTACTGGCGACGATTCCACCAATGCCGCCCATGGAGAGCGCAGTTCAGAGCCACCAATCAACGATGACAGAGTGGAAGTACCACCACCTAGTCATGAAGAGGTTCGAGTTGCTATCAAACGACTCAAAAACAATAAAGCAGCGGGTGCTGACGTCCTGTCAGCTGAATTGTTTAAAACCGGCGGCGATGAATTGATAAGGCGCATGCATCAGCTCATCAGCAAAATATGGCTAGCAGAAAGCATGCCCGACTATTGGAACCTCAGTGTACTGTGCCCTATACTTAAGAAAGGAGACCCAACAATCTGCGCAAGTTATAGAGGTATCAGTCTTATTTCCATTGCATATAAGGTCTTCTCAAGCGTAATGTGTGAAAGATTAAAGCCGATTGCAAAAACACTGATTGGACCTTATCAGTGTGGCTTTCGACCCGGTAAGTCCACCATAGACCAGATTTTCACGCAACGACAAATCCTGGAGAAAACCCACGAAAATCAAATTGGCACACACCATCTCTTTGTCGATTTTAAAGATGCGTTCGAAAGCCCGAGAAGGGATTGCCTATACGCAACAATGTCTGAGTTCGGTATACCTGCACAGCTGATTAGACTTTGCAGAATTACGTTGAGCAACACACGCAGCCCCGTCAAGGTAGGAAATGACCTCTCCGAAACCTTCAATACCGATAGAGGTTTCAGGCAAGGCGATCCACTGTCTTGCGATCTCTTCAACATCATCATGGAGGGGATCGTACGAAAGGCCGGTGTGCATCGTAATGGCACCATTTTCTATAAAGGTGTTCAGCTCCTTGCGTACGCTGATGATATTGATATTGTCGGCAGAACCAAGAGAGATGTTATCGCTGCATTCGCCGCTATCGAAAAGGAATCAGCCAAAATGGGTTTGACGATAAATGAGGGTAAAACAAAGTATATGCTGTCTACAAACAAGGGAGCTCGGCGTTTAGACTCCCACGTTTCATCCGGCAGCTATAACTTTGAAGTAGTCAAGGAGTTCGTATACCTTGGCACCGCCATTAACACCAACAACGAAATCAGCCTGGAGATAAGGCGAAGAACAATAATTGCTAATAGGTGCTACTACGGGCTCAGTAAGCAACTAAGTTCCAGAGCCCTCTCTTGATCGACAAAACTAATACTCTACAAGGCGCTCGTTCTACCTGTGCTGCTTTATGGCGCTGAGGCATGGGTAGTTTCGCAAACTGACGCAGCCACTCTGGAGGTGTTCTTGAGAAAAGTTCTTCGCAAAATCTTCGGTCCTGTTCGAGTCGGCGATGACTTTCGCATCCGAATGAACCACGAGCTGTATGAGCTCTACGATGACATTGACGTAGTTCGGCGTATAACTGTGCAGCGACTACGCTGGCTGGGTCATGTCCATCGTATGAACGACGAAGCTCCAGCGAAAAAGGTGCTCGAGGCGAGGGTCACTGGTCAACGACGACGAGGGATACCATGCCTCCGATGGATGGACCAGGCTGAGGAAGCTCTAACCGCACTTGGTGTATCCGATTGGAGAAGGCGCGCGCTCGCAAAGCAGAGGCGCCTGGCGAGAACTGATGAGGCCGGCCGAAACCCGGGCATGGGTTGTTACGACCACCTAAGTAAGTAAGTAAGTAAAATACATAATTACTTAATTACATAACTACTCAATTACCCAACTGAATGGCAATGGAAATTTAAGTAAGACGACGTCAGACGACAACTTATATTATTTAAAAACCTTCTACATAAAAGAGGTTTTATACAAAAAGCCTTCCCAATTCGCCGAGTTTTGCAAATTTTGTAATCCAAGTCGAAAACTGTTTCTGTTTTTTGTAACGTCACGCCAGAGCATAACATAGTTTTGCTTACATCTTTAAATCCTTAGGATCGATTATTGTAATTCTTTTACTTAATATAGTGCTTACTACGCTAATATAAAAAACTTTTTTAAAACTTTGACTTTTTCATTCTTGGTTTTAATATGTTTTCGTACAAATCGTACGTTATGCCAGTTTAGAAATGCCCATATTTTTTTTAGAGCTGTAGAAATCAAATGTCCCCTAAAAACCTATTCCTTCGTTACATCAATGAACCAGGTTGATGCAAGGGAGACAGCTAAAACGGTCAAAGCTCATAGAAAATAAGGCAACGGAATTTAAACAAACTGAAACAATTTTGAACGATTTTGAAGAAGAGGGCAAAAGCAGCCGTTATGACTCATTATATCATGACTAAAACAATATTGAAGTTATTGGCTTAGAAAGTTTAAAATTGAATTTATCGTTGTTTTCTTGATATCGAATTAATTGTTTAAAACTATTCACTTAGCTATTTCAATATATTGACTTCGAAAGATCTACGACCCACAATATCGACCCATCTCACGCCACGATATAAAAATGTATGCATATCTAAATTTAGCACTTCGGTAATATTTACGATTAAAATGGTGAACAGCTGCCATAAGTAAAATAAATATCACTTGTATCACTTTCAACCTTTAAATTTACTTTTCAACTGAAAATAAACAAATACTGTGTGTGCGGTTCTTATGAACTTTTATTATTGAATTCTTAGCACATTGATTGATTGAATAAAACATCACAATTCAATATAATTTAGAGATATAGAGCTCTGCAAGTGTCGGATAAATATTAATTAAGCCAGAATAAAAAAGTGCTACTTAACTGTAGCCAATAAACATTTATTACGGCATCAGCAACAAACGGGCCGCATTCAATTAACTTAATTAAATTAGGGATTTTGGTTAATCAAGTGTACGATATAATAATTATACATACGATATAACTACATTTGAAGTCTTTTCCCGTCCGTGTTGCTTTTTACTGCTGATCAAAAATATTGCCGGGATTGAACCACAAGGAGTGGTACCACCACAACGTTTTCAATAAGATATCCTATACGGAAAAAATAGACCATAGAAAATATTATTAAAACATTACTGTTTTTTCCAGTAATTCGATAATTTTATTGAATTCTCAGGGAAAAAAAAATGAGATCATAGTCATATATGCAGTTTAAGCGACGAAAAGAACGAAGACATAAAAAGATGACATTTAAAAAAAAATATGGTATAGGGAAGTTCTGCGATATGTTCTTGGGTATAGAGACTATTCAATATTTCTGTGACCATAAGCAATAACCGCTTAAGTCGACTTAAGACAGAATTGCGTTAATGATGCAGTTGTGTTTTACGAGTATATCTACATATACACACAAAGTCTGTAGCTTCTAGCGTAATTCTAGCTGAAATTATGACAAAAAAACCGTTGAAAATTTCAAAGAAATAATATGGTGATTGCAAACTTTGAAGCACAATTTCTCGAAACATATTTATCAGACTTAAGCTGTTATTGCTTACCGCCACAGATTTATAGTTCGCTTCCACACGCTGAAACACGTGTTGCTTCTAATCATTTAAAGTGAGAAATGGCACTGTGCTTCTATACCAGGTTGTTCAATAAGTTTCTAGAATAGAGTTAAAAAACATGATTTTACGGCTTGAAATGCTTATTATTCAGTATATTTTCCCAGAAGCTCAATACACTTGTTCCAACGATGCTCTAATTTATGGATTCCATCGCTCTAGTGACCTTTCGGAAGGTCTCCAAAATACCCTTTTGTCGCTGCTATCACCTCCTCGTTTGACGAAAATCGTTTTCCACGCATGCATTTTTTGAGATGTGAGAACAGCCAGAAATCAGAAGGAGCTAGATTTGGCGAATGGGGGTGGATGTTCCAAGAATTCGTACTTTAATTCACTGATTTTAGCAGTGGTTTTTTGACTTTTGTGAGCAAATGCGTTGTCCTGACGAAAAATTACTGTTTTCCTCTATAAAGCGGGTCTTTCTTCACGAATCTTTGCGTGAAGCTGATCAAAAAGGTTGCAGTAATATTCAAAATGAACTGTTTTTCAGTTTAGAGATGATCCACCAACAAAATCCCTTTTGCATCCTAAAAAACTGATGCCATAACCTTCTTTGCAGATTTTTGAACACGAACTCGCTTAGAAGCCGAAGTAGAAGGTTCATATCACTCTTTAGCTTCTTGTTTTGATTCAAGATCATGATAGTAGACCTAAGTCTCATCCATAGTGATGAATCGACACATAAAATCCATTTTACCCTTCTTAAAACGCTCCAAATGCTGATGAGAAAGTCCCATTCGGATGTGTCTTTGTTCCATTATAAGCGAAAGCGGTATCCATTGTGCATACACCTTTTTGAAACTCAAAACTTCACTTAAAATATGCCGCACACTTCCTTATGAGATGCCTACAGATTCTACTTAATCTCTCTTAGTCAATCGACGATCTTCTAAAACCATATCCTGATTTTTGTTGTTGATGCACTTTTTGGACATCCTTAAAGAGGATTGTCTTCAAGACTTGTACGACCTCGCTTAAGCTCAGCAACTCAGTTGTACACTGTTGCAAATGAATATGAAGAGTCCTTATACAATTAAAATATTTGTTCAAGAATTTCTTTTGGTTATACACCTTTCAAAAATAAAAATAAAAGTTTTTCCATATTAGAAAAAAAAACTGACACGTCTACTTTGAACAGCTGTAAATAAAAGACTGAGTTGTCCGATCTACATGACACTTTACGCGAGTTCATAAGAAAGCAGTACAATTTTTAGAAAAAAATGGCGGACGTACTATCGCCATCTTTGTGTGATACTAGAAATTTATTGAATACCTTGGTACAACGATAGCTTTTATTGATATTGAAGGTGCTTTTAACAAACAACGTCAAAGCAGAGGCTATCACAAATGAGCTGACGGAGCTTGGGGTAGATGCTGCGCTAGGAGCACTTATAAATCAAATGCTTGTGGACAGGATTATAAGTGCAAATCTCGGTGAAGCATCTACGCTAAGATCTGTATCAAGAGGAATTGCTTAATGCGGGGGGAGGGGGGCTCTCTCGCCTTCACTCCGGCGTCAAATCTCGCTGTGGAATTGGTGTCAACCCCGAAAAAACGGATTTAGTGATTTTTACAAGAAAACACAATCTACCAAAAAGCAGTCCTCCAAAACTGGAAAACATAAAACTAAGCTTTTCAGATCAAGCGAAATACTTGGGTCTTATCCTGGATAAAAAACTGAACTGGAAACCTAATCTTCTCTAGAGAGCCAAAAAAAAAAAACAATATTGCCTTCTACTCATGCAAAGAGGCAGTGGGCACGCTTCGCAGAATTCAAAGATCAGCAGAGTTGTGCATAAGTGAAGTACTAAGAACCACTCCTACAGACGTATTAGACTTTATGCTCCACCCTATACTACTTGATATGCTAGAAAAACAGATGGCAACTATTACAGCCATCCACCTAGAGGCCACCTCTCAATAGAGGGAAGGCACATTAGAATACTCTATCACAAAGAATTTTCTTCCTGCTTTTCCTAAATCTGTTGACTACATCACACAAGAGCTTTTCTTTGAAAGGAAATTTGATGTATCCATTCCCTCCCGCGAAAAGTGGGAGTCTGGAAACCTTCTACCAAACTTCTTGCTATCGGAATCTACACAGATGGATCAAAATTAGGTAACAAAGTTGGAGGAAAAGTCTACTCTGACACGCTAAACATTAATCTAGCCTTCAGGCTCCCTGACCGAAGCGGAAGCTGTCACAATACATGAAGAAGTAACTTGGTCTCAGATGAATGAACTATCCTCCAGGGATATCTATTGACTATCTGACAATCAAGCCGAATTCACAGCCCTAGAATCTGTTGAAACAACATCTAAAACAGTCCTTCGCTCCCGCAGATCCCTAAATGAGTTGGCAGAGCAGCTCCAAATCTTCCTATGCTGGATTCCCGGACATAAAGACTTTCTAGGATACTACAAAGCAGATAAACTCGCTCGCACCGGTACAACCAAACAACTCACGACAGAGAAGGAAAGTATTTGGATACCTCTTATCACATGTAAAATTAAATATAGTATTGATTGAAGGAAAAAATGCAGACATTTTCAAGTTTATACATTTTTTTACTAATGAAATTGATATAAAAAAATTTTTATTTACGCAAAAGTTATGGATCTAATGAAAAGTTAAGTATGCAGTTTATTTAAAGATGACCGGGGCTCAGATTGTGATGCCCTTTGAAACATCCAAAAATTACCTAATCCTAAAAAAAATTACCTAATGCCCTAGAAAAGCAGTAAAAATGCCCAAAAAAAAAACATTAGCTTAACATTAATAAAAATATTTTAAATTGTTTTTAATTAAAATGTTTGGACCTATGGACGGACCTTGCAATAAATTACAATGTACATTCTAGAATTATCAAAATGAAATAACTATCTATTGTCGGTACAAGTAAACGCGATCGTGTGACTGATTCAAAGGCGTGTTTGGCGATGTTGAACAAAGATAAGAAGGATTTTTCTGTCGATTAGTAACTGTGGATGAAACATGGATCCATCACTACACACCAGAGACAAAGGAACAGTCGAAACAGTGGATTTCACTGACCGAACGTGCTCCGAAGAAGGCGAAGACGGTGCTATCGGCCGGAAAGTTTATGGCGACAGTATATTGGGATGAACGCGGTACATTAACATCGCTTACCTTCTACCGAAAAGAACGACCAATGGCGAATACTATGCAGCCCAATTGGACCGTTTCAATGACGCTTTGAAAGAGAACGTCCCCATTTGGCGAGGAAAAAAGTACGCTTCTATCAAGACAATGCGCGCGTTCACACATGCCCAGCTCTCATGGCAAAATTCAATGAATGGAAGTACGAATTGCTTCCTCATCCAGCATATTCTCCAGATTAGGTTTCCAGGGACTATTTTCTGTTTCCAAACCTGAAGAAATGGTTCGGCGGAAAGAGATTCACCATCAGAGAGAAGCTCATCACCGGAACAGAGGCCTGTTTTGAGGACCTTCTTATAAAGTATTTTTCGGATGGGATAAAAAAATTGGAGGACGTTGGACGAAGTCTATCGAACATTTAAATGAACATTTTGTGAATATATATGCAACATAAAGTAAATTTATTTATTTTAGAAATGAGCGAAAGGAAGCACAAAGCGCTTTCAGTAAATGAAAAGCTGCAACTAGTTGCTGAAGCAAAAACTGCAACAAAGGCTGCACTTTGCAAAAAATTTGGCTGCTCGCTTGCAACTGTAAACCGAGTTATACGCAATGAAAAAGATTTGCTACAAAAATGTAAACAAAATAAATTGTCAAGCAAGAAGAACAGAAGTGGTGCTCATAAAAAATTGGAGGAAGCGCTTAAATTATGGTTCAACCAAGTAAGGAATGCTGGCGTAATTGTGTCTACTACTGTCCTGTTAGAAAAAGCTCAACAATTGGCTGTGCGCTTAAACGAAAATTTCACTCCGTCTGCGGGCTGGTTGTGGAGGTGGCAGAAGAGAGAAGGAGTGAAAGTGCGTAAATTACATGGCGAGGGTCAATCGGCCGATACTGAAGCTGGGGAAGCCTACTGTTAAAATAATTGGCAATGCCTTTGCATTAGCTCTGCTACAAAAAGTGCAACGATAAAAAAACAAAGAAGAACAGCAAAAGAAGAAGAGAAAAAAGTGAAAACGTCATTTTTAGCACATGGCAAGAACCGGCAGCATTACATAATTTCATATATTTTCAATTAAAACATTCATAAATTATTTGTTAATTTTCTTGAATTGTTTAACTTATATTTTGAATTGCTTTATTAATAATTTAATCTGTCTTAAGACCGTAAGTTAATTTAATCAGTAAACCATGAATTTTGTACATTGTATATTCCTTTAGAATATTTTGAGCGCCATTATTAAATATCTTTAATAACTCGTCGCAAAGTATTTTATTTGATCGACCCTGCGCTACAAAAAGGTTTGGACATTTATTTTCAACATTCTCAAAATATTGTCGACCACGGCTCCTGGAAATTATCACGAAGATGGTGCACATGCAGACGAGACAGCTTACAACTGCATTCGCTGCAATCAACCAGATCATGTAGAAGACATGGTGCAATGTGATAGCTGCCAAAGTTGGTCGCACTTCGGATGCGCCAAAGTAAATCACTCAATAGCCAACAAGAGCTGGAGGTGCCCAAGTTGCAACCTAAAAGGTCCACTGCCGCTCGGCCATCAGGGCATCACAGCGGTGCAACCCGAATCCCCTCCAAACGGCGAAGAAACGGCAGAATCTACAAGGCATGCTGAACAACGCTCAACTTTATCATCATCATCTGCAAGTCAAAAGCGGCGCGAGTTAAAATTACTCGCTCAACAAAATCAACTGCTGGAAAGGGAGAGAGAGGTGATCAAGCGTCAGAGTGAACTACTTAAACGTCAGCAGGCGCTATTACAGCAGGTGAGTGATGACGAAGGTGGTAGTGTTTCATCTGAGACATCTGCTGAGCCGGCGCGTTACGCTGTTCCAATCAACGTGTCTACGAAGAAAAACATACAAAAACAGTGTGCAGTGCCCATACATATGACGCAACAATTGTATACAGGTAACTCTATTTCTGATCCCACTTACCCTCAAGTGAGCAACGCACTGCCTGATTTTCAACGCATGCTTGCCAGGCAAGCTATCAAACAGGAACTACCCCCTTTCTCAGGTAAGCCAGAAGAATGGCATATATTTATCTCCATGTTCGAACAGACAACCCTAGCATGCGGCTATACAGATGTTGAAAACCTTAGCAGGCTTCAAAAAAGCCTCAAAGGCGATGCTCGAAAATTAGTTGAAAGTCAGTTATCACTTCCCTCACACGTATCCCAAATTATTTCAAGCTTAAAAATGATCTATGGGCGGCCTGAAATAGTCATTCGCGCACAGATAGAAAAAATTAAACGCGAGCCGTTACCGAAATCCGACAGGTTGGAAACTCTTATTCAGTTTTCAATATCAGTTAAGAACTTATGTGCTGCAGTAGAGGCGTCAAAAATTGACGACTATTTTAGGAATCCATTATTGCTACAAGAGTTGGTAGATCGTTTGCCAGCACAAAGCAAACTGAATTGGGCACATTTTCGACGCCTACATTCACAAGTAGACTTGCATTTATTTTCGTCATGGTTAGAAGAATTGGCTATGGAAATATGTTCGGTTATGCCGCATGCTCCATATAGTAAAACAGAGAAAAGCTCAAAGGAGCATAATTTGGTAAATATCCATACTAACATAAATAACAATGCGTCGTATCTTCAAGCAATGAAATGTAAAGTATGCGAAGGAAATTGTAAGACTGTAGGTAACTGTCGAAAATTTCAAGATCTAAATATATCTGAAAGATGGAGGCTGGTTAAATCGCTTAAGTTATGTCGTAACTGTTTAAACCGACACAGGGCGCCCTGTAAAGCGACAAATGAGTGTGGTTCAAATGGATGTAGGAAAATTCTTCATAAACTTCTACATAGCCATAATTTTACCCCATCAGATAATATGATCACACCCTCTACTTCAGCACAGATGAGCCACCAAATCGATAGAGGCTCCATGTTGTTCCGTATAGTCCCAGTTATACTGAAAGGACCCAGGGTGAATATCGAAACATACGCTTTTCACGATGAAGGGTCTTCAATTACACAAAAACTTCATCAGAAGACATCGTAGCCTCTCACTTTCATATTTGTGAATGTCAAAGTTCAAAGGATAAAGACCTTGATGAATTGGTTCGAAGCTATTTTACAGTAGAATCAATGGGAGTAACCCAGAATAAAGACGGTTCTTTCACAATTGAGGAGAAAAAGGCTTTAAAAATCATGAAAGAAACTACAATGCTCAAAGAAAATCGCTATGAGGTTAGCCTTTTGTGGCGCTTTAATGAAATCCGACTGCCTGATAGTTTTTCAATGGCCTTGACACGATTGCGATGTTTAGAAAGTCAGTTTAAATCCTCGCCAGCATTATTCGACGACGAAAGAACGCAAACCTTCACATGGCAAAGTGTCTGATCGCCTCAACCTGGCGAGGCCAGCATTATCCATGTCGAAATCGTCTCAAGTCGACTCAAACCTCCACGTGGTGTTCCCTAGGCAACGGCAAACTGGCATCCGTCAGTTTGACGGCTAATTTGAGCGGCGGGTCACTCCATAGACCTTAAACATGGAATGTGCGCAGGGTTTGGGTCCCGCCACATTACTACTGCCCAATGAAAACTAAACCAGCCTCGTATAAGAACCCCAATTACGTTGACGACCACCGCAAACGAAAAACGGACAATGATTTACGGATATGCACCTGGAATGTCCGAACCCTTTATAGGGAAGGTGCCATTATCCAACTAGCGGAAGCCCTCAAAACAATAAAGGCTGACATCACCGCCATCCAGGAAATGCGATGCAAAGGGCAAGGCTGCTCTAAGCAAGCACACTGTGATATCTACTACAGCTGCCATGCGGAGAGGCGCGAATTCGGATGTGGATTCGTTGTTAGCCGGAAACTACGCCACCTTGTTTCCCGGTTCACACCTGTCAACGAAAGATTGGCCACGATCCGCATCAAGGCAAAATTTTTATCCATCAACCTTATTTGCGCGCACGCCCCGACGGAGGAAAAGGACGAAGCTGTCAAAGACGCTTCTACGCTAGTCTTGAGGACGTATACGACCACCTTCCGGTCCATGACGTGAAAATAGTCCTTGGCGATTTTAATGCGAAAGTCGGAAGGGAAGGCATCTTTGGCCCCACTGTCGGTCAGTTCAGTCTTCATGAGACCTCCACGAACAACGGTCTAAGACTGATCGACATCGCCGCGGCACGAAACATGGTAGTTAGTAGCACCAGATTTAAGCACCTCGACATCCACAAGGCCACCTGGCTGTCCCCGGATCAAAAAACGCGAAACCAAATTGATCATATTGTAATCGACGGAAGGCATGCCTCTAGAGTTCTAGATGTGCGTACATTTCGGGAGGTCAACATTGACTCCGACCATTATCTTGTTGCAGCCAAGATCCGCATGCGATTATGCAATGCGAAGAACATACGAACAGGAATGCAACGAAAGCTAGATGTCGCTAGGCTGCAATTACAACGGACTGCCGAAGCCTACTCCGCTCAACTCTCGGTTAAGCTCAACCAACCAACCTCTGGACCCGACGACGCCGGCGGACTTTGGGCGCATATATCCCACTCCATGCGCGCTGCCGCTGAAGAAGTCATTGGTTTCCGGCGCCCGCAACCTCGGAACCAATGGTATGATCAGGAGTGTCGCATTGCGACTGCAGTAAAAAACGCCGCATATAGAAAAACGCTGCAGTCAGCTGCAACGCGAGCCGTGCGAGAAAACTACCGCGAAAAGAGGAAGGAAGAGAGGCGCCTTTTCAGACGCAAGAAAAGACAGCAGGAAAAGCGTGAGCGTGAGGAACTAGAGGTATACCAGGGCAAGAAGGATGCACGAGAATTCTATCAACAGGTTAAGCGTCTAACCCAAGGTTTCAAGCCCGGAGCATCCACTTGTACAGACGAAAATGGAGATCTGAATACGGATACGCAGTGTGTGCTGAGATTGTGGAGACGGCACTTCTCCAATTTACTTACTGGCGACGATTCCACCAATGCCGCCCATGGAGAGCGCAGTTCAGAGCTACCAATCAATAATGACGGAGTGGAAGTACCACCACCTAGCCATGAAGAGGTTCGAGTTGCTATCCAAAGACTCAAAAACAACAAAGCAGCGGGTGCTGACGGCCTGTCAGCTGAATTGTTTAAAACCGGCGGCGATGAATTGATAAGGCGCATGCATCAGCTCATCAGCAAAATATGGCTAGAAGAAAGCATGCCCGACGATTAGAACCTCAGTGTACTGTGCCCTATACTTAAGAAAGGAGACCCAACAATCTGCGCAAGTTATAGAGGTATCAGTCTTATTTCCATTGCACATAAGGTCTTCTCAAGCGTAATGTGTGAAAGATTAAAGCCGATTGCAAAAACACTGATTGGACCTTATCAGTGTGGCTTTCGACCCAGTAAGGCCACCATAGACCAGATTTTCACGCAACGACAAGTCCTGGAGAAAACCCACGAAAATCAAATTGGCACACACCATCTCTTTGTCGATTTTAAAGCTGCGTTCGAAAGCCCGAGAAGGGATTGCCAATACGCAAAAATGTCTGAGTTCGGTATACCTGCACAGCTGATTAGACTATGCAGAATGACGTTGAGCAACACACGCAGCTCCGTCAAGGTAGGAAATGACCTCTCCGAAACCTTCAATACCGAAAGAGGTTTCAGGCAAGGCGATCCACTGTCTTGCGATCTCTTTAACATCATCATGGAGGGGATCGTACGAAAGGCCGGTGTGCATCGTAATGGCACCATTTTCTACAAAGGCGTCCAGCTCCTTGCGTACGCTGATGATATTGATATTGTTGGCAGAACCAAGAGAGATGTTACCGCTGCTTTCGCCGCTATTGAAAAGGAATCAGCCAAAGTGGGTTTGACGATAAATGAGGGCAAAACAAAATATATGCTGTCTACAAACAAGGGAGCTCGGCGTTTAGACTCCCACGTTTCATCCGGCAGCTATAACTTTGAAGTAGTCAAGGAGTTCGTTTACCTTGGCACCGCCATTGATACCAAAAACGAAATCAGCCTGGAGATAAAGCGAAGAACAATAATTGCTAATAGGTGCTACTACGGGCTCAGTAAGAAACTACTATCCAGAGCCCTCTCTCGATCGACAAAACTAATACTCTACAAGACGCTCGTTCTACCTGTGCTGCTTTATGGCGCTGAGGCATGGGTAGTTTCGCAAACTGACGCAGCCGCTCTGGGAGTGTTCGAGAGAAAAGTTCTTCGCAAAATCTTCGGTCCTGTTCGAGTCGGCGATGACTATCGCATCCGAATGAACCACGAGCTGTATGAGCTCTACGATGACATTGACGTAGTTCGGCGTATAACTGTGCAGCGACTACGCTGGCTGGGTCATGTCCATCGTATGAACGACGAAGCTCCAGCGAAAAAGGTGCTCGAGGCGAGGGTCACTGGTCAACGACGACGAGGGATACCATGCCTCCGATGGATGGACCAGGCTGAGGAAGCTCTAACCGCACTTGGTGTATCCGATTGGAGAAGGCGCGCGCTCGCAAAGCAGAGGCGCCTGGCGAGAGCTGAGGAGGTCGGTTGAAACCCGGACACGGGTTGTTACGACCACCTAAGTAAGTAAGTAAGTAAGAACACAAAGTGGTCAGCACCTAGCTAAATGATATATTCGTGAGCTTTCAGCCGAGGAGCTGGACGCAGAGTATCCACACGTATGGTACCTTCTTTTTTTCCCTGTGAAAAACTTGAACAAGCCTGAGAAAGTTCGCTTGGTCTGGGACGCAGCAGCAAAAGTCGATGGCCTTTCTTTGAACGATGTGCTGCTAAAGGGTCCCGATCTCACTGCTCCTTTATTAGGAGTAATATTTCGTTTTCGAGAACGAAAAGTCGCTTTGACTGCTGACATTCAGGAAATGCTCCATCGCGTGATGATACAGCCTGTCGACCAACATGCGCAGCGGTTCTTATGCCGAGATGGCGACATAACAAAAAAACCGCGAACATACGTCATGACATCAATGACCTTTGGAGCCACATGTTCGCCTTTTCAAGCGCAATACGTAAAAAAACTTGAATGCGGCCAGGTTCGAAATTCAGTTTCCTAGAGCGGTGCGTGCCATCACCCAAAATCATTACATGGATGACTTACTCGATTGCGTGAACTCTGAAGAGGAAGCCGTAAATCTGGCAAGAGAGATTAAATCGATTCATGCTGCAGGCGGTTTTCACATTAGAAATGTTCGTTCTAATTCAAGAAATGTTGAGCAATCTATGAATGAAGTACCATTAGATATCCCTTATCGATTTACGAGCCTAGATAATGAAATAGAAAAGGTCTTGGGCATTTTTTTGGATACGAAAGCCGAAGTTTTCACGTACTCGCTAAAGTACAACAAATCAAGTCAAGATATTCTTTCTGGTCAGCGCATTCCGACAAAGAGGGAAACATTAAGAACGCTGATGTCCATCTACGACCCACCAGGATATCTTACACACTTTCTCATCAATTTAAAAATATTACAGCAGGACCTTTGGCGCTGCAAGCTTGGATGGGATGATCCCATCCCAGATGATTCATTTAAGAAATGGCTCCAGTGGATAAAACATCTCCCTCTGTTGGAAAACATAAGAATACCAAGATTTTATTTAAGCGCCTTCGTAGAATGGGAAGAATGTAAGACCGACCTGCACATTTTTGTAGACGCGAGCACTGCAGCGTGCGCTGCCGTGGCTTAAATACGAATAGAAAGCTTGGGAAAGATTGAAGTCAGCTTAGTTGGAGCCAAAACGAAGGTCGCGCCTTTGAAATTGCTTTCTGTACCACGGTTGGAGCTGATAGCCGCTGTACTTGGCGTGCGGTTAGCAAAAAATATTAAAGAACTCCACAGTATAAAATTTTCAAATACGCACTATTGGAGCGATTCGAAAGTGGTTCTCGCTTCGATCCAATCCAACAAAAAATTAACACAATATGTTTCATTTAGAGTCAGTGAAATACATGAGACTTGCGCTGTCAATGACTGGCGCTATATATCAATAAATAATAATGTAGCCGACTTACATGCAATAACAGTAGAGTTCAGCTACTACAGCTATATCGCACTTCCTCATCATTAACCCATCTAAAGCCACTACCCAGTAATCATTGAAAATATCAATGTTATGGATACCCGTGACCACAAACAAGTTAATGTGGGAAAAATTTACCCAGCAATAAATGGGTTGGGCTCAGGGACAACACAAGACGTAACAACTAACCATGCGTATACATAGATCTAATTACACAACTAATTTTAATCTACTTTTGAGTTGACCTTTTGACAAATTAACATCAAAAACGCTACAATTGTTAACAAAGGAACTCATGCGACTTAAAGGAGCAGTAGCCATATAATTTGTTCAACTAAGCAGCGTTTCTACTGCTTCTACGGTTAGTGTTAAAATTTATGTGAGAAAGAAGTTCTGGAGAATCGAATACACCTGTTATGAGCTGGTGTAAATATACGATATCTGCCGATTTCCTTCGATCACCTAAAGACTGCATTTGTAATAGTTTTAAACGATCCTCATAAGGAGGAAGGTCTAATATGTCAGTTCCACTTAAGCCCCTTAGAGCAAACTTAACAAAACGTTTTTGGATTCTTTCTATTCGATCAACATGCACATTGTAACTTGGGGACCAAACTTGACTTGCATACTCTAAGTGAGGACGCACGATTGCATAATACAACGTTGTAGTTGTAATCATGCTATTAAATTCTTTGGCCCAGCGTTTTACAAAACCAAGCATTGAAGATGCTTTTTTACAAATATTATCAACATGAATGTTAAACGACAGCTTAGAATTTATGCATATGCCTAGGTCTTTGACGGTGTCTACACGACTCAAGGCAGTATCTTTAATCTTATAATCAAAAATAAAATTATTCCTTTTTCGCGAAAAGGTCATAGTTTGGCATTTATCTGGATTTAAAAACATATTATTTTTAGAACACCAAACTTCAAAGGATTTTAGATCAGACTGGAGTAGATCTGAATTATCTGTAGAATTAATCGTTCTGTATATTTTCATATCATCGGCATAAATAAGCAGATGAGAGTGTTTAATGACATGAGTTACATCATTGATAGCTAAAATAAACAGAAGAGGACCAAGGTGACTACCCTGAGGAACACCTGATCCAGCAATAAATTCAGAAGACAATGCGCCTCGGAAACGTATTTGATAAGATCGCTCCACCAAATACGATTTAATCCAGTTCACAAAATATTGTGGAAATCCCATTAACTCAAGTTTAAATAAGATTAGATTGTGTGGTAGCTTATCAAATGCCTTACTAAAGTCAGTGTAAACACAATCGACCTGGTTACCAGAATCAATAGAATTTAAGCAGAATGTTGTAAAATCGAGAAGATTAGACACAGTGGATCTGCCATTCACAAAACCATGCTGACGAGTTGTTATGACTTCCCCACAGTGAATTTTCACCCGATCATACACCATCCGCTCAAAAAGTTTTGGAATCGACGAGAGCTTAGCGATAAACCTATAGTTACTGACATCGTTCCTGCAACCCTTTTTAAAAATAGGACTTATAAATGTTTTTTTCCAAAAAAGTGGAAAATAACTTTCGTTAATAGATTTATTGAATAATAAAGAAAGTGGTTGACTCAAAACAGAACCCCATTGTGTTAACACAATGCAGGAACACCGTCAGGTCCAGCACCAAACTCCTCATCGATCGATCTAATATACATTAAAATATCCTCTGGAGTGAAGGATATATGTTCCAAAGATACTCTGGGTTCGGAATTCATATATTCAAAGTACTCTCCATCAGGAGTGAAAGAATCTGAACAGAATGATTCTTTAAAAAGATTGGTGAATAGGCCACAAATTTTGACGGGATTGTCAGTAAATCCCTCAGAAGTTCTAAATGAAGAAGGAAATCCATCAGATTTCTTCTTTGTGTTTACGAATCCCCAAAATTTCTTTGGATCTGTCAATATTCTCAGCTTAACATTATCTAAATATTCGTGATATAATGTAGCAGAGCGATTTTCAAACTCCAGAAACACACGTTTGAAAGTTTCTAGGTCGTTTGAGGCTAAGCTACAGACGTATTTCTTCCATGCCCTATTCCTGTTGTTGCGAAGAGTCTTTAAATCCTTTGTGTACCACGGGTACGCAGAATTCCTCGCAAATTTGAGACTATAAGGTACTGATTGAGAAAACACAGCAAAGAGTTCCATATAAAAAAAATGTATGGAGTCATCAAGACAATTGCCTTTTATATATTCTAAAATTGCATTAAGTTTACCATGAAGCAACTGATTCAACTTCAAAAAGTCAGCTTTTTTAAAATTGAATTCATAAAGCTTATCTGCTGAATTAGAATTTACTATATTTGCTCTGTCGGATTTGTACCAAATACTCAATGGTGGATGATACTCATCAACAGTAGTTAGAGCATGAAAGGCCCTCTTAACAACAACATTGTTACTGTCTGTAGTTAAGACCAGGTCAAGAAGTCTTTCAAGACTATTATAAATACAACTCACTTGTTGTAAGTCTGAACATATATTATCAACATATATATGTTCTTGGCGGGTCTTCGAATTAGATGCACAATAGTACGTATCATCGTCAGAAGAATGCCATTTTAAATCAGGTAGATTAAAATCGCCCAATAATAAAATGTCGTCATTAACGTCAAGTAAATCAATTATGTAATCTATGCACTCCGCAAGACTTGCATAGACCTCTACACTACTCTTAGGAGGAACATATGCATTAATAACATATACATTAGAGTTACAATGTATAACTTTAATGCAAATTAGTTCAATATTAGAAGAGCAGGGAATGTCAACAATAAAACTGACAAAGCAGTTCCTCACAGCCAAAAGGACACCACCACCGACAGAAGAAATATTGTCAGTGTATCTGTCTTTTCTAAAAACTTGAAAACTATTGTCAAACAATTCCAAATCAGTAATGCTTCCGTTCAGCCACGTTTCTGTTAACGCGATAATATCCTCAGAGCAATTTTGAGTTGATAGAAATAAGCTCTGCGTCTTAGAACGTAGTCCCCTTACATTTTGATAGTAAAGGGACATCCTATTTAGTTTTTTTGAGTCTGGCGGGCGGCTTGAGTCACCCTTTTAGACTTATTTTTTGGCTTGAACTCAGTAACAAGAATATTATCGGCCCACAAATTAGATTTAAGAACAGTTGTAAAATCTTCGGCTGCAACTGTTAGAATAAAAGAAGCATGGGAAGGCTTATTACCAATTTTTTTGCATGAACAGAATGCATTTGAGTTCACTAACTTGGATTGCCTGACAAACTTCAATATATTTTCTATTGATGTGTCGGGCTGAAGACGTGAAATGAAAACATTTCTGGTCATCGAAACTGCTCTTAAAGTCAAATGACTGTTAGGCGTAGTTGAAATCGTATTTGGGCTACTAGTCAATGGAGGAATAGAAGATGGTGTATGAGAAATCACCGTATTATTATTTTCTGATGGCATTGCTGGGGGCTGCTCTGCCTTGGAAGGTCTGGAGGACGCCTTCCGACGCTTATTTTTGTTTTTGTTTTTCCTCTGTCTTTTAGAGCTTTTAAGGTCTTTTTCTGATGACAAAATTGACTGACAAAATTCCGGAAGATGCAGTCATGGACGAAGGAACCGAAATGTTATCCTGAACAGTAATTTCATCAGAAACGCTGCTAGTGGGTGCGGCACTGACTTCGCTAAAAAATGAAACAATTTCTCTGAAGTTATTATTTAATAAGTTAAGGCTTTCCCCAAAAAGCTTTATTTTAGAATAGAGTTCATCCGGGGAAAGGGCCCTGCACGAAGCACAATACCAGCGAAGACCAGATCGGACTGACATTAAATCGTCAAGGCACGATTTAGAAATACCAGCACAAGAAGCATGGAACATTCGCTCACATGGGCCAGAACAGCTGAACATAGGGTACAGAATATTCTGGCTTTTGCATTACTCGGAAAAATAATCCATTGGAAAAAAATTTAAATTATTTTGTGAGCGTTTTTAAATGTAAAATGTGCTTTCAGGGTTGGCACAGTAAAATGCAGCGTACACAAAGTGTTAAGCACAATAACAACACTAGATACTCTCACTGCACAACAGATAAACAAACACCGCACAAAGAGGAATAGCGTAAATTAGGCATCACACTAGATTGTGTGAAGTCCAACAAAAACTGTTCTATATTAATAACATAAATTATGTAATCACTAAAAAGAACACTAAACAAAATTAATTGGCTTGGCAACGAAATGGCGTGACAGAATTGATATTTCAATGAAAAGCAAATGGTTTTTAGGACCACCTTTTTTGAAAGAGAGCGAAGAAAAATGGACCCCGTCCGTAAGCATACATTTAAATGAGCCCCTGCCAGAACTTATAGAGGAAAATACAGTAGCCCATCATGCAAAGGCCAATTCCATTATTGAGTTTGAACGTTTCAGTAATTGGAATCGTTTGCTCAGAGCGACGGCTTATGTGAGAAGATTTATTGCTATTCGGTGCGCTAAGACCAAGTCAGCATATGAAATTACGTATAAAGGTTTATTGACCGCCAATGAACTGGAGCAGTCAGAGAAAACGCTATTCATCGAGGCTCAGAAACAATTCTATGCAGCTGACATCGTTTTGCTAAAACAGAATAAAACACTATCGAGGCATAGCCCATTGCGTAAGCTCACACCATTTATTGATGAACTAGCTTATACCCGGCGCGCTTCGCTGCGCTCAGCGCTTATCCCCTAAAAGAGAGCGTAGCTTTAGTGAAGCCATGCTTTTATAGTAAGTTCTTACCGAGTTTTATTAATGTGTGACTTATTTCGAAAGCTATACCGAAAATTTTGGGTGCGGAAAAAGTACCACGCCCCTCGTCCAACACCCATAAAATGTTACCTGTGCAACGGCATGTGTAAATTGAGGTCGAATACTGAATTCCGAGGCTTTGCGACCTATAATTACAAAACTGTTCGAAATCGAAAATTTTAGGTGTATTTACGATCGGCAACAGACTTCACAGGAACCCTCTCAACGCTTTGGTATAAAAATTGGCTTAGCGGTTTCGAAGCCTTTACGTGATATACACATATACCCACATACGTATATACATTAAGTCGCCTCACGCTCTTTAGAAAAAAATTTGTTCAGTCTCGTTCTTCAAAATAATCCATGGCTTATGTTATGATGATCCACAAAATATTGCGACTAAAAATATTGGCTGGTATGGCGGTTAGAAAAAAACAAACGGTCAGAAATAAGAGTAATGGAAAAAATTTTGCATCAAAAAATCTTATATTTCCGTTGGACCAAAGATAATGCGGATTTTTTGGATTGTTTTAACTTTTTTCATATTATTTTCACTAAAATTCAAACGAATCTTTTCCTAAACTAATTTTAGTCAAATAAATTGTACAATGTAAAAAATGTGTACATTTTTTTGTAATTTCATTCAATTTAGCAATTCACTTTACACTTTATTTTATCATCCATAGATAATTTATTTGACTAAAAGTAAAATGGCAAAACAAAAAAAAAATTTAATTTGCATTTCAGTGAAAATAATACAAAAAAAAAAAGTTAAAAAATTTAAATTTATAGAGTAGAGTAAAAATTTAAAATTTATTAGTGCATTAAAATTTATTATTGGAAGAACTTTTTAATTACTATTATTTCTGACCGTTTGTTATTTTTAACTACCGCACCAGTAAATATTTTTATACAAAACTCGATTTTTACAGAATATTTCAAACCATTCCGTGGCATACTGGTTGACGTGCGAGGCTTGTATACCATAGAACCCAGGTTCGAATTCTATCTGACACAGAAAGTTTTTTCAATTGAATTAATTTTTCTCTTCGGCCGCCATCTCTATGCAGACAATGGCAAACCTCAGAGTGTAAAAACTGTCATGAAAAGCTTCTTGAGAGCATAAACCGTTCGGAGTCGGCATAAGCCTTGTAGATCCAGTTCTCGATCATTTGTGTTCAAACATTTCACAACACGCACGCATAAGAAGCTCGGTCAAAGTCTGAAATGGCCATTTTGTTCCTTTTTGTTTTTTTTTTTTTTTTATTTCAAACCATTCCAGCTCACGGATGACTATCGCTACAGTCGAAATATTTGGGGAATCATCATAACATAAAGCATTATTTTGAGGAACCGACCCGAACACCTTTTTTTTGTGAGCAGCCTTAGTATACATACATACATTTTTTACAGATAGATAGATGAGCAGAAAAAGTATGTATGGCAACATTTATATATAAAGTGACCGCCACTTGGTCCCATTGCACCTATATACCAAGTTCCACTATCAAAACGCGTACAGCTCAGAAATTACAATGATTTTTGAAAAGTCGTCTTAAATAAAGTGTGACACGCCCATTTTTTAAGAGTTCTGGCAGTATCCATATGAACAAATCTACCAAGTTTTAGTCTTTTACTGTAAAAAAAGTCTGATATATATCCTTTTTATGGATTTGTGGGCATTGAAAGTAGGCGTGGCAACATTTATTTATAAAGTGAACGCCAATTTGACCCATAGCACCTACATACCAAGTTTGTCTATCAAAACGTTCACATCTCAGGAATTAAAATTATTTCTAACCGATAGCCCAGGCAGCTAACTTAGTTATAATTTTTAAATTGTAATGAACTGTAGTAAATTAATACATAAGTAAATAAATAAATTAAATAAAATTATTTCTGAAAAGTGGGCACAGATATAGTCCTACCATGCACAATTTTTGCAAAGCTGTCGAGAGTAAGCGTATGAAATTAATAACCATATTTTAGTATTTAACGATGAGAATCGTCTGATTTATAGAAGTTCTATTAATTTGTGGGTAAAAAGAAACCAAGTGGCGGCCGTGGCGTAGCGGGTAGAGTGTGTGGCCCATACGCGAGGGAACCCTGGTCCGAATCCCACCTGACACGGAAAGTTTTTCGATTGAATTAATTTTTCTGTTCGGCCGTCATCTCTCTGCAGACAATGGCAAACCTCAGAGAATAAAAACTGCCATGAAAAGCTTCTTGAGAACGTAAGCCGTTCGGAGTCGGCATAAAACATGTAGGTCCAGTTCTCGATCAATTGTGTTCAAACATTCCACAACACTCACAACACAATTGATCATAAGAAGCTCAGTCAAGGTACTTTCAAGGACTGAAATTGGCCATTTCGTTTTGTTTTTTTTGTGGGTGGTACAAGTGGGCGTGGCAAATTTTATATATATATATTGACTGCCACTTAGAGCACCTGCATATCAAGTGTTACTATCAAACGTGTGCAACTCAGGAATAAGCATGATTTCGAAAAAGTTGGCGTAGATATGGTGCGACTACGCCCATTTTTAAACAGTTGCCGACAGTGACCATATAAACTAAATTACCAAATCTTAGTCTTCTACGGCAAAAGCCGTCTGATATAAAGCATTTTTACTGATTTGTGGGCGGTAAAAGTAGGCGTGACAACGTTTATATTTACAAAGTGACTGCCACTTGCACCCTTAGCACCTGCATACGAAGATTGGCTATGCAGGCTAAAGTGGGCGTAGATATAGTGCGGCCATGCCCATTTTTTATACATTGACGGACAGTAACCATATGAACTAAATTACCAAATCTTAGTCATCTACGGCAAGAGCCGTCTGATATAAACCATTTTTACTGATTTGTGGGCGGTAAAAGGGGGCGTGACAACATTTTTATTTACATAATGACTGCCAGTTGCACCCAGAGCACCTCCATACCAAGATTGGCTATGAAAACGTGTACAACTCAGGAATAAGCATGATTTCGATAAAGTGGGCGTAGATATAGTGCGGCCATGCCCATTTTTTATACATTGGCCGACAGTAACCATACGATCTAAATTACCAAATCGTTGTCTTCTACGGCAAAATCCGTCTGATATAAGCCATTTTTACTGATTTGTGGGCGGTAAAAGTGGGCGTGACAACGTTTATATTTACATAGTGACTGCCACTTAGATCCATAGCACTTGCATACTAAGATTCACTATCAAAACGTGTACAACTCAAGAATAAGCATGATTACGATAAAGTGGGCGTAGATATAGTTCGGCCACGCCCATTTTTTGTATATTGGCGGATAGTAATCATATAAACTAAATTATCAAATCTTAGCCTTCTATGGCAAGAGCCGTCTGATATAAAGCATTTTTACTTATTTGTGGGCGGTAAAAGTGGGCGTGACAACGTTTATATTTACATAGTGACTGCCACTTGTATGCATAGCACCTGCATATCAAGATTCACTATCAAAACTTGAACATTTTAGGAATTAAAATAATTGCTGAAAAGTGGGCGTAGATATAGTGTGACCACGCCCATTTCTTGTACAGTCACCGAAAGTAACCATCTGAACAAAATAACCAAATTTAAGTTTTATATGATTAAAACCGTCTGATATATAGCAATTTTTTTGGTTTGTGGGCGATAGAGCCAATTTGGGTTGTATGGGAGGTACCACGCCCCCTTGCCCAATCAACACCAAACTTCACAGGAACACTTCCTGAATGTTGCTTCAGTATCCCTCAAAATTTCATAGAGTTTGGTTCGGTGGTTTTGGAGTCTATACGTGATATACACACATATCCACATACCCACATACCCACATACCCACATACCCACATACATACATTCATTTTTATATATATAGATTTGGTGTCGTATTGACAATCCTCCGTTGCTTCAATACGTCCTTGAATTCTTAAAATTCCAATCTATCTATCTATATATATAAAAATGAATGTATGTATGTGGGTATGTGGGTATGTGGGTATGTGGATATGTGTGTATATCACGTATAGACTCCAAAACCACCGAACCAAACTCTATGAAATTTTGAGGGATACTGAAGCAACATTCGGGAAGTGTTCCTGTGAAGTTTGGTGTTGATTGGGCAAGGGGGCGTGGTACCTCCCATACAACCCAAATTGGCTCTATCGCCCACAAACCAAAAAAATTGCTATATATCAGACGGTTTTAATCATATAAAACTTAAATTTGGTTATTTTGTTCAGATGGTTACTTTCGGTGACTGTACAAGAAATGGGCGTGGTCACACTATATCTACGCCCACTTTTCAGCAATTATTTTAATTCCTAAAATGTTCAAGTTTTGATAGTGAATCTTGATATGCAGGTGCTATGCATACAAGTGGCAGTCACTATGTAAATATAAACGTTGTCACGCCCACTTTTACCGCCCCCAAATAAGTAAAAATGCTTTATATCAGACGGCTCTTGCCATAGAAGGCTAAGATTTGATAATTTAGTTTATATGATTACTATCCGCCAATATACAAAAAATGGGCGTGGCCGAACTATATCTACGCCCACTTTATCGTAATCATGCTTATTCTTGAGTTGTACACGTTTTGATAGTGAATCTTAGTATGCAAGTGCTATGGATCTAAGTGGCAGTCACTATGTAAATATAAACGTTGTCACGCCCACTTTTACCGCCCACAAATCAGTAAAAATGGCTTATATCAGACGGATTTTGCCGTAGAAGACAACGATTTGGTAATTTAGATCGTATGGTTACTGTCGGCCAATGTATAAAAAATGGGCATGGCCGCACTATATCTACGCCCACTTTATCGAAATCATGCTTATTCCTGAGTTGTACACGTTTTCATAGCCAATCTTGGTATGGAGGTGCTCTGGGTGCAACTGGCAGTCATTATGTAAATAAAAATGTTGTCACGCCCCCTTTTACCGCCCACAAATCAGTAAAAATGGTTTATATCAGACGGCTCTTGCCGTAGATGACTAAGATTTGGTAATTTAGTTCATATGGTTACTGTCGGTCAATGTATAAAAAATGGGCATGGCCGCACTATATCTACGCCCACTTTAGCCTGCATAGCCAATCTTCGTATGCAGGTGCTAAGGGTGCAAGTGGCAGTCACTTTGTAAATATAAACGTTGTCACGCCTACTTTTACCGCCCACAAATCAGTAAAAATGCTTTATATCAGACGGCTTTTGTCGTAGAAGACTAAGATTTGGTAATTTAGTTTATATGGTCACTGTCGGCAACTGTTTAAAAATGGGCGTAGTCGCACCATATCTACGCCAACTTTTTCGAAATCATGCTTATTCCTGAGTTGCACACGTTTGATAGTAACACTTGATATGCAGGTGCTCTAAGTGGCAGTCAATATATATATATAAAATTTGCCACGCCCACTTGTACCACCCACAAAAAAAACAAAACGAAATGGCCAATTTCAGTCCTTGAAAGTACCTTGACCGAGCTTCTTATGATCAATTGTGTTGTGAGTGTTGTGGAATGTTTGAACACAATTGATCGAGAACTGGACCTACATGTTTTATGCCGACTCCGAACGGCTTACGTTCTCAAGAAGCTTTTCATGGCAGTTTTTATTCTCTGAGGTTTGCCATTGTCTGCAGAGAGATGACGGCCGAACAGAAAAATTAATTCAATCGAAAAACTTTCCGTGTCAGGTGGGATTCGGACCAGGGTTCCCTCGCGTATGGGCCACACACTCTACCCGCTACGCCACGGCCGCCACTTGGTTTCTTTTTACCCACAAATTAATAGAACTTCTATAAATCAGACGATTCTCATCGTTAAATACTAAAATATGGTTATTAATTTCATACGCTTACTCTCGACAGCTTTGCAAAAATTGTGCATGGTAGGACTATATCTGTGCCCACTTTTCAGAAATAATTTTATTTAATTTATTTATTTACTTATGTATTAATTTACTACAGTTCATTACAATTTAAAAATTATAACTAAGTTAGCTGCCTGGGCTATCGGTTAGAAATAATTTTAATTCCTGAGATGTGAACGTTTTGATAGACAAACTTGGTATGTAGGTGCTATGGGTCAAATTGGCGTTCACTTTATAAATAAATGTTGCCACGCCTACTTTCAATGCCCACAAATCCATAAAAAGGATATATATCAGACTTTTTTTACAGTAAAAGACTAAAACTTGGTAGATTTGTTCATATGGATACTGCCAGAACTCTTAAAAAATGGGCGTGTCACACTTTATTTAAGACGACTTTTCAAAAATCATTGTAATTTCTGAGCTGTACGCGTTTTGATAGTGGAACTTGGTATATAGGTGCAATGGGACCAAGTGGCGGTCACTTTATATATAAATGTTGCCATACATACTTTTTCTGCTCATCTATCTATCTGTAAAAAATGTATGTATGTATACTAAGGCTGCTCACAAAAAAAAGGTGTTCGGGTCGGTTCCTCAAAATAATGCTTTATGTTATGATGATTCCCCAAATATTTCGACTGTAGCGATAGTCATCCGTGAGCTGGAATGGTTTGAAATAAAAAAAAAAAAAAAACAAAAAGGAACAAAATGGCCATTTCAGACTTTGACCGAGCTTCTTATGCGTGCGTGTTGTGAAATGTTTGAACACAAATGATCGAGAACTGGATCTACAAGGCTTATGCCGACTCCGAACGGTTTATGCTCTCAAGAAGCTTTTCATGACAGTTTTTACACTCTGAGGTTTGCCATTGTCTGCATAGAGATGGCGGCCGAAGAGAAAAATTAATTCAATTGAAAAAACTTTCTGTGTCAGATAGAATTCGAACCTGGGTTCTATGGTATACAAGCCTCGCACGTCAACCAGTATGCCACGGAATGGTTTGAAATATTCTGTAAAAATCGAGTTTTGTATAAAAATATTTACTGGTGCGGTAGTTAAAAATAACAAACGGTCAGAAATAATAGTAATTAAAAAGTTCTTCCAATCTGCACTAATAAATTTTAAATTTTTACTCTACTCTATAAATTTAAATTTTTTAACTTTTTTTTTTTGTATTATATTCACTGAAATGCAAATTAAATTTTTTTTTTGTTTTGCCATTTTACTTTTAGTCAAATAAATTATCTATGGATGATAAAATAAAGTGTAAAGTGAATTGCTAAATTGAATGAAATTACAAAAAAATGTACACATTTTTTACATTGTACAATTTATTTGACTAAAATTAGTTTAGGAAAAGATTCGTTTGAATTTTAGTGAAAATAATATGAAAAAAGTTAAAACAATCCAAAAAATCCGCATTATCTTTGGTCCAACGGAAATATAAGATTTTTTGATGCAAAATTTTTTCCATTACTCTTATTTCTGACCGTTTGTTTTTTTCTAACTGCCATACCAGCCAATATTTTTAGTCGCAATATTTTGTGGATCATCATAACATAAGCCATGGATTATTTTGAAGAACGAGACTGAACAAATTTTTTTCTAAAGAGCGTGAGGCGACTTAATGTATATACGTATGTGGGTATATGTGTATATCACGTAAAGGCTTCGAAACCGCTAAGCCAATTTTTATACCAAAGCGTTGAGAGGGTTCCTGTGAAGTCTGTTGCCGATCGTAAATACACCTAAAATTTTCGATTTCGAACAGTTTTGTAATTATAGGTCGCAAAGCCTCGGAATTCAGTATTCGACCTCAATTTACACATGCCGTTGCACAGGTAACATTTTATGGGTGTTGGACGAGGGGCGTGGTACTTTTTCCGCACCCAAAATTTTCGGTATAGCTTTCGAAATAAGTCACACATTAATAAAACTCGGTAAGAACTTACTATAAAAGCATGGCTTCACTAAAGCTACGCCCTCTTTTAGGGGATAAGCGCTGAGCGCAGCGAAGCGCGCCGGGTATAAGCTAGTATCCTATAATTTTACCACTGCTTCATCGAATTACTGAGCTTATAGCGATTCGAGAGCATCGCCAGTGTCTACATAAATTTAATGAAACTGTCGTAGCAAATTTAAGACAACGATTCTATATTCGACGTTTGCGTCGACTTGTCAGCAAAATTAAACAAAATTGCTTCTTCTGTCGTATCACCATGGCCAAGCCCCAGGTACCTCAAATGGCTCCATTGCCAGCAGCACGGCTGGCTAGTTATTGCCCGCCTTTTACCTTTACTGGGGTTGATCTGTTCCGACCGTTGAGCGTTACTGTTAGGCGCCGACCTGAGAAAAGATGGGGGTAATATTTACATGCTTAAGCATTCGCTGTATTCACTTAGAGTTGACTCCAACACTTTCAACAGATGGATTTTTGCTATGTTTGCGTAATTTTACGAACCGGCGAGGACAGCCTAGAGAAATTTACTGCGATAGAGGCACAAATTTCATTGGTGCAGAGAGGCTTCTACGACAACAAATACAGGAGGTGGACTTTGATCGCATGGCTGAGCAGACAACAACGCCTGCAATGCAATGGAAATTTAACCCTCCATCTGCACCACATATGGGAGGAGCATGGGAACGGCTCATACGATCCATTAAGGCAGCTCTCTACGTCATGATGCCTCCTCACCGAAACCGATCACCCGAAGTATTACAAAGCGCTCTCATAGAAGTGGAATACATCATAAATTCACGTCCGCTCACCTATGTTCCAGTCGATAGCGTGGAAGTAGAGCCTCTTACTCCAAACAACTTTCTGTTGGGAAGCGCCAATACTGTAAAAGTGCTAGGCCATTCTACAGACGACGCAGCGGCTCTAAAACTTCAATGGAAAGCCTCTCAATAGATGGCACAACGGTTTTGGAAAAAATGAATAAATGAGTACCTTCCTACGCTTACCCGGAGGTCTAAATGGTTCGAGCCTTGTAGAGAGTTGAAAGTAGGGGATTTGGTAGCAATTATCGACGAGGATTGTAAGCAGCGACGATGGCCTAAGGGCCGAGTTTTGGAAGTCAACCCATCGAAAGACGGTCACATCCGTAAGGCTATTGTCCAAACAACGGAAGGCATCTTCGAGCGGCCAGCAGCAAAACTGGCAATAATAGACGTTGCAAGTTCAGTGGTTGACAGTGGCCAACGTGGGGGGTGTTAAAATAATTGGCAACGCCTTTGCATTTGCTCTGATACAAAAAGTGCAACGATAAAAAAACAAAGAAGAACAGCAAAAGAAGAAGAGAAAAAGTGAAAACGTAATTTTTAGCACATGGCAAGAACCGGCAGCATTACATAATTTCATATATTTTCATTTAAAACATTCATAAATTATTTGTTAATTTTCTTGAATTGTTTAACTTATATTTTGAATTACTTTATTAATAATTTAAACTGTCTTAAGACCGTAAGTTAATTTAATCAGTAAACCATGAATTTTGTACATTGCATATTCCTTTAGAATATTTTGAGCGCCATTATTAAATATCTTTAATAACTCGTCGCAAAGTATTTTATTTGATCGACCCTGCGCTACAAAAAGGTTTGGACATTTATTTTCAACACCTACAAACAGACAGTTGCCAGAAATTTGCTTTCATCGTACGAGTTTTCTGATGTATTCATCGCTGATGAAACCAGTCTTTTTTACAAGGCCGTTCCATCATCAACATTAACACGTGCAAACAGCGAGATCAGAGGATCAAAAATATCAAAAGACAGGCTGACTGTCTTATTTGTTTGCAATGCCACTGGAGACTACAAAAAAGCCTTTGTCATTGGCAAGCCGCAAAACCCGCGATGTTTTAAGAACAAAATTATTCCAGTAAAATATTTTTATAATAAGAAGGCGTGGATGACCCAACAAATTTGGGCTGATATAATGCACACAATGAATACAGAAATGTCACAGTTAAATCGCAATATTATTCTCTTTGTTGACAACGCTGCAGTTCATAAGAACGAACATGGCTTGACAAATATTAAATTGCAATTTCTGCCCCCAAACACAACATCACTTACGCAGCCTTTAGATCTCGGAATCATTCACAGCTTCAAGTCATATTACAGACGAAATATTGTCAGAAGACAGCTCGCTGCTGTAGAAACCGGAAAAACCGTGACTGAGTTCACGAAATCAATAGATTTATTCAAAGCTTTGCACATAATAAAGCACAGTTGGTGGTTCGTTCAGCCACTATGCATACAAAATTGCTTCAAGAAGGTAAAATTTCGCATTTTTATAATGAAGTTAACACGCTGAAATTAAATATTTGTGTGCATTTATTTTAGGCAGGGCTTTTACCAAATGGCGCAGAGAGTAAAGACCCACCTATGGAGGAAAACACCGAAGATGTCTTTTATGTTGATGAAAGCTTTAACGCAACATACCGGGACTTCATTGATTGCGACGTCAACGAACAATGCTATGGACAATTAACCGACCAAGAAATAGCAGAGAGCGTTCTAACAGATTCATCCTCAGATGAGACGGATGCATAGGAGGAGGAGGAAGTCTCACATAAGCCCATTCCAGCGAAGGAACTGCTGTCAGCAGTTGAACTTCTTCAGCAACATTTTCTATCTGAAAATTCATGTTCGAACGAATTAGAGCATATGCGGGCTCATATTGTCTCTAGAAAGATAGAACATGCAAAACAAACAACAATAACAAGCTTCTTTGAAAAAAAATTAATTGGTTAACATTCATTTATATACGAGCTGTGAATATACGAGTATATGTACATAAGTTACGAGCTGGGAATATATTTATATTAGGGCGGGTCGATTTAAAAATCGCTCAATGCTCTGTGAAAATCGTATTCTAGGGATCAAAATAAGAAACTTTGCCGAAGGAACCATACCTCTAAAACGAATTCTGATGTCCCCCAATTTGGGTCGAACTTTTGGGTAGGGGCAAATTTTGAAAAATCCCACTTTCACCCATTTAGAGTGCTCCAATCGAGTCCAAATGTATGACCGACCCCCACTAACTTTGGAGGCTTGACCCACCCATGCCAGTGGCACACCTCCTGGAACCCCCTTGTGGGGTTCCTCATACAAACATTTCAAAAAATCACCAGTTTTGGCACTTTACATGAAAAAATCAGCGAAATGGCTATGTTTTTTCTTTATTTTTATTTATTTATTTATATTAATATTTATTATTTATTTATAATAATATCTATTTTTTCTCTTTTGAAATTTATTCAGTCAGAACATATGTAAATGAAAAAATTAATTTAAGTTAGTTATAGAAAATAAACTAAAAAAAATATTGTTTGAAGTCTTTTTTACTTTCAAGTCTGGGCAATTTCGCACGGCTCTCTAATGCCATAACAGCTTCTACATTTTCCGGTATAACCCGTTTGGAAACGCTAGCTAGCAATTGAACATATCGTTCCGTTCCTTGTATGTGTGATGCAATTTTTGGATCATTAAACGGTGGATCATCTTGATTTTAATATTCTTTCAATGTATCGTACGGAATGCTTCGCGTGAATGGTGGTTCAAATACGTTATTTATGTCATTCATATTGATCATTTCCGTGTAACTTGTGCAATTAAACTTTATATCTGGTTTTTTATAAGCTCTAAGTTGCGTTGGGTCGTCAACATCTGTTCAATAGCGTAGAATTATGTTGATAGCACAGTCGCGCTTTTCTTTGCTATCATCAAACAACATTGATAACAAGATATTTTCCGAATGCGCATAATATGAATTATCTGTAATTACTTGATTGACAATTTTTCGTAAACGAGGTTCTAGAAATCGTGACCAACTAATGAAGTTGAAAAATAATGCACTGCCGTACACGACAGAGCTGTAATACTTGATATTGAAGTACATTGGCACATAACATTTAATTATAAATTCAACCAGAATCCTTAAATTTGTATCTGGATTTTCCGTTGTCACATATAATCGTAATAATCTAGCGGCCTTGGTGAGTCACAGAGAATGTACAATTTTCCCTGGTTTGATGTTAGCCAGATCCACCGAAACCACGCCGCTAGAAATTGCATGGGCCATGTCGTATAAGTACTTCGAATCGGTGGAAAATTCAATTTTTTTCTGGAGCGGGGGCATATTTTGCAACTCAATTTTCTGGAATCCGTCCACCACCTGAAAATATATTATAATAAAATAATTAAAAATGGTTGACAATTATAATAAATGAGTGAAAGCAATAATTTACCGGAAGAGTTTCACAAGTTTCGATTTGACGGCTCAGTTTTCCGGTTGCCGATCTTGGTCCAGTGCTGGTTGATTTATCTAAAGCTTCAAACAAATGCCGAAACGGAAGTTCGTTGAAGTGTAGAAGGCAAACGAACCAATGCAATGTTCTTTTTAACAGCAATTCGAATCGTCTTATAATTCCACCGTGTGGGCCAGTGTTTGTTGGCTCACCGTCAGTGCATATTCCAATTAATGCATCCAGTGATATATTTTTATAGTTGAAAAAATCGTTTAATTTGGTTGTTTTGTATTCAGTGGTTTCATGTTCAAGTCTTACGTAACCAATCAATTCAGAATTGGGTTCTCTCAAAATAGCAAGATGAGGTTCTTTTACCATCCTAGTATGATACTTCTCATCAACTTTAGCTGTCGTTAAAGTATCATCTTTTCTGCCATCGAATGAAAAAGCTAACAAATTGGTATGATCTAACCGTTTGCGAACCACTTCTTGTCTGCATTTCTCTTTTTCTCTGCGAACTTTCGATTTATCCATGATGAGAGGCTTGCCATGCTTATCTTTCATTTTAAAATCTTGGAAAAGAGCGGTTCCCAATGCCGATGCTACTCTATCAGGCACACCAAATCTGTCACATACCAAGGCAAAGTTAAAACAATCGTATCTCTCTGTGTATTGTGAACTTGTGCTTCTATCCATATCTTCTTGAACCGGTGGCGGTGCGTATGTTGAATCATCGGGATCTTGGTATGTTGGCATTGATGACATAGACGTTGCTCCTTGCTCTTCAGTTTCCACCACAACTGCATCCATTGTTAGTCTTCTCTGATTATGTTGATCGTGCATGATTTCTTTGAAGCGTTCGGGAACCCAGCCGCATGCACATGGAGCTGCCTTCAAATCGCATTTACATGTTCCAATGTAAAAAATTGTTTCCAGAGATTTTACATACTCTGTAAATTGTTGGGTTTTGTTTCTTCTCTTGATTTGCTCTTGATACTTGTCAAGCAATTTATTGAATTTATTAAATACACTTTTTTTCAGCATTATTTCCATACCAAGTTTTTCCCAAATTCCATTCAACTTATCTTGTTATATATATATGCGTTATATATGGTCTACGAGACGAGGTAATAAGAATGAAATAGTAATTTCAATTCTACCTGCTGTGTCTGTGGTGGCTTAAAAACGCACACAAGCAATTTTAGGATCTGCAATTGTGTCACTGTGATACCTTAATTTTTTAAAAGGGTTGCGGTGCATTCCAGTGATACCTTAATTGTTAAAATGGTTGCATAAGCCGCGCATTTCTTAAGAAGGTGCCATAAAATACCCACAAAAAGGGTTGTAAAAACAACCTTTATTTCTTAAGTAGGTGCTATAAAAAAACTACACAAGTAAGTTAACGACATGCTGCTGTGTCTTGTGGTGCCTTAAAAAACGCACACAAGCAATTTTCCGATTTGCAATTGTGTCACAGTGATACCTTCATTTTTTAAAAGGGTTGAATAAATTTCTAAAGAAAAAAAAACTCCAAAAAGAAAAAAACATAGGCATTTCGCTGATTTTTTCATGTAAAGTGCCAAAACTGGCGATTTTTTGAAATGTTTGTATGGGGAACCCCCAGGGGGGTTCCAGGGGGTATGCCACTAGCATGGGTTGGTCGGGCCTCCAAAGTTAGTGGGGGTCGGTCATACATTTGGACTCGATTATAGCACTCTAAATGGGTCAAAGTGGGATTTTTAAAATTTGCCCCTACCCAAAAGTTCGACCCAAATTGGGGGACATCAGAATTCGTTTAAGAGGTATGGTTCCTTCGGCAAAGTTTCTTATTTTGATCCCTAGAATACGATTTTCACAGAGCAATGGGCGATTTTTTTGCCTCCCCGCAAATCGACCCGGCCTAATTTATATATATATAAATTCGTGTTTTTTTATTGTTGTGGGTTTCTTTTTCAAAAAAAGTAGTTTTCCTTTATTGAACAAAAAGTGCAGTTAAGCGGGATTTTTTTTATTGAGCAACTGTTCAATTAAAAGGGATTTCATTAATTGAGTTTCCCGGTTAATTAGAACAAAAGTGTGTGCATTTTTGCTTGTGCAATTAAACGGGGATTACTATATTCTTTTCATCCTGGTCTACCTGTAGTTGCATATCTCCATTTTTCCCCACTAAATATTCCACTTTCATACCCGCAATTTTTATTCAATACGTAAGCTGTTCTGACACTAGCTTGTTTTAGCATTTTAAGATCTTAAAACTAGCCACGGATAAAAGAAAAAGGAATAATTTGCCAGAAAGGGAAATATATAGTAGGCTGTCCGTTTGTGCCTGACGTTTCAATCAAAAATCAAATTGGTAAAATTCATATTAAAAAATAATTAAAATTCAAAGAAAACATTCACGTTCCGTATTGGAAAAATTAATTGGGAGGACAAAATTTTTTTTTTCCTCCTGATTGACCGGGTGCAAGAAGTCCCCTTTAATTTTGTAATGTAAGAAGAAATTTACACAGCAAAATTAAACTTTCTCGTAACTTCTAACCACAAAAAATGAAAATTTAACAGAAAAATATTGAAAGTAAATTTTTCAGCTGCTAGCAGTGATGAATTTTCGACTTTTTCTTGTATTGAAAAGTTACACTTTAGGATTTTTTGTCACTTGATGTTGTTTCTTCACACCCATTGTAAAATGTATCGCTTTTCTGTGTGCTGCTCACTTTGTATTTTGTCATATTCTGAGAAAGCCAGTGGCATAACGGCTTAAATTCATGTATAAAACTTTTAAAATTCATGTATACATTCTCACATACATACTTTCTCGTGATATAGATTGAAAATTACAAATTTGTTTTTAGATTTAGGGCCAAATTGTTCACCCCTGGATATCTCTCGCTATCCAGCCGTTAACTTATTCAAGCCGTTAACTTTAACCAGCAGTTGCCTAGACAAAATTTCGTATTGTTCAGTTTTTCTATCCTCTGGATAGCAATTTAACCGGTCTGGATATCTAAACGGCTGTTTTGTTATTTTCTAGTTTTTTCCCAGCCAAACATCAAATTAATGAAAAAAGTTATTCAGAGGCTTGACACCGATGTCAATTTCAAAAAATAAAATTCAAAATATTCAATATATAAAAAATATAAAAAAAATGGCTGAAAAAAGCAGAGAGCTCTACGCTCATCCAATTTTACAAAGGAGGAAACGGACTTGCTGGTATCCTTAGTTTAAAAAAAAGAACATTATTGAATGCAAATACACAGACGGTGCTACAGTCCAACGCAAAAATAATGCTTGGGAGGTAGTGGCTGCCGAATACAATGCTATCTGTCTTGGCGTAGGAATTGTAAGTACGTATATGTATAAAGTTTTTTAATTGAAAATGTTATGAGCGTATTTCATAACGTTTGTTTTTTTTACTACAGGCACGACCAGTTAAAGTCCTGCGAGAAAAGTATGCGACTGTTAAGCGGAGCCTTCGAAAGGAGTCGGCGTTCAAGCGTGATCAACGGCTTGCAACGGGTGGCGGAAGGTATATCGCAAGTGTTGAGTGCAAAAGTGAGCCACTAGCGCAACTTAGCGAAGCCATCGCCGTGTCAATTAATGGGCTTCCACCAGTGCAAGGCGATTGTGACATTGCGAAAGCACCTAATGAAGACAACGGCACATTGGATGAATCAATTATCGATGATTTACTTAAAGATAAGGATGAACGATGGACTGATTCTGGGAACTTAACCGAAAAAACTAATAAAGGCAAAATTGAAAAAGATAACGACAGAACGTTCAATGAAGACATAGACTTAGAAAATAATAGCAATGAACTGCAAAGAGAAGAAGTTGAAAATATCAGAGAACCTGTTGCGAAGGTTCCTATTAAAACACAAAAGCGCAAGGACTGGAGCAAATATACTCCATCTACGTTAAGAACACCTTAAAATAGTGTTTAAAACCTAAAGTCCTCCGTGATGAAGACGATAGCATTAAGGAAATTAAACAGAAAATTTTAAAGCGCGATATCGAGATGGAGGAAGAAAAACACGCCTTTGATATTGAAACCCGAATGCTTGAGCGTAAAGAAAGACTGCAACGAATAGAACACGATTCAGCTGAGCACAGAATAAGATTGATTCAAATTTTAAAAGTGCAGCTTGCAAAAGAGCAAAGAAATCCAAAAAGAGTTGCTCAAGAAGAGCAGTAAAATATTCGTTGATTATTTCCTGCATCATTTTTGCCTTGAATCTCTTATTATTTTAATCATTATTCTTTTTTTCGGTTAAGACCGCCGAAATCATTTGCATTCGTCATCTTGAATTAACAAATCTTTGGCTTAGTGGTCGTTTTATTGTTTTTAACTTTTTATTATTAAATTCCCTGCACTAGAATATTAAAAAACTGAAGTAAAAATTATTGAAAATATTAAACTTTTTTAAAAAAACTTTTTTTGGAAGTGAAAACTTCTTTAGACATGTTGAGCACTTTTTGGTATAGACCAAAACTATACCTTCGCGATATCATCACGCTGTCAGCGTAACAGAAATTATTGCTGTACAGCATTCCTTTTAGGGATTACTTAGCATCGACCAAGCCGAAGACCGAAGCGATTACCGAACCGGTTACCAGGTCGATTACCGAAGCGAATACCAAACCAATTACCGATTACTGTTGCAATTACCAACTGATTACAAAACGATTACCGAGCCAATTACCAATTACCAAACCAAAGTAATTTTGTTATAAATAAATCAAATGTAAACATTAAAAAATAGCAGTTTATACATTCAATAACGCATAAATTGATAAAAAGAGATAAAAAAGTAGAACGCGTCTGATTTACCGACTCTACCTACTTCGATAATTCATAACAGCTTTGTTATTTCATAGCTTTAAGTTTTCACTACGATCGGCAGTCCCTCCACTGCCAATTTTTTATTTTTATTTATATACTTAAAAAACAAAAAATCGCATCAATAAATAAGAGTTTGGGTTTCATAAATGGCATTCTGATATGTTCTGATGTGTATTAAACATGCTCGCATTGCTAAGCAGTCTTGGACAATACTCTGAAACTAGACGTCCACGAATGTTGTTCCCAGAGTTTATTTGTATATTATCGATGGCAACAAGCATATCGTCAAATCCATCGACAAAATTCGGTGGTACTTTTTCTTGCGCATCAATTGCAATACTGTGAAGTACTGTAGTGATAGCACAGGAAGTCGGCGCTTCATTACGTCATAAAAGCGTTCAACAACGCTTCGAGTTCGAATCTGGCTTCCGTTATAAAGAGATCCGATTTCCGTGTTAAAATGGAAAAATGGCGTAGCCAAGTATGCTGTATTGCGATAACCCCAATCGCCCACAATGACAAATTGTCCAAAAGCATATTTTCATATATGAATTGTTAAAAATTGTTTGATCGTGAGATGCGCCTGGCCACCGCGAAACGATGTTCAAAACTTTATGGCTCGCAGAGCATACGGTTTGAACGTTTAGCGAGAACTAACCCTTTCTATTCTGGAAATTTTCGGCGTGTTCGCCTCCAAGTGATTGAATTTTCACGTACGTACAATCAATGGCTCCAATGGTTTTCGGAAAACGTGCAATCGCATAGAACGATTTACTAGCCTCAATTAGGTCTAAGCCTGTTTGAGGCATTTGGATCAGATTTGGAACCTGTGCATTTTATTATAATTGTTGTTGCACTGTTCCAAAAAAAAAAAATCTTTGGTGACCGCTGCTACAGATAACAAATGGTGCATATCCGCCATCTCTGTTGTAGCGTAAATGGTGATGGTAGTTATCTGTATATCATTGCATCATGCTCTATCATTCTATCATACCAAGTATAAGTCAGCAAAAGACAAAATAAAACATTCAAATACTGTACTCGAAACAGATGTGTATTTGATATGACATAAGCTCACATATCTTGTACACCATTTGGTGTACCAAGTTAAACAGACGCACAGTAAGAACAGAAGCATAATTATGTATGTATAAAGGAATTCAAGAAATTTGTGTTTTTTGTGGGGGATCCCAGAAGGGTGGCACATATAGAGGGTGAGTGTCTTGAGAAGAAATATGGGGGGTAAAAAAATAATAAAAAAGGACCTGGTCATTATTTTGACCTCTCTAGAAAAAGTAATATTTTCAAAAATTTCAAGTCGATTCATATGATTTTTTTATTGAGTTCTTACTAAATATTCTGTTCTAATACTAATTAGTCCTACAATTCAAAATGACTTTTCGGAATGTGAAAATTTGAATCAGATATTGTTACCAACTCAGTGATCGCTGTTTTCTATACATTTTTATACCCCAACGCGTACTGCATAAGGCGTATATTAACTTTGTCATTCCGTTTGTAACGCCAAGAAGGAGGCGTGGCAGGTATAGAAAAATTTATATATTTTTGATCAGCATCACCTCCTGAATCGATTTCAGTGTGTACGTCTGTCTGTCCGTCTGTCGACACGATTACAGCCGTAATTTTAAAGCTATCTCGATGAAATTCAAAATATAAGTTTATTTTTAAAAAGGGAAGATCAAGTTCGAAATGGGACAAATCGGATGAAAACCACGCCTACCTCCCATACGAAGTTTATATTTAACCGTAAAATGTTTTTAAAATTCATAAAAATTAAAGAAATGCCTAGAAATTTGGCACGTAGGCTTTGATCTTCAATCTAATCGGATAAATGTCTTGAAATTTTGCAAATTAGCTTTGATATATAATATGAACCATCTCTATGATATTTGGCAAAATTGGATCAAAATCACGCCTACCTCCCATACAAAGTGACTTTATTTTAACCGTAACATCTTTAAAATCCACAAACATTAATGAAATTTGAAATTTGACTCATATGCTTTGACATTCAATATAAATCCTTACTATTAAATTTTGAAAAATCGGATGAAAACAACGCCTACCTCCCATTCAAAGTGACTTTATTTTAACGGTAACATCTCTTCAAAATTCACTAACATTAATGAAATGCCTTGAAATTTAGCAAATAAGCTTTGGTCTTCAATATAAATCTTGACAATGAAATTTGGAAAATCGGATAAAAACCATGCCTACCTACCATACAAAGAAGCTTTATATCAACCGCAAAATCCCTTAAAGATCTGCTCAAATTGCAGAAATGTCTTGGAATTTTGCACATTATATAGGCTTTTATATATAATATAGACTATCACTATATTTGGTCAAATCGGATGAAAACCACGCCTACCTCCCATACAAAGTGGCTTTATTGAAAAAGTTAAATCGCTTAAAAATCTGCAAAAATTACAGAAATGTCTTGAAATTTTGCATACAAACTTTGATATTTAACATAAGCCACTCTTTGATATTTAACAAAATCGGATGAAAACCACGCCTACCTTCAATACAAAGTGACGTCATCAAAATTGAAAAACTTTCGTTAATATATAAAACTGAATGACATCGTGTCTGTATGTACCCAAGTTCTGCCCACGTCGTTTATCCAACCCATACATATATCCTTCGGTAAAATGTGGAGTCTTTATACTAGAAAAGTGGGTGTGGCATTTTACTTTGTTTAAAAATTACTTTATGTGGCAGCTTAGGGTAAAATAAAATTTAGCGTATGACACAAATATTTTTGCTGATTAAAAATTTTATAGACGTCTAAAGACTTCGGATATACTTCAGTAAGGCCGCGGGGGGATATTTTAGCTTCGGTACCCTGCCGAAGCTCCATTCCTTCCTAGTTTTTTATATGTTTCTTAAAATGATAAATTAAAAAAAAATCAAGATTTTGATTTTGAAAAAAAATAAGGTTTTTGATAAACGAACTAAACAATGATTTTTCCTGAGAAAAAAAAAATGAAAACTACTTCAAATTTGCGGTACCTTAATGAAATGTTCATTTCAAAAACACTAAACAATTGTTCATACGAGTTTACGGATTTTCTTAAAATTATTTCTAAATACTTAACTTTATTTTGATCCTGATCAAAGTGATTCTGGATAAGTTCTTATTTTTTTTCTTTTTGTGCAATAATTGTACTTCAGATACAAATTAAATGCAATTCTTTTTCAATAACAAATTCAAATATGAACTTGAACTGGTTACATCTATAAAGCGCATTTGAAATAAATATGTGTGTGCTTATCTAGAACAATAATGAAAGCTCGTCACCCTTGACTTCTGCCTCTCACATCGTAATATACTCACCTGGTTAATAATTTCCATTTTTAACTCTTGATAGTTTCCGGCAACAGCTGTTGTTGTTGCTATTGTGCTGCCCACCGAAGATGTGGATGCTGCGACTGTGACTGATCCCAGAAGCTGCTTCTGATGGAGGTTCCATTCTGTGCCGGTCTTACGACTTTGTATCGTCTTTTCTTGGTCCAGCGGAGACTGTGTCGACAATGACGACGACGACAAAAGCAATATCGACGACGAGTTTTTTTGTGGCGACAGCATACGTTCCGCCGTTTAGGCTTCTTTTTTTGCTTTCAAATACATAAGTATTTTTTTGTGTGTTATTTTTAAGCTACGCTTGACAGATGTTAGCTGTTTGCTGAAGCGATTGTAGTTCAACACTCACTTTTTAGTTGCTCGTTTTTCACGTAACACAGAACCTTCGATTTTAGAAAATTATGAAGAAGTTTAATCCAACAAGATCCGAACTTTTTGCTCAGATTTAACCTGTGTTCTCTTTAAGGCTAGCCTTTTTTATTTTGTAATTATGGGGATTAAATTCTGTTTTTTACAATTCCGCACTTAAGTTTGGTAAAGTAAGGAACATATTATAAAACACTTAAATATTATGAGTAATATAATTATATATTAAAGAAGTAAGAAATGAAAGCTTAACAAACACGTTACAAAATCGCAAAAGATACGAATTGTTTTTGTTGTTCTTTCTACCGAAATTTTTATAATATTATGAGATCAATCGGTCGATTGATTGTTGCGAATTGAAAATAATCGTAGATGAACAGATTCAATACACGCTCCACAAGTAGTGGTGGAGCACGCACACACCGTGTGTTTCAGTGGAGAGCTTAAGAGCAAAATGAAATTAAAATTATTAAAATTGCACTATGTGGTTGATTGTATAATAGAGGGAACGATAGAAAGACAGAGACAAGTATATGATTTGCTGTTTTGAATGCGGTTAAGCTTAAAGCTAAAACAAGACTATCATTGGATAGGTTCCAAAGCTTCAAGAACCTATTTTGATATGGTGAATATACAGAGTAACTCAACAAAATTGATCTAAAAAGCTATATTCTTAACTTTTGCAGTTGAAAAGCTTATCTGTTCATTTCAGATTTAAAATTTTTGAAACGGTTGCTAATACTTTTACGTATTTATACAGAACGTGGTTTATTTTCGATTTCGAAATATGATGTTGCAAAAACTGCTTTTGGCTTGTGGGTATAAAATATGATAGAACTTTTTAATCTAATCTAATCTATTTTTAATCTATTTATTTTTGTAAAAAATCTATTAATCTATTTGAAAAAAGAAATTATTTTGTACACTAGTATTATACCTTAAATAAAGAATGTTAGCCACTTCTGGTTCGTTGGCGACGCACTGTGTGAGAATTTCATAATCTAGGAGGACAAAAGCAATTTTTTGATATCATATGAAATTCTTCCTTTATTACGAATATGAACATAAAAATAAACAAAAACCCACAGGTTCGGTATAAACGGCAAGAAAACTTGATCAATTTTACAAACTAAAATGTTATTTTAATAGTAGAAATTTGAACCGTGATTAAAGTAGCGGGCGTAATTAAAATATTTTATTTTTTTTATGTAAATATGATTGTAAATATGATTACAAGTCGTAATTTAATTACATGATTCCTTGTTTTTTGGTTATTTGTTTTGTCAGAAAGTCAGACTTAAAAATGTTAATATATTTCGTTATTTAGGGTGTGTGCGAATTGAACTAAATTGCTACGTAAACTAAATTAAAGTAAAGCAGTTAAGGTTTATTAAGGTTAATTAAGGCTAATTACAAATAGGTTAAAGGTTAAGAAATGTCATTATTCTCATCTTTTAAGAAATTTCATTAACTTAGAAAGCATTTAGGTAGCTCGGAATTTTCATAATTAAGTTCATAATTAAGGAAGCAATGCTTTATCGACACAATTTAGTTTAGGTAGCTCACATCCTTCAATTCAAATGTGTTCAATTCGCACACACCCTTAATACTTATTATTTAAATTAACTAGACTAAAACTAATAAGGGTATAAGTATTGGCCATTCTTTATATTAGGTTTATCGTCAAGATGGATGTTTATACTTTATAAATACATTAAAATTTTCAAAATTTTAAGCTTTTTCTAAAATGCTTTTTCTTCTAAAAATCAAACTCAATTTGGTCATTGTAGCATTTTATTATAACGCAATAGGTGTATTCACGATGTGTTGTATTTGCCCTTGTATTGTGTATTCTTGATATTTGTAGTAAATTTTGTAAATTCACAAAAAGAAAATACTCAGTGTTCAAAATACAACCCTGTAGCAAAAATACAACGACGAAACCCTATTGTATTTTTAAAACTTTCGTTGTGCATATGATCAGCTGATCGCAAAAGCATTTCTATTCAACATTGAGGAAGCTACCGGCTGCGATGTAAGTTTAGTTAGAACATTTAATATTTTAAGTGTTTTGTTCAAATTTTTTCATTATTTTGTAGGCATTTAAATTTATATTTCCAAACAAAAGTATACACACAAATGAGCTTATTTTAAAAATACAAGACTTTATTGAAGGTTCACTCAAAATAAATTGTAAATATTGTAAACATTTAACACAAATACATCACATCGTGAATACCCCTAATATCTTTTTTTTTGTGCAAACAAATTTCTTGAGGCATAATAAATAAAATGGCAAAATCCCCTTATAATTCTAATCAGAATCAGAATCAGAATCCGTCTATTTCCCAGCTCCTGTTGTCGGACAGTAAACACGTTTAAATAAAAATTGGCTTAACATTTTTTTCGAAAGATCAACCGTTTTTATGCTATGATATTAATTATATGTGAAAAGCGCATGGTAGGAAAGCCATACCTATTTCGCCATTATTTTGTATAAATATCGCCAAAATTTCCAATAAATATCTACAAATTCGATGAGCACACAAGAATTACTAGGGAATTGTACATTACATTATTATCATGCTATCCAGAGTTCATAAAATATTTTGCATGGAAAAATATCGTGTCGTCTTCTTGCATTCTTCCAATAGAACAATTCTCGGAGGAAATTCAAAAGGCAAGAAATAAGGACAGTAAGAGATACCGAGAACTATTCACGCGGAAGACATCCCGAATCGACACTAAAACCGATCTGCTACATAGACTGTTAATTTCGTCAGATCCACTTATTGCAAGTTTAAGGGCCCGTCAAAAAACAAGAAACAGCAAAATTACACAATAGGTATTAGATTTATTGAAGGAACCACAAATAAATTACACAAGTGACAATGAATCTGCTTCCGAAATCGAAGAGAATACTTTTCAACGGCAATTTAAATATTAGAAGTGATTCAGTTTGATATAAGTACGAGTTTGCATAATTATATTATAAATAATTATAATTATTTACATAATTTATGTTATATTAAATTATATTATTTGATTTTGTTTGTGGCGCCCGTGGCGTAGTGGGTAGAGTGTGTGGCTCATACGCCAGAGAGTCCCCCATCTGACACAGAAAGTTTTTTCAATTTTATTCATTTTTCTGTTTGGCCGTCACCTCTCTGCAGCCAATGGTAAACCTCAGAGAGCAAAAACGACCATGAATAGCTTCTTGAGAACATAAGCCGTTCGGAGTCGGCATAAAGCTGGTAGGTCCAGTTCTCGATCATTTGATCACACAACATAATTGATCATAAGAAGCTCGGTCAAAGTCCTTTCAAGGGCTGAATGGCCATTTATTTTTTTATTTGATTTTGTTTATTTGATTTTGAACTCTAAGTGATATTTTATACTTTAATATATTCGTATACAAATTTGGTTATTAAGCAACCTAAATGTTATTTTCTTCAATTAAAAAAAAAAAAACTATTGATTAAGTTTCTTATATCAAAAAATTTAAAATCTATATAGTTATACATAAAATTGTAACAAAAAATAAATTTGTACATGCAAAATTCTTTTGAAATTCTTTTTGCGTTGCATTGCTTTTTTAATTGGAAAGCACACAACTGCATTTCCGCTTTGGTTTTAGAAGAAGGTGTGCTTATAAGATTTTCAAAGTTAATGGACTGCATGAGCCACAGAAGATTACTGATGAGTTGGTGTAGCGACCAACGAAACAGCTGTCTAGTCTGCTGGTGCTTGTTGTTGTGGCAACCTGTTGCTTCATGAAATGACTTGGCATAAAGCTCTAAGTGTAATTCTTAAAAATTAATTCTTTTTTTTAGCTTATCTCCGAAACTGTTCATCTGATTTGCATGAAAATTTGTATGTATGTAGTTCTCGGACAAGCTGAGTTTTCTTAACTTATCTACACTGTTTTATCTTGAACACCAGAGGGCGCTGTAGTACAAATATTTTGAAAAACCTCAAAAAACTCCTTAACCGTGCATCCGATTTACATGAAAATTAGTATATAGAAGTTTTCGGATACGGTGAGTTTTCATGACTTATCTACTCTGTTCTATCTTGACAGAGTACAAATATATTAAAAAACTACAAAAAACTCCTAAGTCGCTTATACGATTTGCAAGAAAGTTGGTATAAAGAGGTTTTCGGAAACGGTGAGTTTTTATCTATCTTTATCTATCTTTATCTATCTTTCTATCTTTAACACCAGAGGGCGCTGTAGTACAAATATTTTCAAAAAGTTGAAAAAGGCCAAAACCGTCCATCCGATTTGCATGCAATTTTGTTCTCGGACACGCTGAGTTTTTTTGATTTATCTACTCTTTTCTCTCTCGAACACCAGAGGGCGCTGTAGTACAAATATTTTGAAAAACCTCGAAGAACTCCTAAGCCGTGCATCCGAGTTGCATGGAAATTGGAAAATAGGGGTTTTCTGATACGGTGAGTGTTTTGGACTTTGAATCTTTTTTGTGCTATCTTGAAAACCAGAGGGCGCTTTAGTACAAATATTAGGAAATCGTGAAAAATTCCAAAACTGCTCATCCGATTTGGATGAAAATTTGTAAATAGCGATTTTGGAGTACGACAAGGATTCTGGTGCTATCTTTTTTGCTCTTTCTCGAAACTTGAGGGCACTGTTGTCTAATTTGTACGTGTGTATGTTACTAAACTGTTCCTTAACGACTGCACCGATTTTGATGAAATTTTTTGTGTGTGCTTGAGTGGATCCCTGAATGGTTCAAATTCACAATTGGACCCGGTAGGTGGCGCTGCAATCGGGTTCCACGAATTTTGTTTTTATAGTTTGTCTCCGACACCATTCATTCGATTTACATGAAAATTTGTATTTAGGGGTTTTCGGGTACGGTAGTTTTTATGACTTATCTATTTTGTTTTATATTGAACACCAGAGGGCACTGAAGTAAATAAAATGTTTTAAAAATCTCGAAAAACACCTAGTTGTACATACGATTTGCGTGAACATTTGTACATAGGAGTTTTCGGATACGGTGGGTATCTTGGACTTTTTTCTGCGCTATCTTAAACACCAGATGGTGCTGTAGTACAAAACACTTAAGAAATCGTGAAACACTCAAAAACCGCTCATCCGATTTAGATAAAAATTTGTATATCGGATATATAGGATTTGATTATCGAGTATGGAAAGGGCTTAAGCGTTAGTTTTTTATTCTATCTCGAAAACCAGAGGTGCTGTTGTACAAATACCGCAAAAAACTCAAAACAACTCATCCGATAAGTATGATTTCTATAAGTGGGTTTCGGGTGCGGTAAGTCTTTTGGAGGTATGTATTTTGCTAAATCTTGAACGCCAGAGGGCGCTGAACTACAAAATACAATAAGGCGTAGCAAAGCGCGAAGGGTGATAAATATCTTCTTTTCTTCTTTATGTGTATTTATATTCCACTTTCTTTCTTCACAAATCAGGACAGCTGATGCCGAATTCTGTGGTATTTGAGTACGCATCAACACATGCGCAAGTCAGTTGCGTCGTAAGTTGGCGTTGTTTTGACATTGCAATTTCTATTTTCAATGCTTATTTTATTTTTGCCCAGTTTCCTCGCGAATTGCCAAAAATTCGTTTCTGCTCTGATTTTTTCAAAAATGTGCAATCTATCGAATACAATATAAAACTTAAAAATATATTTTTGCAAGCGATCGGCGGCACGCACATACAAATTACGATTTTCCTAACTTTTTCTCATAATTTTCAGATGTTGAAGCTACATTTGCTTATTTCGCCAAAGTTACCCGTTTGAAAGATGCACACAAAATTCCTTCTAAAGTTTGTGAAAATTGTTTTTAAATCAATGAATGAAATCGAAAATTATTTATACCAACTCCCGAGTTAAGCCGGGTATTCAGTTAGTACTTAATAAAATAATAGTTTGCCTCACAATTGCTCAAAGATATATAGTATTTTATTAATTACTAGCTTATACCCGGCGCGCTTCGCTGCGCTCAGCGCTTATCCCCTAAAAGAGGGCGTAGCTTTAGTGAAGCCATGCTTTTATAGTAAGTTCTTACCGAGTTTTATTAATGTGTGACTTATTTCGAAAGCTATACCGAAAATTTTGGGTGCGGAAAAAGTACCACGCCCCTCGTCCAACACCCATAAAATGTTACCTGTGCAACGGCATGTGTAAATTGAGGTCGAATACTGAATTCCGAGGCTTTGCGACCTATAATTACAAAACTGTTCGAAATCGAAAATTTTAGGTGTATTTACGATCGGCAACAGACTTCACAGGAACCCTCTCAACGCTTTGGTATAAAAATTGGCTTAGCGGTTTCGAAGCCTTTACGTGATATACACATATACCCACATACGTATATACATTAAGTCGCCTCACGCTCTTTAGAAAAAAATTTGTTCAGTCTCGTTCTTCAAAATAATCCATGGCTTATGTTATGATGATCCACAAAATATTGCGACTAAAAATATTGGCTGGTATGGCAGTTAGAAAAAAACAAACGGTCAGAAATAAGAGTAATGGAAAAAATTTTGCATCAAAAAATCTTATATTTCCGTTGGACCAAAGATAATGCGGATTTTTTGGATTGTTTTAACTTTTTTCATATTATTTTCACTAAAATTCAAACGAATCTTTTCCTAAACTAATTTTAGTCAAATAAATTGTACAATGTAAAAAATGTGTACATTTTTTTGTAATTTCATTCAATTTAGCAATTCACTTTACACTTTATTTTATCATCCATAGATAATTTATTTGACTAAAAGTAAAATGGCAAAACAAAAAAAAAATTTAATTTGCATTTCAGTGAAAATAATACAAAAAAAAAAAGTTAAAAAATTTAAATTTATAGAGTAGAGTAAAAATTTAAAATTTATTAGTGCAGATTGGAAGAACTTTTTAATTACTATTATTTCTGACCGTTTGTTATTTTTAACTACCGCACCAGTAAATATTTTTATACAAAACTCGATTTTTACAGAATATTTCAAACCATTCCGTGGCATACTGGTTGACGTGCGAGGCTTGTATACCATAGAACCCAGGTTCGAATTCTATCTGACACAGAAAGTTTTTTCAATTGAATTAATTTTTCTCTTCGGCCGCCATCTCTATGCAGACAATGGCAAACCTCAGAGTGTAAAAACTGTCATGAAAAGCTTCTTGAGAGCATAAACCGTTCGGAGTCGGCATAAGCCTTGTAGATCCAGTTCTCGATCATTTGTGTTCAAACATTTCACAACACGCACGCATAAGAAGCTCGGTCAAAGTCTGAAATGGCCATTTTGTTCCTTTTTGTTTTTTTTTTTTTTTTTTTTCAAACCATTCCAGCTCACGGATGACTATCGCTACAGTCGAAATATTTGGGGAATCATCATAACATAAAGCATTATTTTGAGGAACCGACCCGAACACCTTTTTTTTGTGAGCAGCCTTAGTATACATACATACATTTTTTACAGATAGATAGATGAGCAGAAAAAGTATGTATGGCAACATTTATATATAAAGTGACCGCCACTTGGTCCCATTGCACCTATATACCAAGTTCCACTATCAAAACGCGTACAGCTCAGAAATTACAATGATTTTTGAAAAGTCGTCTTAAATAAAGTGTGACACGCCCATTTTTTAAGAGTTCTGGCAGTATCCATATGAACAAATCTACCAAGTTTTAGTCTTTTACTGTAAAAAAAGTCTGATATATATCCTTTTTATGGATTTGTGGGCATTGAAAGTAGGCGTGGCAACATTTATTTATAAAGTGAACGCCAATTTGACCCATAGCACCTACATACCAAGTTTGTCTATCAAAACGTTCACATCTCAGGAATTAAAATTATTTCTAACCGATAGCCCAGGCAGCTAACTTAGTTATAATTTTTAAATTGTAATGAACTGTAGTAAATTAATACATAAGTAAATAAATAAATTAAATAAAATTATTTCTGAAAAGTGGGCACAGATATAGTCCTACCATGCACAATTTTTGCAAAGCTGTCGAGAGTAAGCGTATGAAATTAATAACCATATTTTAGTATTTAACGATGAGAATCGTCTGATTTATAGAAGTTCTATTAATTTGTGGGTAAAAAGAAACCAAGTGGCGGCCGTGGCGTAGCGGGTAGAGTGTGTGGCCCATACGCGAGGGAACCCTGGTCCGAATCCCACCTGACACGGAAAGTTTTTCGATTGAATTAATTTTTCTGTTCGGCCGTCATCTCTCTGCAGACAATGGCAAACCTCAGAGAATAAAAACTGCCATGAAAAGCTTCTTGAGAACGTAAGCCGTTCGGAGTCGGCATAAAACATGTAGGTCCAGTTCTCGATCAATTGTGTTCAAACATTCCACAACACTCACAACACAATTGATCATAAGAAGCTCGGTCAAGGTACTTTCAAGGACTGAAATTGGCCATTTCGTTTTGTTTTTTTTGTGGGTGGTACAAGTGGGCGTGGCAAATTTTATATATATATATTGACTGCCACTTAGAGCACCTGCATATCAAGTGTTACTATCAAACGTGTGCAACTCAGGAATAAGCATGATTTCGAAAAAGTTGGCGTAGATATGGTGCGACTACGCCCATTTTTAAACAGTTGCCGACAGTGACCATATAAACTAAATTACCAAATCTTAGTCTTCTACGACAAAAGCCGTCTGATATAAAGCATTTTTACTGATTTGTGGCGGTAAAAGTAGGCGTGACAACGTTTATATTTACAAAGTGACTGCCACTTGCACCCTTAGCACCTGCATACGAAGATTGGCTATGCAGGCTAAAGTGGGCGTAGATATAGTGCGGCCATGCCCATTTTTTATACATTGACCGACAGTAACCATATGAACTAAATTACCAAATCTTAGTCATCTACGGCAAGAGCCGTCTGATATAAACCATTTTTACTGATTTGTGGGCGGTAAAAGGGGGCGTGACAACATTTTTATTTACATAATGACTGCCAGTTGCACCCAGAGCACCTCCATACCAAGATTGGCTATGAAAACGTGTACAACTCAGGAATAAGCATGATTTCGATAAAGTGGGCGTAGATATAGTGCGGCCATGCCCATTTTTTATACATTGCCCGACAGTAACCATACGATCTAAATTACCAAATCGTTGTCTTCTACGGCAAAATCCGTCTGATATAAGCCATTTTTACTGATTTGTGGGCGGTAAAAGTGGGCGTGACAACGTTTATATTTACATAGTGACTGCCACTTAGATCCATAGCACTTGCATACTAAGATTCACTATCAAAACGTGTACAACTCAAGAATAAGCATGATTACGATAAAGTGGGCGTAGATATAGTTCGGCCACGCCCATTTTTTGTATATTGGCGGATAGTAATCATATAAACTAAATTATCAAATCTTAGCCTTCTATGGCAAGAGCCGTCTGATATAAAGCATTTTTACTTATTTGGGGGCGGTAAAAGTGGGCGTGACAACGTTTATATTTACATAGTGACTGCCACTTGTATGCATAGCACCTGCATATCAAGATTCACTATCAAAACTTGAACATTTTAGGAATTAAAATAATTGCTGAAAAGTGGGCGTAGATATAGTGTGACCACGCCCATTTCTTGTACAGTCACCGAAAGTAACCATCTGAACAAAATAACCAAATTTAAGTTTTATATGATTAAAACCGTCTGATATATAGCAATTTTTTTGGTTTGTGGGCGATAGAGCCAATTTGGGTTGTATGGGAGGTACCACGCCCCCTTGCCCAATCAACACCAAACTTCACAGGAACACTTCCCGAATGTTGCTTCAGTATCCCTCAAAATTTCATAGAGTTTGGTTCGGTGGTTTTGGAGTCTATACGTGATATACACACATATCCACATACCCACATACCCACATACCCACATACATACATTCATTTTTATATATATAGATTCCACGCCCCTTTGTAGTATCCCGTCCATTTAATACATGCTACTTACAAAATATCCTACCTATCCTTATAACAAATTTTAGGAAATTTGACGCACTAGTTCTGGAGTTATTAATTTTGTCCAGCTATATTCGTGAATTCTCACACTGTGCGACAGATAAAGGAGTTTTGTAAAAGTCACTCTTAAACTGGTACGAGACGATTTTGTTTTTTTTTGTATTCTTTATCTATATATATAAAAATGAATGTATGTATGTGGGTATGTGGGTATGTGGGTATGTGGATATGTGTGTATATCACGTATAGACTCCAAAACCACCGAACCAAACTCTATGAAATTTTGAGGGATACTGAAGCAACATTCGGGAAGTGTTCCTGTGAAGTTTGGTGTTGATTGGGCAAGGGGGCGTGGTACCTCCCATACAACCCAAATTGGCTCTATCGCCCACAAACCAAAAAAATTGCTATATATCAGACGGTTTTAATCATATAAAACTTAAATTTGGTTATTTTGTTCAGATGGTTACTTTCGGTGACTGTACAAGAAATGGGCGTGGTCACACTATATCTACGCCCACTTTTCAGCAATTATTTTAATTCCTAAAATGTTCAAGTTTTGATAGTGAATCTTGATATGCAGGTGCTATGCATACAAGTGGCAGTCACTATGTAAATATAAACGTTGTCACGCCCACTTTTACCGCCCCCAAATAAGTAAAAATGCTTTATATCAGACGGCTCTTGCCATAGAAGGCTAAGATTTGATAATTTAGTTTATATGATTACTATCCGCCAATATACAAAAAATGGGCGTGGCCGAACTATATCTACGCCCACTTTATCGTAATCATGCTTATTCTTGAGTTGTACACGTTTTGATAGTGAATCTTAGTATGCAAGTGCTATGGATCTAAGTGGCAGTCACTATGTAAATATAAACGTTGTCACGCCCACTTTTACCGCCCACAAATCAGTAAAAATGGCTTATATCAGACGGATTTTGCCGTAGAAGACAACGATTTGGTAATTTAGATCGTATGGTTACTGTCGGCCAATGTATAAAAAATGGGCATGGCCGCACTATATCTACGCCCACTTTATCGAAATCATGCTTATTCCTGAGTTGTACACGTTTTCATAGCCAATCTTGGTATGGAGGTGCTCTGGGTGCAACTGGCAGTCATTATGTAAATAAAAATGTTGTCACGCCCCCTTTTACCGCCCACAAATCAGTAAAAATGGTTTATATCAGACGGCTCTTGCCGTAGATGACTAAGATTTGGTAATTTAGTTCATATGGTTACTGTCGGTCAATGTATAAAAAATGGGCATGGCCGCACTATATCTACGCCCACTTTAGCCTGCATAGCCAATCTTCGTATGCAGGTGCTAAGGGTGCAAGTGGCAGTCACTTTGTAAATATAAACGTTGTCACGCCTACTTTTACCGCCCACAAATCAGTAAAAATGCTTTATATCAGACGGCTTTTGTCGTAGAAGACTAAGATTTGGTAATTTAGTTTATATGGTCACTGTCGGCAACTGTTTAAAAATGGGCGTAGTCGCACCATATCTACGCCAACTTTTTCGAAATCATGCTTATTCCTGAGTTGCACACGTTTGATAGTAACACTTGATATGCAGGTGCTCTAAGTGGCAGTCAATATATATATATAAAATTTGCCACGCCCACTTGTACCACCCACAAAAAAAACAAAACGAAATGGCCAATTTCAGTCCTTGAAAGTACCTTGACCGAGCTTCTTATGATCAATTGTGTTGTGAGTGTTGTGGAATGTTTGAACACAATTGATCGAGAACTGGACCTACATGTTTTATGCCGACTCCGAACGGCTTACGTTCTCAAGAAGCTTTTCATGGCAGTTTTTATTCTCTGAGGTTTGCCATTGTCTGCAGAGAGATGACGGCCGAACAGAAAAATTAATTCAATCGAAAAACTTTCCGTGTCAGGTGGGATTCGGACCAGGGCTCCCTCGCGTATGGGCCACACACTCTACCCGCTACGCCACGGCCGCCACTTGGTTTCTTTTTACCCACAAATTAATAGAACTTCTATAAATCAGACGATTCTCATCGTTAAATACTAAAATATGGTTATTAATTTCATACGCTTACTCTCGACAGCTTTGCAAAAATTGTGCATGGTAGGACTATATCTGTGCCCACTTTTCAGAAATAATTTTATTTAATTTATTTATTTACTTATGTATTAATTTACTACAGTTCATTACAATTTAAAAATTATAACTAAGTTAGCTGCCTGGGCTATCGGTTAGAAATAATTTTAATTCCTGAGATGTGAACGTTTTGATAGACAAACTTGGTATGTAGGTGCTATGGGTCAAATTGGCGTTCACTTTATAAATAAATGTTGCCACGCCTACTTTCAATGCCCACAAATCCATAAAAAGGATATATATCAGACTTTTTTTACAGTAAAAGACTAAAACTTGGTAGATTTGTTCATATGGATACTGCCAGAACTCTTAAAAAATGGGCGTGTCACACTTTATTTAAGACGACTTTTCAAAAATCATTGTAATTTCTGAGCTGTACGCGTTTTGATAGTGGAACTTGGTATATAGGTGCAATGGGACCAAGTGGCGGTCACTTTATATATAAATGTTGCCATACATACTTTTTCTGCTCATCTATCTATCTGTAAAAAATGTATGTATGTATACTAAGGCTGCTCACAAAAAAAAGGTGTTCGGGTCGGTTCCTCAAAATAATGCTTTATGTTATGATGATTCCCCAAATATTTCGACTGTAGCGATAGTCATCCGTGAGCTGGAATGGTTTGAAATAAAAAAAAAAAAAAAACAAAAAGGAACAAAATGGCCATTTCAGACTTTGACCGAGCTTCTTATGCGTGCGTGTTGTGAAATGTTTGAACACAAATGATCGAGAACTGGATCTACAAGGCTTATGCCGACTCCGAACGGTTTATGCTCTCAAGAAGCTTTTCATGACAGTTTTTACACTCTGAGGTTTGCCATTGTCTGCATAGAGATGGCGGCCGAAGAGAAAAATTAATTCAATTGAAAAAACTTTCTGTGTCAGATAGAATTCGAACCTGGGTTCTATGGTATACAAGCCTCGCACGTCAACCAGTATGCCACGGAATGGTTTGAAATATTCTGTAAAAATCGAGTTTTGTATAAAAATATTTACTGGTGCGGTAGTTAAAAATAACAAACGGTCAGAAATAATAGTAATTAAAAAGTTCTTCCAATCTGCACTAATAAATTTTAAATTTTTACTCTACTCTATAAATTTAAATTTTTTAACTTTTTTTTTTTGTATTATTTTCACTGAAATGCAAATTAAATTTTTTTTTTGTTTTGCCATTTTACTTTTAGTCAAATAAATTATCTATGGATGATAAAATAAAGTGTAAAGTGAATTGCTAAATTGAATGAAATTACAAAAAAATGTACACATTTTTTACATTGTACAATTTATTTGACTAAAATTAGTTTAGGAAAAGATTCGTTTGAATTTTAGTGAAAATAATATGAAAAAAGTTAAAACAATCCAAAAAATCCGCATTATCTTTGGTCCAACGGAAATATAAGATTTTTTGATGCAAAATTTTTTCCATTACTCTTATTTCTGACCGTTTGTTTTTTTCTAACTGCCATACCAGCCAATATTTTTAGTCGCAATATTTTGTGGATCATCATAACATAAGCCATGGATTATTTTGAAGAACGAGACTGAACAAATTTTTTTCTAAAGAGCGTGAGGCGACTTAATGTATATACGTATGTGGGTATATGTGTATATCACGTAAAGGCTTCGAAACCGCTAAGCCAATTTTTATACCAAAGCGTTGAGAGGGTTCCTGTGAAGTCTGTTGCCGATCGTAAATACACCTAAAATTTTCGATTTCGAACAGTTTTGTAATTATAGGTCGCAAAGCCTCGGAATTCAGTATTCGACCTCAATTTACACATGCCGTTGCACAGGTAACATTTTATGGGTGTTGGACGAGGGGCGTGGTACTTTTTCCGCACCCAAAATTTTCGGTATAGCTTTCGAAATAAGTCACACATTAATAAAACTCGGTAAGAACTTACTATAAAAGCATGGCTTCACTAAAGCTACGCCCTCTTTTAGGGGATAAGCGCTGAGCGCAGCGAAGCGCGCCGGGTATAAGCTAGTTTAATGCATAAAAATGTAAAAAATAAAATTTTTCAATAAGCATTATAATTTTTTCACATGAAAATTCTAACAAGTGTTATTATTTTATACAATTGAATGGATTTTTGGCAAGTCCCAGCTTGTCGGACGTTTCATTCAGACGCTTCTTTTAAACATTTTTTATGTGATCCAAAGATATATTTGGGATAAGTTTATGAGGTGAAAACCTATAAATAAAAAAAATAAAACAATTTTTATTCAACTTAATTTTATAGCAAAATTTTTATTTTAAACATGCGTTCGGACGTTTCACGAAACGGAAGTCATTTTGAGACTAGGCAAGTTCATACTGTGCCTAGATCTGCGAATTTATCAGCCTTATAAAAAAAGTCAAGACAATATTTTTTATAAATTTAACAAACTTTCAGAAAAGTCATACGACGTCCTTATTAAGGGCATAGTGAGGTCACAATAAATTATTTTATTTGTTCGAAAGTTTCGTGTCGGACGTTTCACATTTTTTCATTTGGGTAATTAAGTAATTAAGTAATTAAGTAATTAAGTTATAAAGTTATTAAGAAACAAATTTAATATGTTATTCTTTCCTTGCCTCAATCATTACATTTTTAGTCAATACCTTTCATTTTTAATAAAACAAAAATATTTACGAAACACTTACTAAACATTTACTAAAAAGAAAAACTACATTTGTGGAATATTGTGGGGGATTTGATCCCCATAGTAAATTAATTAATGTATAAATTGCTTAAATAAATAAAAATTAAATGTCTGTCCAAGATAATATCCTAAAATTTTTAGTTTTTAATAACTTTTTATTTTTCGTCTGTGGTTGACCATTTTTGGGATTTGCTCATAAATTAAACTTTTGTTCTTTCTCTATAGGTATTTCCCACTAAAGAAACAAAAAATAGATAATGCACTTAAAATTCCAATAAAAATAGTATCGGTACAAAAATGAGCAAATAAAATAGTCAACAAATGGCAAATAGAATTTGAACCAATAAATATATCCATAAATATACTCTATCTACAAAACAGGCACAACACAAAATTTACAAAATTTTTACATTTCCTTGTTAAACTAATCGTAGTGATTACCTCCATCAACTATCAAAATTGTTCACTCCTCTTCTTACTCTTTTTTATAAAAAAAAAAAAAATGGAGTCCGTAGAAAAAAAAAACTGTTTTTTGCTTCTCCTGAAAATTTTAAGTTGTGTCTCTTTTGTAGTGTGCGATATGGCTTAATGTGTTTTTTATAGTTTCTAGAATATATACGTACATACATGTTTTTAAATCGATTCCTGGCATTGCAGATCAAATAATTGTAAGTTTATCAACCGATCATTTTAAAATTATATGCAAAATTTAAAAAAACAAAAGCTTTAAACGCGATTTCCCCGATACTAGTTCTTTCGAAACGGTTCGATAAATAACTCGAAATCTATTGGTGCAATTTCAATGAATCTTAGTGCATATTGTTCGTAATTTTGTCCTATTCCCCCCTAAATTCAAGTACCTACTATTTTTTTTTATAGACAAAAAATGCGCGCGAAAATCTATCTCTTTTTGAAACTTTTTACTTTAACTTTCGCCATAATTTTAAAAAACCCCCGGGGGTCCTGCGTATGATGGAGGGATGCTGAATTAACCTGTACCTTAAAATGACATTTAATTTTTTTGTTTCAGATACATGGGAAAGGCCATATCCATTGAACCGTTTTGGATGTCTTTTTTTTAATGACATTTTCGGCGCCTTCGTAAAAGACAGAAAATTATTTTCAAAAGAAAAAAGTATTAAAGTATTTAAAATAAGCTGTATAAATTTAAAAAAAAATAATAACACCTTGTAACTAAATAAATTTTTGAAAACAGCTGCTTATTTTTAGTTAATTCCTTAAGGTGAACCTTAATTTCAGCGATATGTTTATTAACTGTTTGTTAATAATAAAAAAAGATCCTAAAAAAATATAGGATAGACCCGTCATACCAGGCTTATTTTATTCGTATTGCTATTTACTATCACTTAATACAAAACATTTTGAAATACGTGTAACTGCACTTTTAGGATTGATGGTCCCTGCCTATATGTTTTTCGATTTTTTATAATTTTTTTTGTGATCGAAATACTAGAAATAGGCACTTTAATTATTTAAAAAAAAGTCAAGTTTCAACAGTTATAACTTTTTTCCCCGAATTTCGGTTTTTACAATTTCTTGAAAAAAAACCTCAAGACTATGCTTAAATCATTCGTGCTGGTTTTTTCCCCAAATTTGCATTTTTGGGATTTTTTTTAAAATACTCAAATTCGAGATTTTCAGTAAGGACGAAGTGTGCCTTATGAAAAAAATCATAATGACCAAGTTATTCAACATAATTTCACAATTTTTTTGCATCTGCATTAGGAATTGTTTGGAAAAAGATTTCCAAAAGATTTAATTAAGGGCATAAAAATACGAGACACAAAAACACGTCAAAGGGCTACTTTTATTTACGCGTGTTTGCGTATTTGCGCTTGCATGCAAAACAACAACAACGAAAAATACGCTTACGTTAGTTGGCGTAAAAATAATAAATCGTAAATTAAACAGGCCTGCGTACTTAAACTGTAAATTGCCTAATTGTAACTTTTATGTAACCAAATTTACTTGAAGAAGCAATGTGAAGAGGACATAACTGTTTCTTGTTACTGATTATTGTCTTTGGGTGATTTAAACCAAGGATTATACGTAATTATTGAATTGTATGTTGCAATTTCTTGCACTTCTTGAGACAGTCTTCGGTTGTGTATCGAAAAGTGTGGATCAAACGCCGCAAAGCCTTTACCAAGTTAATTTTACGGTCACTTTCTTAAAAATCCACTTACTTTATGCTTACCGAAGTTTCACTTGCAGCATAGTTTCCAATCTGTATATTTTTTTATATATTTGGCATTATCTGTTAAAAAAATTATGGATCTTTCCAGTGAAGTATGAATTAACTAGAGGAGGATTCAAAATTAATTTTGTGTATCTTAGGTATTGGATCTATTTTTATTTTAAACATATCTCGAAAGGATTTGACCCAATGGGAGAACTTTCGCACATGTCTTAGCATGTTCTTGTTCAAAACTTGCCTCAATCTGCAATAACAACGCTTTCTATAATAAAGATTATTACAAGCACATTGTTTCTCACAAAATTTACTTTAAGACACAATGTGACTAGCATATATTTCTTGATATTCACAATGTTTCCGTGTTCGTTTTTTATCGAAAAAAAGTAGTGTAAAAAAATATTTTTTCTTCCGAGCTGGATTCACTTTTAAGTAATTTTTAAAAAAGAAATTTCTTTTTGATTACTTTTCAGTTTTTTTATATGAAAATTATGCTTTACTTGAGAGCTGGAAACAGGCCTTAACATGCAAAGCGTGCAGGCATTAACATTTGTACTCTTGTTTGTTTTATGAGTGTAGCTTTTTAATTTTTTTCGCTGTTCTCTTTTGTCTTCGTCCGACATAGATCTTACTCGCTTGCAGTCTTTTTCGACACTGAACTGATTTTCGTTTCTGTTCTTTGTTGTTGCGTCTTGTGTTGAAACGTTATAGTTTACTCTCAATGCTCCGTTGCTTGCTCCGTGCCCATAGCTGATCATAAGAAGCTCGGTCAAAGTCCTGCCGAGGGCTAAAATGGCTATTTTCATTTTTTTTTTATTTTTAGTCCTTTTACTTTGCGATCATAGACTTAAAAGCGTTCTTAACTTTTATATAGTTTTTAAAAAAAATATTTTACATTAACCGAAAACGTACCTGATAACATTTGCCAGATGTTCATAATAATTTGAAATGTATGTGTATGATCTAGTATTTATATTTTGACATAGGTTTAAAACAATCTAAATTAAATACCAAATGTGATGAAATGAGGTTTGTTTTTCATATATGTATATACAATACATTCATTTAATTAATATTAACCATATAATAAAAATATCTTTAGTTTTGGAGTGATTTTTTTTTTTTTGCACAAACAATGTTCTGACTTTGTGTCCTGATAATGCACTCCAAATCTGGCAATCCTTTCTGTAGCACTGCTTTGTTGTGCAGAACATACATGTATTTCACAACATATATATATGAACGAGTTTAAATGTTGCTACAACAGAATAACTGTGCATGCGGTTTCGGCATAAGTTAATTTATTTCTGTAAATCAATTTGAAAATTTTATCTCAATATTCAAACGAGGCAATTTCCATCTCGCCACTACAGCTCACTACCGTTTGCCAAACTTATCTGTTTTCTGATTCATGAAATTATTTAGAAGTGCCAGTCGATTCCAACCAAGCTTTGACATAGGTATGTAGGTGTCACCGCTTGTCGTGATATTATAATACGAACTGTACTACGATATACAGGTGTTAATTTTTTTGTTCATTTCAAAAAAATCTGTCTTTATATTTTGGTCATATTTTTGAGCTTAAAATTTCAACTTTTGATTTTGTGCTTTGGATTCAATACCAAAGAAACCAACTGTATATTCGAAATAACTTGAGACAAAAGCCCTTTTTCCGTCCTTATTATAATTTTCATCTCACTTTTTATTTTTGTGCAAAATCATTAAACAGTCATATTTACAAAATGTTTTAATCGCTTTTTGATGATGTTAAACGTTGATAAAACAGTGGTACAATATATATAGCTACAAATCTTATCACTATAAATATTATAAATAGTCCGAATGTACCGCCTATAACTAAAGTAGTCCATTCTAGAGGATTCAGGCTGTTGGTTGCTGGATGTACGTGAGTGTTGATGCCATTCTGTATGAATTAAGCCTTAGTTAGAAAAATACTTAATTTCTGTTCTAAAATCGACTCACCCATCCACCGTTCTCGTTAATCCAGGATACCAACTCATCCTCGATTACATCCGATACACCCTGCACCAGTTTCGGTAAATACTCAGGATGTCCTTGTCGCACACAATCTACCGATAAGCCTCCGGCGATGGCAAATAAAGATATAACTTTACTCCACGTGATGTCGGTACGAAAAAGATCTCGAGCTACTGCACCGAGTAGCAAGGTTACAGTTTCCGGTGATTGAAACTCACCGCCTGGTGTGCGACACATCTGTCGCGCCACACCGGTGTAAACACGTGGATGCATACGTTCCAGTTCGTCTCCTAGCTGGTTTCGTCAACAATTGAATTTGACAAGATCTAATCAGTACAAAAGCATAACTTACCACCATAATGGCAGGAAAAACTTCTCTCACTATGCCAACCGATGTTGTACCCAAAATACTGCGTATTCGTTGTAAGCCTAGCTTCTTGTTAAACAGTCCAGAGCGTCGTAGACGCCGTTTCATATATTGACCACAAAGACATTTGCCCTAAAGGTAATAGATAATTGCAGTTAACACTTATTTAGCAAACCACATTTATGACTATAAAGTTTGGTTTAAAAAATAGCTCGTAATTTTTCTGCAATACTCGCTACACCTCAGTCACACATAAACATGACCCTTACCTGTGTAATGATATCCTCTGCTGGTATCTGAGCTGCCTTCCAACCAATTGTGTATGATAGTTTTCGGGAGACAACATCACTGACATTGCTCAGTCTACGGCGGGTAGAGTTTTGATTGGCTTCCAGCAATGAAGTGGAATGTAGTGTGGCAGGAAAACTAAACTTTCGACGATTTTGAGCTTGCAACAGGGTTTGACGTTCACTTTGCGTTGGGAAACCACCGCTAAAATTGTCATTGTTCATCGGGAATGCGCCGGGCATGCGTGCCAACAACGTGTTACAATCGATCCAAAATAATATCTAAAATTATAAAAACAGACAAACACAAAATAAAAGTAGACGATGACATTAAAAAATATTTGTTACAAATAATTGCTATTGAATGCAGAATTTAATGGCTTAAATGAAACAGGCTTTAAGCCACGGAGCACCTTTTTTGGACTCCTTGTGTAAGCATTTTGTCTCTTTAAGCACACATGACTTTTATTAGTTGTCAACCAATTAAAACGGTATTTTTTTCATTCTGAACGTACTGTCGATTTCATCTGGGACGAGTGTGTAGTTTTGATATTTCTTTATTCCACTTCGTTATTTTTGTGATATCTGATCAGTTAGGTGGTGGGGCACAGTGAGTTGTCTCAAAATATAGTGAGCAATTGACAATAATAGAAGTTGTTGAATAATGACGAAATTTTAAATTTAACTTACGAGCCTATCGTACTGGAAATTTTTAATTTTAATTAAGTGAATTCATTTAATATCTTTTAAATAAAATATGCGTATCGGAGCCAAATACAAACGAAATGCTCAAAATCCTTAGACCATAACTATAGTGTTGGAGTAAAGTATGAAATATATAACATAGTAGCTCCAAGTTTAGCTTTTAATAATAAATCTATAAGTATTTATTATCTGAATATGTCTGGAATTAGAACAAAATCTGACTCTATATTATCCATAAGCAGCTCTCAGGTAAATTATGATATTATCGTACTAGTTGAAACCTGGCTCAACTCTGATTTCTTTGATAAAGAGTTCTTTAATCCTACACATTTCGTAAAGATCGCGATGCTGCTAAAACTGGCTGCTCAAGAGAAGGTAGTGTTCTTATAGCTGTTCGTCGTAAATTTCGCGCAACTGACTTCGCTATGGGAAATGCGAATTCTCTTTTGGAACAGCTTGGTGTGAAGGTTCAGGGTTCGTTCGTAGTATTATTTATCTGCGCATCTTATACATATACCACCAAATAGTGACGAAAATATTTAAAGGGCAAATATAGAAATATTAGACAATATTAGACAAAATTAATACAATCTATTTAGGCACAATTAAATTTTTGTTCCATTCAGGTGAATACAGTTGTAATCCTGATAGCTTCTTTGTAGTAAATAGAACGATTGATAAGAGCGGTACTCATATATGCCAGGCTAGATGGACAGGGTAAAGCTCATACATGTGCTAGGCAAAACAGACGAGGTCTTGCTCAGTATAATCAAAATCTCTATAGCGTGTATATCTATATGAATACGGATTAGAGCATAGCTCACACATGCAAAAGCGTACGGTGCACAGTGGCTCAGAATAGGTTTTCATCGGCCAAAATTCTATAACTTTTGAACCAATTGAGATTTTTGAGAAACAGATAATTCCTTGAATTTGTTGTGTTTGAAATTTTGTTGAGAAATTCAAGGTCAAATTTGAACTTTTGAAATTTTGAACTCTTAGTATGAAATTATGCTTTTCCTATTTTTTTCATCTTCTCTATTTATTAAGAAAAGTCATATGTTGATTAATTAAACATTTTATTATACATTTTTTATATGTTTTTTTACATTGGGACATTTTTTTTTCTAATATTATATATATCTTACTAAAACTAGAAAAATCATATTTTAATTGTGTCCTTAGATGGCAAGCAGACCTTTATGGCAGTAGTTATGTGATTATATGATGGATACAGATTTGAACCTTTTTCAATCGCACGCAATCTGAGCTCAGTATATTGGTGCTTTGTTTATTTCAAATTCAAAAATAATGCCTCCTCATTTGTGTACTGTTTTTCTTCGCTAGGTATTGATACACTTTTAAGAATCCGTTTTGTTCTCACTGCCCTAGCATCAATGACTTTTTCAATGATTTTCAGTTTTGCATATTTTTTATCTGCTCACAATTGATGAAGAAAAGTTTCTTGAAAATTTTCACTTCCGATTTCATCAGTGATATCCTTTAGCTTCCGCCTCTTAGATCTATCGCTGCAGTTGCCAAGTTCTTTTTTTTGTATTCCTGCGCTGATTTTGTCGGTAGTTTTTGACGCTCTCTGCACAATAATCTCGCATTCCAACCGTTTTTCGTTATGTTTATAAAATCGTTCTTTCGTGTAGGTATACTGGCTGTAGCGCTCTTATAAATTTTTGACGAAAACGGATAATTTCTCTTCTAAGACTAATGGTATTTCGAAGTTTATTTTTCTTTGAACGTAGCTTAGAACATCTTTCTGTTTTTTGATTCTTAAATTCTCCTCAGTCAATTCTTTATAACTGAATCTATCCATAATTTTTTAATCAATTTATTTATTTCCAATTGCAATGGCTGAGATATTATGGCAACTGAGATTATATCCGAATATCTCTTCCTTATGAGCATTTCCATACCGTAGTGCTTTCCTAAGCCCTATTTCAAGTATCAGTACCTGTATCTATTTACTTATAACCTGCACCAATTCTATAAAGGTGTAATTTAAAACTCCAATACTTCACATGTTTCATACAGGTAGAATGAAATGAAAATAAATGGGGAAAAAACTATAAGTGCCTCAAAACTCCAAAACTGCACATGTTTCATATAAGTAGAATGAAATGGGTCAATTAAAAGAAACTTTAGACACTATATTAATTACCAGAATCTGTATATATATTTTGTGATTTAGCATCAGACTTGATGTTTAATTTAACTTTTATTAACTAAATATCGTAGGATTGCTTGCCTAATTGACGATACTTGTACTTAATAGAGGTATAAGAACCAAAATCTGTAATGCTATGAGTTTTTTGATATTTTTTATAATGCATGGATTTTAAGTTTCTTATTTTTCTCAGTTCATCAGTGAACCATACAGGACCAGATATTAAACGGGCTTTTCTATGAGGTACTGATAATAGAACACAATCATTGAGAGTTCTATTAAAAGCAGAGACAGCCGAATCAAGGTTTTCTGGCGATGTTTTTGTATTAACAATATTAAGTGCGGATGTCCAGTTAATATTTGATAAACAGTTTTTTAACAAAACATCATTGCTTCTTTTAAAATTTAACTCAGTAGGAGGTTGAATATAACGATTCCTTACATATTGTCAAGGAAATTTAAGAGCAATTTCTAAAGTTGGATGGTACGGATCTTCAGAGAGCACGAGTGGATCTGTCCTTGAAACTTAAATAATTTTGCTGTCGTCAAAATATAATAGATCTAACAAACGGCTATTCTTGTTAAAGTGACTGTTTAGCTGAAAAAGTCCTTGACTTGAAAGCCCATTTAAAAATGAATTAACAGATGAGCATTCAGACGAAGGCAATAATATGTAGAATTTTCGGTACTGCAGTTCCAAGGGACACTTGGAAGATTAAAGTCACCCGTTATTATAATGTGATCATGAGGCTGAAGTTTTAAACACACTTTTTTTATCGAAACCAGAAGTTTCATATAAACCTCTACGCTGGAAACAGGAGGAATATATGAGCATGTTACATAAAGATTTAAAAATTTAGATTTTTTATTTCAGATACATGAGAAAGGCAATAACCATTGAATCGTTTCGGATGTCCTTTTTTTTAATGTCATTTCCAGCGCCCACTATATAAAAGCCTGAAAATTATTTAAAAAATAATTATAATTATAATTAATTATTTTTATAAAGTACTTTATATATATATATATATATATTTAATTTTTAATATTTATTTATTAATATATAAATATATATATATTAGAGAACAGAGGAGTACAAATAAGAACATTGTTCTTTTACAGTACAGTGGATACTTGATTATAAACAGGATTAGTTACAGAATGACAACGGCCCAAATTAGCGCAAGGCTTTGTAATACTTACGAACTAATTAACATATTTTATTAATATGATACATGACAGACATTAAATGACTTAGAGTTAACGTAAAACCAAATAAATTTAGACAAACTTGCATTTTAACCAAACTTATGACTTTCATACTAAGAAAGAGATAAGAAATATAAAATGTGAAGGAAGGAAAAAAGAAATTCAGTAGCAGAAAAATGAGAGAAAACCGATTGCCTGAAAATTTCTACCCGCTCTATTTCCCTTAATCTACGCTGCAATGCATTCCACAGTCTTACGGTATTAATGAAAAAAAGATTAGAACTATTACGAGAGTTGTGCCTAGGGATAATTCGGAAGTTACGTCTTCTGGATAAACTAAACTGTATTTTTTCATAGAGCTAATAAGGAATTTTAGTGTGAATGATTTTATGGAGGAAAATACAATTTCTAGCATTCAAATATCCAAGCAAGCTACAACCTAGAATTGCATTTCTAAAACCAGAAAGATGTTCAAACTTGTTCAACCCATATACAAAACGCGTGGCATATTTAAAAGCAATATTTAGTTTCAGCTGAGAGGAAGAATCAAGTCTACTTTAAACTATCTCAGAATAAGTTATGACGGGCAGGACAAGTTGCTTAACAAGCAATTTTTTTAATTCAGTAGTACATAAGTTGGCTGACATTCTTAAGTTACGTCATTTACGACATTCTGGACGACATTATTAACATGAATACAACAAGAAAGGCTGAACAAGATAAGCTGTATAAATTTGAAAAAAAAACTAATAACTCCTTGTACCTAAAAGAATTTTTTGAAAAAAGTTGCTTTTTTTTGTTCTTACACGTATATTATACCTTAAGTGAATATCTGAAATGATTGGAATCTTTCACAGATCTGATATTATGTATCATAAAATACACAAAAAAAAACTAGTAAGGGTGGAGCTTTGGCAGGATACCGAAGCTAAAATAGCCCCCCGCGGCCATATTGAAGTATATTCGAAGTCTTTAGCCACGACATACACGATGACATTCAGTTTTATATATTAACGAAAGTTTTCCTCTTTTTATAACGTCACTTTGTATGAGAAGTAGGTGTGGTTTTGATCCGATTTTGCCGTATATCATACAGATGGTTTATATTATATATCAAAGCCAAAGTGCAAAATTTCAAGACATTTCATTAATTTTTGTGGATTTTTAAGAGATTTAACGTTTAAAATAAGGCCAATTTGTATGGGAGGTAGGCGTGGTTTTCATGAGATTTTGCCAAATATCATAGTGGTGGCCTATGTTATATATCAAAGCCTATATGCAAAATTTCAAGACATTTCTTTAATTTGAGCAGATTTTTAAGACATTTTACGGTTAATATAAAGTCACTTTGTATGTCACTTTTCATCCGATTTGTCCCATTTTTGAAGTTGATCTTCCTATTTTAAAAATAAACTTTTATTTTGAATTTTATCGCGATAGCTTTAAAATTGCGGCTGCAATCGTGTCGATAGACGGACAGACGGACAGACGGACAGAAGGACAGACAGACGGAAACACGGAAATCAACTCAGGAGATGATGCTGATCAAAAATATATATATTTTTCTATACCTGCCACGCCTCCTTCTTGGCGTTACAAACGGAATAACGAAGTTAATATATCTCTTACGCAGTACGCGTTGGGGTATAAATATATATTTAAAAAAGCTAATAATTTTGGTGTGCTTGTTTATTAGATCACAATTTACCAATATCGGAATGTATTGTTGTTAGTTGGAGACGTATTTAATTTTCTGATCAAGTCGATTTCTGTATTTGGTTTTTGTATCGACATATATGAAAAAAGATTTCTCACATTGGTAGGTTGTAGCAAAAGGCATCAATTCTCTTACTATGTGTTTTTTAAATTTCCATATACTCTTTCATTATTTTGATCTAAAATGGAGCAATTTCAATATGGCCAAATGTAAATTTTAATGCGGTGTCCGTATTTATATACTTATGTATAAGTAGAAGAAAAATATTCCAAAAATTTCTTTTTTAAACCAGTTAAATGTGTCAAAATATTATTTTTGATATTCTGGCGGCTGTGTATTATTTTTGTGTATTATCTTGTATTAAAAGTATACAAGTATTAAATTAAGTTGTATAAAAGTATTAAAAGTGTATTAAAAGTGTAAATCTGTGTATTATTTTTGTTACTACATTCCTCCTTAAGCTCTTACTTTAATTTAATTGAGTTGACTTACTTCTGAACTTTAAAGTTGTAGTATTTGGCCCTTGGAGTGAAAAAGTTACATCGTTCAGGTTCGAATAAATCGGAAAGGTAGGCTATATTTTGAAGCCAACTCATGTTTTTAGGTTTGCAGGTAAATTATGTTCATGTCCTGATAAAAAGATTCGAATTTTGCCGCGTAATTCAAAGCACCTGTTGTGGGATTCTCAAACGCCTTAACGACGATTGTCGCTGTAGTTAACTAGCGAAAACTGTCATTTACTATGAAACTGTGCATGCACAATGACCGATAACGACAACTACGATTATCGTTAACTGTTTAGGAATCCTTCTACTGGTCAGAACCTTTCCCTTGGATAACCATCTTACTTCTGTATGAAGAAGCAATTTTTTATGTAAGCTTCCCATATCATCGCACAATAGGGTAAATATCCTAGCATTTAGGGGTCTGGTTTTGATAAAATTAATTCATATTTATATTTATTCAACTGTGTAGTCTATGAACATAATGCTTACAAACTATTATACACATATAATAAATTAGTATTTACAAAAAATTACAAAAAAAGTATTTAAAACATTTGTCATCTGATTTTTAGACATAGAAAAATCCAAATTAAGATTAGAATTTAAAGCATTAAACAAATTTAGAGTTCTAGAAATAGACGCATATGATGCATAATTAGTGCGACACATGTCCAAATAGAATGGATCAAAATTTCTAAGTATTCTAGAAGGTTATTGAAATTAATCATAGATAACAGTTCAGGACTGTCAACAACCCTAGATATGATATCATATACAAAAAGAAGAGATAACATATTTCTTCTAATCTCTAACGACTTAAGGCCAATAAATTGGCAGCGGGAATATATGAGGGAAAGGAACCATTAGAGTTAAGGGACCGCAAAGCAAACCGTGTAAATGGTTTTTGGATACGTTCGACCCTTATCTTATGGGAATCATAAAATGGGTTCCAAACAACAGACGCATACTCAAGCCTCGACCGGACGAGACTTGTAAATAGAACTTTAAACGTATACGAGTCAGAAAAACATGAGACATTTCGACGTATGAAAGCTAACATTACATACGCCTTTGGAACAATATAATCCAAATGCGGAACAAAAACGTACAATGAAGAGTAACTATGAAAAAATTAGTATGTGTACATGTATAACTATAGCTAAATGAAAAGTTTATGTAAAGAACTCGGCAAATCTAATATTCGCCTGTTTAACAAAAACATGTCTTTTTGAATTTAATACAAAGTCTAACCTGCCCACTGAGTTTTAAATGGCCGCAGTACACTGACTGTGCAAAGGTAGCATAATAATTAGTCTTTCAATTGAAGGCTGGAATGCATGGTTGGACGAAATATTGACTGTTTCATTTCAATTTTTTATAGAACTTTATTTTTTTGTCAAAAAGCTAAAATTTTATTAAAAAACGAGAAGACGGTGTGTTTGACATCAAAGACAACATCAAGGTCTTTAAACTGCTTCATAGATGCTAGGTTAGAACCATCAATGTAGTAAGACAACCTATTGAGATTTTGAGACCTAGAATAAGACATACAAATGTACGTATCCAGATTCAAGAAGATACAATTATTACAGCCCCAGTTGGTACGTTTAAAATTTTTTGTTGAAGGGATACAATATCAGCCGAGCTATTTACTCTGAGGAAAACCTACAGGTCATCGGCATACAAGAGGAATTTACAGCTTTGAAAAATGGTACTAATATCATTAATAACTAGTAAGGAATGGAGCTTTGACAGGGTACCGAAGCTAAAATACCGCCCCGCGGCCTTACTGAAGTATATCCGAAGTCTTTAGACGTCTATAAAATTTTTATGTATAATCTGCAAAAATATTTGTGTCATACGCTAAATTTAATTTTGCCCTTAGCTGCCACATAGAGTAATTTGTACACCAAGTAAAATGCCGCACCCACTTTTCTAGTATAAGGACTCCACATTTTACCGAATAATATATGTTTGGGTTGGATAAACGACGTGGGCGGAACTTGGGTACATACAGACACGATGTCATTCAGATATATATATTTTCGAAAGTTTTTCAATTTTGATGTAGTCACTTTGTATTGAATGTGGGAGTGGTTTTCATCCTTCCTTACTTACTTAGATGGCCGTGACAACCCGTGTCCGGATTTCGACCGACCTCATCAGCTCTCGCCAGGCGCCTCTGCTTTGCGCGCGCCTTCTCCAATCGGATACACCCGGCGCGGTTAGGGCTTCCTCAGCCTGGTCCATCCATCGGAGGCATGGTCTCCCTCGTCGTCGTTGACCAGCGACCCTCGCCTCGAGCACCTTTTTCGCTGGAGCTTCGTCGTCCATACGATGGACATGACCCAGCCAGCGTAGTCGCTGCACAGTTATACGCCGAACTACGTCAATGTCTCCGTAGAGCTCATACAGCTCGTGGTTCATTCGTATGCGATAGTCATCGCCGACTCGAACACGACCGAAGATTTTGCGAAGAACTTTCTCTCGAACACCCCCAGAGCGGCTGCGTCAGTTTGCGAAACTACCCATGCCTCAGCGCCATAAAGCAGCACAGGTAGAACGAGCGTCTTGTAGAGTGTTAGTTTTGTCGATCGAGAGAGGGCTCTGGAACTTAGTTGCTTACTGAGCCCGTAGTAGCACCTATTAGCAATTATTGTTCTTCGCTTTATCTCCAGGCTGATTTCATTGTTAGTGTTAATGGCGGTGCCAAGGTAAACGAACTCCTTGACTACTTCTAGGGAGTCTAAACGCCGCGCTCCCTTGTTTGTAGACAGCATATACTTTGTTTTACCCTCATTTATGGTCAAACCCACTTTGGCTGATTTCTTTTCGATAGCGGCGAAAGCAGCGGTAACATCTCTCTTGGTTCTGCCAACAATATCAATATCATCAGCGTACGCAAGGAGCTGGACACCTTTATAGAAAATGGTGCCATTACGATGCACACCGGCCTTTCGTACGATCCCCTCCATGATGATGTTGAAGAGATCGCAAGACAGTGGATCGCCTTGCCTGAAACCTCTTTCGGTATTGAAGGTTTCGGAGAGGTCATTTCCTACCTTGACGGAGCTGCGTGTGTTGCTCAACGTCATTCTGCAAAGTCTAATCAACTTTGCAGGTATACCGAACTCAGACATTGTTGCGTATAGGCAATCCCTTCTCGGGCTATCGAACGCAGCTTTAAAATCGACAAAGAGATGGTGTGTGTCAATTTGATTTTCGTGGGTTTTCTCCAGGATTTGTCGTAGCGTGAAAATCTGGTCTATGGTGGACTTACCAGGTCGAAAGCCACACTGATAAGGTCCAATCAGTGTTTTTGTAATCGGCTTTAATCTTTCACACAGTACGCTTGAAAGAACCTTATATGCGATGGAAATAAGACTGATACCTCTATAACTAGCGCAGATTGTAGGGTCTCCTTTCTTAAGTATAGGGCAAAGTACACTGAGGTTCCAATCGTCGGGCATGCTTTCTGCTAGCCATATTTTGCTGATGAGCTGATGCATGCGCCTTATGAATTCATCGCCGCCGGTTTTAAACAATTCAGCTGACAGGCCGTCAGCACCCGCTGCTTTATTGTTTTTGAGTCGTTGGATAGCAACTCGAACCTCTTCATGGCTAGGTGGTGATACTTCCACTCCGTCATCGTCGATTGGTGGCACTGGACTGCGCTCTCGATGGGCGGCATTGGTGGAATCGTCGCCAGTAAGTAAATTGGAGAAGTGCTGTCTCCACAATCTAAGAACACACACTGTGTATCCGTATTCAGATCTCCATTTTCGTCTCTGCAAGTGGATGCTCCGGGCTTGAAACCTTGGGTTAGACGCTTAACCTGTTGATAGAATTTTCGTGCATCCTTCTTGCCCTGGTATACCTCTAGTTCCTCACGCTCACGCTTTTCCTGCTATCTTTTCTTGCGCCTCTCTTCCTTCCTCTTTTCGCGGTAGTTTTCTCGCACGGCTCGCGTTGCAGCTGACTGCAGCGTTTTTCTGTATGCGGCGTTTTTTACTGCAGTCGCGATGCGACACTCCTGATCGTACCATTGGTTCCGAGGTTGCGGGCGCCGGAAACCAATGACTCTTCAGCGACAGCGCGCATGGAGTGGGATATATGCGCCCAAAGTCCACCGGCGTCGTCGAGTCCAGAGGTTGGTTGGTTGAGCTTAACCGAGAGTTGAGCGGAGTAGGCTTCGGCAGTCCGTTGAAATTGCAGCTTAGCGACATCTAGCTTTCGTTGCATTCCTGTGCGTATGTTCTTTGCATTGCATAATCGCATGCGGATCTTGGCTGCAACAAGATAATGGTCGGAGTCAATGTTGACCTCCCGAAATGTACGCACATCTAGAACACTAGAGGCATGTCTTCCGCCGATTACAATATGATCAATTTCGTTTTTTGATCAGGGGACAGCCAGGTGGCCTTGTGGATGTCGAGGTGCTTAAATCTGGTGCTACTAACTGCCATGATTCGTGCCGCGGCGAAGTCGATCAGTCTTAGACCCTTGTTCGTAGAGGTCTCGTGAAGACTGAACTGACCGACAGTGGGGCCAAAGATGCCTTCCCTTCCGACTTTCGCATTAAAATCGCCGAAGACTATTTTCACGTCATGAACCGGAAGGTGGTCATATACGTCCTCAAGACTAGCGTAGAAAGCGTCCTTGACGGCTTCGTCCTTTTCCTCCGTCGGGGCTTGCGCGCAAATAAGGCTTATGTAGAAAAATTTTGCCTTGATGCGGATCGTGGCCAATCTTTCGTTCACAGGTGTGAACCGGGAAACAAGGTGGCATAGTTTCCGGCTAACAACGAATCCACATCCGAATTCGCGCTTCTCCGCATGGCAGCTGTAGTAGATATCGCAGTGTGCTTGCTTAGAGCAGCCTTGCCCTTTCCATCGCATTTCCTGGATGGCGGTGATGTCAGATTGTATTGTTTTGAGGGCTTCCGCCAGTTGGATAATGGCACCTTCCCTATAAAGGGTTCGGACATTCCAGGTGCATATCCGTAAATCATTGTCCGTTTTTCGTTTGCGGTGGTCGTCAACGTAATTGGGGTTCTTATCCGAGGCTGGTTTAGTTTTCATTGGGCAGTAGTAATGTGGCGGGACCCAAACCCTGCGCACATTCCATGTTTAAGGTCTATGGATCGACCCGCCGCTCAAATTAGCCGTCAAACTGACGGATGCCAGTTTGCCGTTGCCCAGGGAACACCACTTGGAGGTTTGAGTCGACTTGAGACGATTTCGACATGGATAATGCTGGCCTCGCCAGGTTGAGGCGGTCAGACACGTTGCCATGTGAAGGTTCGCCCCTGTTCCCCTGTGGTTTTCATCCAATTTTGCCAAATATCAAAAAGTGGCTTATGTTAAATATCAAAGTTTGTATGCAAAATTTCAAGACATTTCTGTAGTTTTTGCAGATTTTTGAGCGATTTAACGTTTCAAATAAAGCCACTTTGTATGGGAGGTAGGAGTGGTTTTCATCCGATTTTGCCAAATATCATAGTGATAGTCTATATTATATATATAAAACCCTATTTGCAAAATTCCAAGACATTTCTGCAATTTGAGCAGATTTTTAAGAGATTTTATGGTTAATATAAAGCTACTTCGTAATATAAAGCTACTTCTAAATTTCATTGTCAGGATTTATATGGAAGACCAAAGCTTATATGCAAAATTTTAAGGCATTTCATTAATTTTTGTGGATTTTGAAGAGATTTTACTGTTAAAATAAAGTCACTTTGTATGGGAGGTAGGCGTGGTTTTCATCCGATATGGCTAATTCTCGAACCTGATCTTCCTTTTTTAAAAAGAAGCTTATATTTTGAATTTCATTCGACAGTCGACAGACGGACAGACACACGGAAATCGATTCAGGAGGCGATGCTGATCAAAAATATATACACTGTTCTATACCTGCCACGCCTCCTTATTGGCATTACAAACGGAATGACAAAGTTAATATACCCCTTACGCAGTACGCGTTGGGGTATAAAAATGATAAATAATAAGGTGTCCCAAAATGCTACCTTGAGGGACACCAGACGGAGCCACATATGGGAAGGATTTAACATTATGTAAGGCAACAACACACTGCCTATGAGATAAGTATGAGGTTAGCCAGCCAAGAAATCCCAAATGAAATCCAATCTACTTAAGTTTTTTAATTAAGAGAGAATGAGAGACTTTATCAAAAGCTTTGAAAAAGTCTGTGTAAATGACGTCAACCTGACATCCATCCTGAAACGCAGATAGGCAGTATTCCGTGAAAATATCCAAGTTGGAAACAGTAGAGCAATCAGGCATAAAGCCATGCTGATACGGGGAGATAACATTCTTGACAGCAAAAAACATTTTCTCTTTGACAATGGATTCAAAAAGCTTTGATATATTAGAGAGCTTTGATATTGGTCTGTAATTAGAAACATTATTTTTTCACCCAGATTTATGGACTGGATTTACAAAAGACACTTTCCAGCAATCAAGAAAAATGCCCGAACGCAGAGAACTATTAAAAATTAGTGAACTATTTAAAGTATAAGAGGAAATGCTAAACTGATTGCGAATTCATTTAAGAAAAATGAACAAACCCATCCACATCTAAAATCTGTGACCATTTAAGCCGACGAATCCCATTAACAATATCAACCTTAGTCAAAGCGAGTGTACCAAAATCAATTTCTGGAGCAACATTACTTCAAGCCTCAAAATTAACATTATAAGCCGGTTCATAGTTTGACAAAAAAAAATCTGCAAATAGGTTAGCAGTAGTTGACGCAACATTAGAAGAAGTGTTATTGAAAAACATAGACGAGGTATATTAGACGAACTTTTTTTAGACTTCAAATTCAAATTCAAATTTTAAATATTTATATAACAAATTTTAAAATATACTGCTTATAAAGGTATCAAGAAAATTGAATTCCCCCATATAGTACCTGTACTTGAGGAAGAATATTGGTTTTGAGTAGACAAATATTTTTTATAAAACTTAATACGCAAGTTCTTTAAAATTTTGAGCCCACGCGTATGCCAAGGAAGTTTATAAGCTTGTTGTCTAACTTTTGGAATAAGATCATAACAAGCACTGGAAACTAAAGACTTCAAATTATTAAAACACGAGACCGTATCAAGCTGTTCAAACTCACTAGCCCAGTTAATACCAAAGAAAACAGAATTTAAGGAGTCAATAGTTACACGCACGGTAGTTGTATCTGAAATTTGAACTATCATTAGTTAACGCAAGATATTTATAAAAACAGTTTGGATCTCTAAAGGGACATGATGTGCACTTAAAACTGAAATAGGAAAGGCAGATTCAAATAACTTAAAATTAATATTGCAAGTAATAAATAACAGGCTACTCATAGAGTTAAAGCATGGATTAATTTGATTTAAACCAAAATTAAAGAAATTATCAATTAAATACAGTTCAGCACAACTGGAAACATTCAATGGAGAGAGATAAGCATCAGATTGTTTTTTCAACCACGGTACGCTTGGAAGATTGAAGTCACCAAGCACCAAAAATTGCCTGCTATCATCACAAGAGTCAGCAACAAAGCTTGAGATATTATCTGTGTGAGCTTTATAAACATCCAAAGAGTTATTTGGCGGAATATATGAAACACAGACGATGGGAACTTCAGAGATACCATTAATCGAGCTGTTCAAGCAATGGATTAGTATTTTGTAATGTAATAATGGATAATAGAGATCGATTCACAGCAATTAATACACCCCCACCACGAAGGGTTCCAGTTGAATTGAAGTCCCGATCCTTACGATATACATTATATAAATTTTGATCAGAAAATTCTTCATTAAAAAATTTTTTATGCAACCAGGTTTCAGTTAGAACAAAAATATCATAGAGACATTGTGCAGTAGCCGGAAAAATAGTAGTGGAATAGTGGAACCATTTTGTCCGATCAATTTCTTCCAATTCGAAATTTACTTTTTGTTCAAAAACTACATGACTCAAAACACTATCATCATTTAAAGTAGTAGAGCCATTAAACATCACAGTCACTGGACAACTGACAGAATTTTTGGCACTATCCACAACAGCAGCAACATTAGCCACAGCAACAGCACCAGGAACAGTCAGATCAACCGGTACGTCAGAAGATACAGCAGCAGACACAGATTCAGAACCATCAGCCTGCGCAACATTAGCACTTATTGCAGCACTATCCGACTTATTGGCACTATCCACAACAACAGCAATAGCACACTGAAGGAAATATGTGTTAAAATTAAATGAAATTGTGTTCATATTAAACGAATATGTTTTTGAAATAGAGCTTTAAACAATTTCATTTAAGCTAAACAAAAATGTTTGTAAAGCAAAATTTAAAACAAAAGCTTTTGTTTTTAAAACAATGTTTTTAAATATACCTTTAATGCAAACATTTTCAGTTTAAAACCATTTATTTCAATCGATGAAGTTTGTTTGTTTTATTGCGGCTTGAAATATTGAAATATGTTGTATATTAATATAATTAATTAGTTTTTATTTTATCTTACCTTTAAATTTATTAGTCCAATTAAAAAATATTTTCAAACAATCAAATGGGTTTTCTCAACTTGGTCTCAATTGTCTGCTCAATGACTCTACTACACATAATTTTTTAAATCAATCTCAGATAGCGACGAATTTTTTGTTATAAAAAAGAATTGATAAGAGAAAATTGTAAAAAAAGTGAGAATATTAACTGAGAATTATAAAAAAAAAAAATTAAACACACTTGTTTTAAATTTTGTTCTGTAGAAACACAAACGCGTTAAATTTATATTTTAAAATTTTATGTTTCATTTTAAAGTATGTTTTTTTTCTCGTGCACCAATAACAATCGGAATAGCCAGAACATCCGAAGACACGGCAGCAGGCACAGATGCAGACACATCAGTCTGCGCAACGTTAGCTCTTGTTGTAGCACTTAGTGACGAACTAAGCTCACTCAAGGGCATTAGATTGTTCACATCAAGTAGGTTAGATGGATCCAATAACGATGATGTAGTCAATGAATTTTGTGATGTTTTAGATTTAACAGGCCGTCTACACAGGCCAGTGACAGTGAAAGTGCGAAAGAATACGTGTACTGTTCGAATGATTCGAAAAATTTCGAACTTTCATGCTTTCATGCAAGAGGTGCTACACAGGCTAGTGAAAGCTCATTAAAAAAATTTCATCGTATGCGAAGGTTCTCGCTGCTATTGAATCAATTTAATTTAATTATTTGTTTTTGAGTTAATTTTCTTTCATTGTATATTTTTTTTTGTATATGTATTGTAATGAAATTGTATATTTTTCACTTTTATTCACTTTTATTTGCAACTTTTCACATTTGTTTCATTTGCTTTGTAAATGTAAACAAGTTATCAGTGTTGCTGTATGTACGAAATCGAGGAAAACCCGAAATAAAGTACGATTAGAGGGAAAACCCGAAATGAATCCACCAAAAGTAATTAAAAACAACACTGATATCCCCCCTTTTTGACATACACTAGCCGCTGCTGTCAAAATCCACTGGCTCCGAAATTTCGTTGCTAGTAGCTATGAAAGTGCCGTGAAAGTGAATCCAGTGTGAGAGTATTTGTAAAAAAGTGTGAATGTATTGTGTTTTTCGAACTACAGGGCCAGTATACTAGCCTGTGTAGCATGCCTGTAACAGATGATCGCGTTATACGCGAGGAGTTTGTCTTACTAGACACAGGAAGAACTGAAACATCAGGTGAGACGGGAGGCTTAGAAATACTCATATATCGCACAGCCTCAACCATATTCGAGAGTGCACTGGAATACAGAGACAAGGCATGCTTAATGATTGCAAAGTTTTTTACCAAACTATCAGCAGATGAACAACATTCCAATAACATTTGGAGAATAGTGGCACAAGAGAATTTTCTGCATTTCTCACAAAGCCACTGCAGACCATTTGGCATAGATTGGCATGGATTGTATGACGACAATCTTTGATTTATGATTTCGATCAGCAATTAGATAAAATAATTCACACAATCAAGTGTTATTATTAATTATTAGAGCATAATTAATATTCAAATTAGTAAAATTATACTGAGAGCTCACGAATTTACAAGTTGATGGTTCAGAGTTGCCAACTAGAGATGAAATTTACAATCTTAACAGTTTCATTGAGAACTTCTTGAAGTGTTTGTGGAATCTGTTTAAGACCAAGAGCATGAATATGAAGACTACAATGGTTACTTTTAATGTCTGGAACTCTTTGCGTGCTATTAAGCCCTCTGCAACTCCAACCATGACCTTAGCTCCATCAGTGCATATACCTATGATGGCATAAATTCCAAGAAATCGAACGATTTTAAAAATAGGCATCAACTAAATTAAATATTTCTTGACCTGTTGTTTGAGTTGGCTTGCAAATTTTTGCACGATTTGGTTTACTCAAAATTTTTATAAACCATTTTTTTTTTTAAATAATATTTAACATTTCATAGCCATCTCCTACGTTTTCGAACAGAACACCTGAGGCATCTCACGGAACCTTAGGGTTCCGCGGAACACAGTCTGAAGAACGCTGCTACTTTATCTTACTTGAACACAAAAATAAAAGAAGCAGAGTATGTTTCTGAACCAGCGACAGTTACTTTGGGTGTACTGCAGGGTGCAGTTTTGGGTACACTTCTTTTCATAATTAACATAAACGACATGGAAAAGGTTTTACATAAATCGAAGATATGCATGTTCGCCGATGATGCCCTATTGTATGTGACAGGTGACTCTTCTGAAGAATGCATTAGTCAACTAAACTCAGATTTAGAAAACTTTGGAAGTACCTTAAATTTAACAAACTTATACTTAATACAAATAAAGCAAAGGCCATTATAAATAATAGTGGCTCTAGCAATAAATAAAATTATCGTAAACGGTGAAGAAATTGAATATGTAAAAGAAATTAAATACTTTGGTATTATGCTAGATACTCAGTTGAGATTTGATGTACATATTAACTACATATGCAAGAAGATAGCAAAAAAAATGGATTTTTTCAAAGAATACGCAAAAAATATCAATTAGTAGTGCAACACAAATATATGATGTCATGATTAAACCACATTTAGAATATTGTTTAACCATTTTGTTTTTAGGACCATTGCAAATGATGAAAAGACTACAGAAACTGCAAAATAGAAGAATGAGATGTATATTAAGATGCGGTTTTCTAACACATATAAGGTATATGTTGGATATTTTAAACTGGCTGTCGATTAACCAAAGAACTTTGATGAATATGATATCTCTATATATATAAAAATTACGTGTATGTTCGTGATGGCTAAACTCAAAAACTACTGCACCGATTTTGACCAATCTTTATGTACATGCTCTATGGGGCGTGAGGAGTGTTTCTGTGTAGTTTGAAGTTCGTCCGACAGATGGCCCAATATTTAGTTTTTTTGTGTTTTTGCACCGTAACTCAAGAACTACTGCACGGATTTTGACCAAACTTTATGCACGTGCTCTATGGGGCTTGAGGAGTGTTTCTGTGTAGTTTGAAGTTCGTCCGACAGATGGCGTAATATTTAGTTTCTTTTTGTTTTTGCACAGTAACTCAAGAACAACTGCACCAGTTTTGACCAAACTTTAATTAATATCTAAATACTTTTTATTTTATCACTATAGGGGTAGCGAAGCACACCGGGTTCAGCTAGTTATTTATATTTAAAATAAAACATAATTTGCTCCCAAAATATTTAGGTTGTCAGATGGTTTATGTTCAGAGTAGGGTACTTTCCAGTTTATGGCATAAAGGTTTAAATTTATTTAACAATTTACCCAATAGCTTGAAAAATGAGGCTAATAGCAATATATTTAAGAGAAAATTTATCATTTTTATAAAAAATAATTATAACTAGGAAAACAAATAGCTTAAAAAGCTAAATAAATGAGTAAATAAATAAAATAAAACAAATTAAAAATCTCTCATTTTATGTACATTTTAGTTCACAGTTATTTTCAAGATATACAGTGAAATTTTTCTCATTAAAAACATTTTCGTATTCATATATATGCTCAGTTTCGGTTTTAGTGTTGAAACACTAGTATAACCCATCCCGATCAAAATATTCGAATTTCCTTCAAAGAACTTATAGCTTAATCAACAGTAAGCAAATTAAGTTTTTAGGTCTTTTAACTGAATCTGGCAATCGGATAAGAAAAACAAATACTTATTTAAATGGTTATATCGCACACTAAATACCAAACAGGCAAAACTCAAAATTTTTAAATTTCTAGGTGAAGCAGCAAAACAATTTTATTTTAATTTTTTTTCTTTTTGAAGGAACTATAGAGAAAGAAGATGTGTAAAAAATTAATTTTATGTGTTACAGTCAAAGTTATAGTTTTTCATTAAAAAGTAAAAATTTGAAAATTTTGAGTTGTGACTGTTTTGTATTTAGTGTGTGATATATGCTTTTAACGCGATGTTTACATATGGTTTCTTAAAAGTATTCTTTCGATTTATTTGATGCGGGAATCAACTGTCTTTCCTTTCCATAAATCGAATGCAGAGGTGCGTACATAATGGAAGAGTAGTAAAATAGTTTGTGAATAGCTTGCATTGCCTGCAAATCTACTTGTTCCTGGGACGTATTAACTACTTACCAACGCCACGTTAATGCATATTACAAGCATTGGACAAACATTTCACGTATTCCCCAGTTGCAAGACGCAATGCAACTTCAAGTCGTAGTCGAGGAGTGTATTGTAGTATCATGTTGCTAACAACAACGCACAGTGTCGCCGCTACATATAAGCCGCGGACAAAAATGGAAGGAGTTGCCGCAGGATTATGAAATTTCGTGGAAATAAGTTTTACGACAAGAGAACTATTCACGCAAAATTTCCTTGAAATGGGAACCGAAATCGGTAATCTGGTATATTACCCCAAAAAATTATCCCAGATCAATGGGTATCCCAGATCTTAAGTTTTAAGCTGCATTAGCCAAACTTTACGGGAAAATGTTGAGAAAGCTTCCATTTAAATCATGTTGAAATAAAAACTAGTAAGGAATGGAGCTTCGGCAGGGTATTCGGCCGTATTGAAGTATGTTCGAAGTCTTTAGCTGTCTATAAAATGTTTATGTATAATCTGCAAAATATTTGTGTCATATGCCTAATTTTATTTTACCCTTAGTTGCCAGAAAGAGTAATGTGTAGACTTCTCATTGTGCTAAAGAATATACTATCGCTAACTAATTAGAAACACTTATGTTATAGTAATATTTTAAAATATTTAATTAATAAAATCCACTTTGTTTTGAACAGTGTGTATTGTAACATATTATTTGGGTATCCCATTTTTAAATAAACATAGAAAACTGAAACTATTCAAAAATGTTTAATAAATGTAAGCTTATTTAGAAAATTTGTTAAATTTTGTCGGGACATTTAATTAGAAATGAAACGAATGTCATAGAAAATAGAAATGTTTTTCTGCTTTTATGTACATATTTTGTTATCAATATTTAGTAGAATAATTTTTCTGTTTGATGACGGCTTAGCATCTGCGTTGCATGGACTATTAGGGTGGTTTTTTGAAAAATCGAGTTTAATTTTCGCAGCTTAAGGACCCTAGGACCCATCTCTATAAGTTTAAAAAAAAAAATCGGTGAGGGTTTAGAAGTCGCGCTTTTTGATTTTAGTTTTAACCTACGATTTGTATGAGACAAATCCATTTTAAGGGTTTATGGAAAATAGAAGCCCTAAATATAATGAAATTTAATTAAAAAAATAAGTATTTACTATTTTCTTATATTCTTGATTCATACGAAAAATTTTATAATTATTCGGTTATTATTGACTGATCTATGACATAATTCTCGAAGCTATCTAAAGAAATTATTACTTTTTCTCAAAAATATTTGGTTAAATCTTCATACTTTTTTTTAATTCCAGTTATATGACTCTTGTTCTAAAATTCAGACAAAGATAATTTAAGGCAATATAAATGCAGAGTTTTTTGGATTAAATGGTATGTTGTACCATTACACTGTGTACAAGCAGTGTTTTTAGTATTGCATGTTTTTTTTTAAGTAATACAAGTTTTTTAACTTAACATGTGATTTACTGTCACTGGCAAAAATACAGGTTGTGTCTCGTACATTCTTATCACTTTTGGATCGTCCATCGTTTTTCTTCTACACCACATCACACTAAGTTACGCTAAGTTAAGTGAAGTTTTACGTTCGGCCAAATGCAGGCTAAGCTTAATGTAATGAAATTACCAAGAAATCCAAAATTATTGCATTTTTCCCATACAATTTTTTGCATTTTGTCTAAAACATGCTCTAGAACATTACCCATAACTCTTGTGTTTGTGAGTTTTCACAAACCAAACTTTAGGAGAATATTTGAAAAGCATTATTTAAGCATACAAGAAAAATTAAATACGGTAAAAAAATTTATTTTTCTATTTTTTTAACAAACTTTTATTTATGGTTTTTTAGGTTATACAGTCTTATTTTTATATAACAGCTTTTTTTTCTTCCTACGACTTTTAATAAAAAATCTGACGCTTTATCATGTGAAATATATGTATGAAGAATATTGCATATTTTATTATGAAATTAACGATCTATTTTGAAATCTTGAGTACTAAACTGTGAATTTGCATAACATTTCAGAGTCACATTGGGGGGCATGGCATGTTTGCAACTGAAAAGAAATTGTGAAATCCCTTAAAACCTAAATTAATAAGATTCCTGTCTATAATTCTGTATACTGAGTTTTATTAAATTCCAACAAAAAATATTTTTTTATTTTTGTCAGCACCCACGACACTGTGCAACGTTGTTAGAGAGTATGGACGATTTAAATACTTTTTAATAAACATTTTAAGCAACAGGTTTTTTCCTTGTGAAAATAAACTCTACATGGCGTCGAAAAATTGTAGGCAATATAATAAAAATAAAATGTGCAAAGTTTCCTCTGCTTTCAAATAAGACTTGAAGTCGGAATAGCGAAATTGGCAAAATGCCTTTTAAAGAAGGATGTTTTTATGTATTTCTTGTCAGCCGATTGCTGCACAAGTGCGCCGATGAAATATTATTATTATTGATGATGTCTGTACTAAATGAGCTGTCAATAGTTGTCACTACAAGATGTCACAATCGAAAATGATTTGTGTGACATCTCAGCCATAAAAGATAGATGTAGTAATGAGTTATTTCGAAGGATCAGCTGCAGGTAGGCATAAATTTCGATCAGCAGTAAATAGAAGAGGATTTCGGAATAGTGCAACTACTTAACAAGATATGTGCTAAGTTCATAAATTTAAAAATATTCAACAAAGAACTAATTCACACTCAATATGGGAATGAAGTTAGTAATGATGACATAACCTACACCAACATACCACGGATCGTGTCCGAAGAAAGTTTGTCACATTTCGAGCTACATCAAAAATGAAGTCAGCCACAACAGAAAGCATGAAATTCGTGCGGTCAGCTTACAAATTAATCCACTGACCCCTATCTAAAGTAATGCTAAGAAAATTGTAATGAAAGTAAATTTATAACGATTTTACACCAAAATTACAAACAAAAAAAAAAACAATTGGTAGGTTCCAATAAAAACATGACTGAAAGAGTCACGCTTTTGAGTAGTTGGAACTATAAGTAGGTTTAGGAAACTAAGTTTTCTTTAAAGTAATGCGAACAGTTGTCGTTGAGCTTTAAGCATGGAAAGTTATATTATAAATTTGGTGTACTTAAGTGTTCTTTTTACGAGTTCTTTGGCGGATGTGGCGCACTTTTTTTCACCAGAATTTGGATTCTTTCCACATCATGCTCAAAACTACCATTCACAACAACAACATTTCCTGCAAGGACTACAGCCACCACAACACTCATTGCTCAGTTTATATGGGCCACCATCAAATCAAAATCCTACTCAAGGATATCCGAATCCCGTAACTTCTACACCATCTCCTGTTGCTCCATTTTTTACAAGTACCACAACGGAATATATTCTGCCCGAAATAATTGAAAATCGTAGAGTCAAGGACCGCAATCATTTTATACCATTGAGTAATCAATATCTGCCACCTCTGGGGGAACGTCCTAATAATGAAAACCAGAAACCGCAAGCACCAACTCTTGGGTACGTGCCAGCAACTACGTACCAACGAGGCTCTACAATAGCAGATCCTAATCTTTTTTATTTTGCTTTCAGCGACGATAACTTCGTGGCAAATGAAGCCGCCTACTACTATCCACCACCTCCATCTAAGCCAACAACAACGACAACGGAACGTCCCAACCCAATTGTTGTAATGGATTCATCAGAAGTCTTACCACCTAATCAAGGTCCACAAGGCTATGATTACAATGCGCCGCCATTAGTTATTGTGACCCCAGTTCGACCTTCTACCCCAGCGCCTGCTTATCTACCGCCATCTGAAATACTTCCACAAGGTGAGGCTGTAGTTGTTGAGAGCACGAGTGGGTCAGCACTGCGTGTTCGTGTCCAGGAAATGCGTTGCCTGCAGAGCTCGGGCGGCTACTTGAAAACAGTACTAAAGGTGGACAGTTTTATAGGTGCAACACCTAGCGTTGACAATGACTCGAATGATAAACGCTGTGAACTGCAGCTGCAGCGTAGCTTTGTTGTGGTCGATATCGCAGCAGAGGATTTTCAGAAATGTGGCGTGCATCTTTGTGGAACGGATCTTTGTCTGAGATTGCGTTTTCCTACAATACGCGGCATGCGCACCGGTGCAGATGCGATATTGACCTTGCATTGCAGGACACAGGATCGAATAGCAGTCAAGACGCATGACCTAAAAATGGGCATGTCAAATGAAGTGTAAGTAAAGTGGTTCACTTTTTTTGATCATTCAAGGACTGTTTTTAGAACACATAATTTAAACACTTCAATCACAACAATTTAGACAAGCTCGCAGCCTTGGAACATATGCTCGCGGTGGCAGCCAAAACCCATTCCGTACGCATATAGAACTATTGCGAAAATCAAACAATGGTTTTACGCGACTCTTGGAGTCAAATGGCGCTGTACAGCTTGGTGAGGAGCTTTTGCTGCGTGCTCACGTCTTAGTGGGAGACGGTAAGCTTTTCAAAGTTTACATTTTAATGTATGTAATTTATTCTTAAGTTCTCCTCTACTCCTGAAGGTTGGAATTATACCAAGTTAAGTGATGTCAGCTTGCAAAGAGTCTCGCCATCAGGTGAACTGCTTAACTCTGCACAGCTAATTTCGACACGTGGTTGCATCAACACAGCCATGAAAGCAATATGTGAGCACGCTCCCGTCTTTGATCCTCCTCTTGGCCATAAACTAGCATTCAAAGCTGTCATGTTTAAGGGCATGCGCAGCGGAGACGAGTTGGTGATGTCTATGCGCATTACTGGCTGCTTGGAGCATCAAGATTGCCAAGTGAGTGCTCAGGAATGCAATGCTGTGTATGTAGGGCGTCGCAGACGCAATGCCGCTGAAATGCAGAGCGTTGTGAATAATTCAGAAATTTCTGAGGTATCGCGCATATCCTTTAAAGTGCTTACAAAACCAGAAGATGAGGTAACGGAAGATGCCAATAAAGCACCTAAGCATCCCATTCTTCAGCAACGTTGGATTATTTTATGCAGCACTATAGTATTTGTGACCTCGTTGTGTGGACTTGGTTTGTTTGCAGCTTTAAAACTTAAAAAATAAAACTTTTGTAGATTTTGTTGCCACAAAGAATTTAAAACAGAAACGATTTTTTTTTGGTAATATAATTTAAAATATCCCAAGTACAAATTAATTTCAAATAAATCAAATATATTTTATAACAAAGTAAAATTGGCGACATGTACAGGGTCCGCCAAATAACTTTTTTTTGTTTTGAAAATGCAAAAAAAAAACTACTGAATATTTTCTCAAATTTCTTTTTTTATTTGAATGTACAATCCTTCCGGTAAATAATGGAAAATAATTTCATTCAAATGGCTGCCTCGGCTGGCCATGCAGTAGCCTACACGATCGTTCCAATTTTTAAGCACATTATCGATTGTGTGCAGCTGTATTTCACCAATGGCTTCACGAATATTGTCCTTTAAACCGTCAATTGTCTCTGGCTTGTCGGCGTAACACTTATCTTTGAGGGCACCCCACAAATAATAGTCCAACGGTGTCAAATCCACCTCGGAGGCCAAACGACATCAGCTCTGCGGCTGATAATGCGATCTTCAAAAATAGGGCGCAAAACATCGAGTGTAGCTTCGGCTGTGTGGCACGTAGCGCCGTCCTGTTGAAACCAAATGTTGACAATATCCTCCTCTTCAATTTTTGTGAACAAAAATTCGTTCGACATGGCCCGATAACGATGGCCATTGACTGTAACGGCCACTCCTTGCTCGAAGAAAAATGGCCCAATTATGCCTCTGGACCAAAATCCACACCAAACAGTGACTCGTTTGTATTATGCGTATTATGATAATATTGGTATTGCTCAATTATGTATGGAACAAAATATCGGCCAAATGACCGCCGCGACCTCGGCGGCACACCTCCATCCGATGCACTATGGTCCAGATAAGATTTTTTTTGGCATAAAGTCGTAGGAGTGAGATATTCGTTTGAAACTTTGCACATATACTTTTGGTACTATAGGCATTATTATTTACCAAATTGGTTGATATCGAGTGAGAGCCTCACCCACAAACCATATACGGAAAAATTTTAAATAAATAAAACATCAAAATATTACAGAAAAATTTAAATATTGTGTGTAGATTTATTTACTGGTTAGATTTAACTATGGAGTAGCTGAAACCAAAAAAACTAAGTTGAATTATATATAAAAACACATATGTATGTATTTTCATACATTTTTAATAAATATATAAATTCAAACCCTGATTGATGTTTTTAATAAACTGACATCATTGATCATTGATTTAATTCAGCATGATTTTTTCTGTGTTATTATTATTTTCACATTATTACATTATTCTATAGAAAAGAATTATTATGATTATAGAATACTTATTATTTAATATAAGTATGGTATTTTTACATTTAAAGTTATATAAAATCATCAACATTTAAGTCAAACGAGTATATTTCCAAGTCTGCCTGCGACTCCTCAGAGTCTGTACTATCTGCTACAGTATCAGATAGAATCTCATGTGGTGTAAAATGTATTTGATTATGAGCATATACCTCTTTTGGTGCTTCTAAAAGCGCTAAAACATCATGCGGTAGTTTATCTTTTTTTCGACCTTTTTCTCTAGCAGAGAAACATAAGGAGGAAAGTAGTGGGTCTGAAGAATCCATTGCTCTATCGAAAACGTCATTCATAGTATTTGTTCGATTATTTTTTCTTGCATGTTATTCGATCTCTTTTGTACAATTTCTTTCGAGCTTCTGAAGCGTTTCGCCAAAAGAACCAACCGGAAGTAAAAAATTTGACATTATTTGTGAAGCATGTACCAACATTTTATGCACTGTTGCTGACATTGGATACCAACTATACTTTTGCATATACAACAAAGCCGTCTTTTCGCAAAAGCTTTCAAATTTTAAAGGATTTATAGGAAGTTCGCAAGAAATAGAAATCAATATAATATGAAAATTATGCATAATTTCCATATCTATTTGCGTTATTGAGGAAAACAATTCTAAATTTCCAAATGCTCTCCTTGCCGTATTACCGTCATTTGAAGTTCCACTTCCATTTGGTTTAGGTTTATCAACATGAAGACCCATTTCTTCCCAAAATCGTCTTTGTAGCTCAAATGTACGAAGCTTCGACGCATCTTTCTCTGCTTCTCTTATTTGCCACTTATTTAAACCAATTCTATATGAAATATGTAACACAAATTCAAAAAAGCGGATCCATGCGTGTAGAGGGCTTACGCCATACCCCAGTGCATTTGGTTTAAAAATATCGGATTTTATATTTTTAGTTGATAAAAACTGTTTTGGTGTTGCACGACAGATCGGACAGGTTTGAGTGGAATTGATATTCGTCAAAATATTTAAAACTTTTCCATCAATTTCGTAACTGACAGTTATCTTTTTTCCTGTTTTAGTGCAGTATTCAAATGCATTTAGGTCGAGTATTTCCAAATCTTACTTATCTTTTTCTTGCAAAATGTGGGCCTTTGACTCTTTTGCAAATTGCATTCTTAGTGGTCTACAAAACCTTATGGACTGTGTACAACGATTAAGCCAAATAGTTCGTCCGGAGTAATCCGTCAATTTTATTGGTATGACTGTTGTAACAAAAAGCGACTGATCAAAGAGTTCTGGTGTATTATTTTGAAATCTTTCTTTAAACATACTCTGTCCTGTCGTTCCATTAAAGCCATAACTGCTTATTAAACGACATTATTTATGCCTTCGAACTGATCCAGAACATCATTCTGCATCAACATGATTCTTTTAGCTGTATGATTTAAAAGATTCTGTAAAGGAACTTCGGCCAAAGATTCCGATACGTTTTTTCCATCAAGTCGACAAATTAACTTACATTTAATAATTTCATTATAGCTCGGATATATATCACAGTTTCTTTCTTTATTGAGTAACCTCATATTGGTATATTGCCTTTTACTTAAATCGTTTTCAAGTAAAAATGATAAGGCTTCTTCAGGAGAAAGCGGGACTGGTTTACTTTGAACTGAGCTTAGTAATTTTCTAACTTTATTTGGACGTGTTGGAGAAGACGTACTTCTTTTTAAAATAAATGCAAATTTTTTGTCAGATTTTTTGGCTGCGATTGAAGTGGCGTGAACCATTAGATCAACATTATGATTTTGTTGCGATGAGAGATCAGTTGCTAATGTTGTTTTTAGGCGGTCTTTTGCCTATGTATAGCTTAGTTTGGGTCTTCCCATTTTACTTGTACATGGCTTTGCATAATCGGTTTGATTTATTGTTATGAGAAAGTTAGCTGAAACCCTCACGGTATTTCTCTTAGAGCCTAGTGATTATTCTATTACAATTCGCTAATTTTTGGTTAATATAGCCACACAAATTTTGAATTTTTTTTTAATTTCGTCTTTTTTTTCAATACTGAATTCGTTTTTATTTATTTTTTGAAGAACCCAATTGAATACAGTATCCGAATTACGATTGCTTTCTACCCAAACTTTAAGAATTTGTTCGTGTTGAAATACGAATGTTTCTGAAAATGTCGGATATTTCAAATTCGGGCAAACACGGTCCAAAGTTTAACGTACCACGTTAAAGTATACACTATCACCTTTCACCTGATATACATATTATGAACAATCTAAATAGCTTTAACTCCACGAAACACAAACACAATTTCTAGTTTTTTGCAGAAAAGGGACTTACACAAAACACGTTATTATAAAAACAACCCTGCAGCGACCTGGTAGACAATATTCACCGTGCACTATTTTTGTGCTAGTACTTAAAGGTTATATACGAACTAGTTATCTATCGTACCCTAGTAGACAAAAACGCGCTAGTAAATTCGATTAGAGAAAGTGAAAGAAAGCTATTTAGCGAGCTGCGCGTATAAACATATATCCATGCCGGTTTGGCTTCAACTTGAATTTTGTTGTTTTCTTCTTTTTGCCGGAATTTCTTTTATTTTGTTAAAAAGTGTTAAATATACCGAAATATAATTGAATAAAATAAAGTTAGGCCAGAAAAACCAAAATAAAAAATTAAATAGATGACTCAATGGAGATAAATGACTCAATGGAGATGGAGTGTGTGTTTAATTGGTAACTGCATGCAGACAACCTACTGCAGTCCCAAGAGTTTGTTGTGTTGTTTGTTATACTATAAATATGTAAATGTGTTTATATGTATATTTATATTAAAATAAATATTAAATATATTAATATATTAAATTAAATTTAAATTTTCTTAATGTGTTTGAAAAACAATGTCGAATATCAATCCCGAGAGACCCAAACTTAGAAATGGTGCGATATCTGCCCCAAGGCACTAGTGCAATAAATTTCCCAATGAACCAGTTCTTGCACTAGTACGCGTTGATGCAGGGGGTGAAAATTGACCCTTTTCGTAGGACAAGCCCATGTTAAATGCGACAGTCAAAAGCATTGCTTGGAGATAGGCGAGGTACTAGTAGCTGTCTTCTTAGTACTAGTGAATTCACTATTTTTGTACCAGTTCTTGACGCTGCAGGGAATAAACAAAAACAAAGTTTTTTAAATTTTACTTATTTAAACACCTTGATTAATTTTATCCCTTACTAATTTTATAAATTTTAAGCAATTTGTTGATGCACACACGATTTTTGTTTATCACTTGTTTCCTCAGCTGCTTACAATAATATTGGCTATTTTTTGGCGCCAACTTTGACAGCTCGTATAAAACACAGCATTGCCACCTGAAAATTTTTTTTTTTTAATTTATAATCTCTGAAGCCTTTTAAATTAGCGTGTATACATATTTTGTCAAAACCTTGTAGAAAAGTTTTGGACTTTATGCCAAAAAAATTAACATCTGGACCATTGTGCGATGGTCCAAATTTTCGATGACGCTGAGGCATAAGTGAGGTTCTATGCCGTTAATGTGCAGAATTATCTCATCCTTTAGCTCTTGAATTGCTGCTGGCTTATCGACTTACACCTTTTCTTTCAAATAACCTCAAAGAAAGAAGTCCAACGGTGTCAAATCATATGATCTTGGCGGCCAATTGACATCGCCACCACGTGAGATAACACGGCCATTGAATTTGTCGCGCAAAAGAGCCATTGTTTCGTTAGCTGTGTGGCAAGTGGCAACGTCCTGTTGAAACCACATATCGTCCACATTCATATCTTCCAATTGGGCCATAAAAAGTTCGATATCATCTCACGATAGCTAACACCATTCACAGTAACTGCCTGACCGGCCTCATTTTGGAAAAAATACGGCCCGATGATGACGCCAGCCCATAAACCGCACCAAACAGTCACTCTTTGTGGGTGCATTGGTTTTTCGACAATCACTTTTGGATTATCATTCGCTCAAATGCGGCAATTCTGCTTATTGACGAATACACTGAGGGGAAAATGTGCCTCATCACTGAAGATGATTTTCTTCGAAAATTGATCATCCACTGTTGCCATTTCTTGCCACCATTCTGACCATTGACGACGCTTGAAATGGTCAAGAGACTTTAGTTCTTGAGTCAATTGCACCTTGTAAGCGTGTAAATGCAAGTCTTTATGCATAATGTTCATCAACGACGAGCGTGAGAGGTGCAATTGTTGGGCACGACGACGAGTTGAGGTGGACGGCTGTTCAGCCACACTATCACGAAGAGCAGCAATATTTTCTGCAGTACGAGCATGCACTGGTGTTTTCACATCTCCTACAGACCCGGTTTGCTCAAATTTTTGCACGATTTTTCCGAGTGTACGCACATTTGGACGATTAAATTGACCGAAAAAATCACGAAGTGCACTATATGCATTTTGATTTGAACGCCCATTTTCATAATAAGCCTGAATAACTTTAACGCGTTGCTCGATTGTGTATCTGTCCATGGTTCAAATTGAGTAAGTCTGAAATTGAGAAATGTCAAATGAAATGGGGAAAAAAACTTGACGTTTAGGTGTGGTTCACATTCAACATCGGCCCTTAAAATTTATCCACCCTTTACAATGTTGATGTAAGCACTTGTTGGTCTGGTTGATCCTCACTGGGAGGAAAATTCATGTTTGAACTCTCCTACTCATATGATATTTACACAAATACATGAAATATAGAGCCAACATTCGATGTTTCTGTTCGCTTTGCCCATGGTAATATGTGTAAGGTTTTGTTTAAGCTCAGTATGATGTAAAAATGAAAACAAAATTCTCAAAGAAGTACATTTGGGCTATTCACAGTTTAAACGTAAATTAACAAAGCGCATTTAAAGCATTTGTTATTTTTACAACTGTGAGCACCTCAGTGTGTGTTTGCCGTATTCAATGATTTTGCAACCCTGTTATATATGCTGTAGATAGGGAGGGATGCTGTAGAAGAGACACAAAAAACACGTCCAAGGGCTAGTTTTATTTACGCGTGTTTGCGTATTTGCGTTTGCATGCAAAACAACAACAAAGAAAATTCGCTTCCGTAAGTGGGCGTAAAAATAACATATCGTAAATTAAACAGGCCTGCGTACATTAACTGTGAATAGCCCAATTGAGTTTTTTGAAAGCGAACAGGCAGCGAAATTTTTTTTCACAACATCGAACATGTTTCACATGTGAACATCGAAGTTCACAACCATGTTTGGAGAGTTAAAATTTAAAAATATCGCTGGCAATTACATGCCCGTATATTGAATTGCCTCGAAAATTTGACATTCTACAATAAATACGTAAGCAGTAAGTGTGTGTGTTGGTGTTGAACTTGCTATCCAACAAATTTATTCAGTTTATTAATGTGTAGTCTTGCCTATTATAGGATATAAAATTACAGCAATAAAAATATGAATCTGTCAACCAGAACAGTTAATCCTTTTTCTATACACGAAAATTTTGACTCTACACTAAATTTCCGCGTGTAGAATTGTATGACCAAAAATGTTCGTATCTACAGCATACTAAGCTTTACCCCACGTCTCGACAGGCAATTTTTCAATGCTTAACATTGAAATTTTAGCAATCATTGCCAATGGAGACCGCTTAATTGCCATATTTGACAATCTATGGCTTGCAATATTCCATCAAGTTGCTATTTTTAATTTTCTGCGAGTTTCGAAGGGCTACAATAAACTGGAGTAGTGTGCTACAAATATAAATAGTTTACGAATTTATAAAGGCAGTTGTACTCGTATAGTAAATTTATATAGTAATTGCATAACATTAAAAGCCCACCTTCGATCATTGCCAATGTCTTGCAATGAAATTTGACCGTTGTTATGAAATGAAAAATGGCTTGTCGAGACGTGGGGTTAAGGACAAAATCGATCGATCGCATTTGTTCCTGTATATGATACAATCTATGTACTGAGTGTTGTTTAACGCAAGAGGGCATTGCCAGTTAAAAAAAGTGACTGAAATCGGTTAATGAACACAAACTTTGAAACTCAACGAAATAATTGAAATGGTGTATCATTTGGACCTATTCGGCACAATCTGTTATGAAAAAATTCTGTTATTCTGTTATGATTCCCATACAAATTTTTGAGCTGTCAAAAAATCTGTTACGAGACTTAAATTCGTATTCTGCACGACGATCTTTTATGAAATCTGTTATGAATCATAGCAGATTTTTCGAACTTTCAAAAAATGTTTTACAAAATCTTAAATTCGTATTCGGCATGACAAAATCTGCTATGAAATCTGTTATGAATGATAACAGAATAACAGATACATTTTTCTATCTTTTATCGTAACAAATTTTTATAAAGTGAACATTTTTAACGGAAAATGAATGTTTAACATTTATACACCAAAATCAGCACCTATTTTAATAACTACACAAAAAAAAAACCACCTAGATTATTTTTACACAAACATGCACATGCATATGTTAAGAATATAAAGCGAAAGAAAATTGTTTAAATAAGGCATTTTATTCAATTGAAATCAGTTGTTTGATTTAAACTTCTTTCTAACCCAGCAGCACTTATGTACCAACTAGTAATTTACTAAATAAACTATTCAGAGCGGGCATAATTTATAATTGCTTAAAAAAGGAGATTCAAAAGAACATACCTATTTTTATATTGATGGAAATATAGCCAAAAAAAAACAGTTATTGCGTGCCAACTTAAACGTTTGGCACAATAATGTAGGTTTAGACTTAAGTACAAAATATAAAAGTAATTATTAAAATGCTTGCAGGTATTTTGCAAATACTTGCTTCGCGTTACACATCAGTCTCCACTTGATTGCCAATTCCACAATTTAGTCAAATGCAACCTTTCCGGCAAATTATGTCAGCGAAGATATCTCGCTTGGATTGTGGTCAGATGGTAAATTGCTGGATTCCATTTCTTCATTAGCAGATTTGTCCGCTATTTGCTCCTCCATATTTGTTAAAATGCTGCGTTGGCGTAGGAAAACGTGAACTTTTCTACACCTAGAAAGGATCAAATGCGCCGAAGCCAACAAGAAAAAGCAAACAAGCTAAAAAAATTTATTGACAGCAATCAGCTGTTTGATAACAGAAGTTAACGGAATTGTAAGTGAACGGAACAGGATGCCATAAAAGTTCGAAATGCTGAATACCGATTTTAACAGATCTTTTATGGCCGACATCTTTTATGATTGATAACAGAAAATGCGTAACAGAATAACAGATTTCGCCGAATAGGCCCAATTGTTTCGGCGGCCGTGGCGCAGTGGGTACCTGACACAGAAAGTTTTTCAATTGAATTAATTTTTCTGTTCGGCCGTCACCTCTCTGCAGACAATGGTAAGCCCAGAGAGTAAAAACTGCCATGAAAAGTTTCTTGACAACATAAGCCGTTCGGAGTCGGCATAAAACATTTAGATTCAGTTCTCGATCATTTGTGTTCAAACATTTCACAACACGCACAACACAATTGAAATCATAAGAATCTCGGTCAAAATTACTTTCATGGGCTGAAATGGCCATTTGGTTTTTTGAAGCGAAGCTTTTTACTCCTCGTTCTGTGATTTGCTTGGAGTGAAATTTGAAAAATTTTCGACAGATTTTTTCTTGGAAATTTTATGGTGTCTTTGTTGCTAGTGCTTATTGCAACAAGAAAATTTAATACTTAAATATTAAAAACTAAAAATATTTTTCGGCCTGGTCGTGGGGATCGAACCCACGTCCTCTTAAACGAAAGTCCAACGCAATATCACTAGGCCACAATGACTTATTAAAACAAGTTGTTAATTCAATGCTAATTATAACAGAAGCTATGCTGCAGTAGATCGTCACCATCTATCAATAGATAGAGGATTGTGTATTTGCTGTGCTACAACTATCAAAAATTTGCTTTTATTTGCCACAAGGTGTCTCCAGCATCGGTTTGTTTGTATTGTGAATGCGTTTGTGGTGCTGTTGGCATAAAGTGTAAATTATGATCTAGAGATTGCATGAACTCTCCTAAAACTCTGGAATGTGTTAACAGAGTTACTTTACTTAAAAGCGTTAAGGAAAAAACTCTGTTAACCTCTGTTAACACATGCCAGAGATTTAGTAGAGTTGATGCAATCTCTAGATAATAATTCACACTCTATGCTGTTGGTACGAAGAAAATTAGCAATGCCCACAAGTGCGTTGACAAGTGCGCTTTTAAGTGTCAAAAAATAGATGATATCAATAAATATGGAATTTTAATGTTGCTTTAAATTTTTGAATTTAAGTTCTTTAAAAAAAACATTAAATAATCAAATCTACACACAGAAAAATACCTACGGCGTTTTGCCTAAAACGACTTGGTTAACTATTTTTGTATGAAGCCTAAGAAATTTGTGCAAATTTCGTAAGTTTTTTGTCAACTTGGTCATGCCAACATTGTATTTAATGCCAAAAAGTAATAAATGGGCAAAAGCAAATTGGGGTTCTAACAATCTTTTCTCTCATTGCTGCTCTTTCTGTCATACGCGGTCATTATTTGCTTTCCTTTTCTTATCATTTGTACCAACGTGCATGTATTTCGCAGCAATTTATTCCTTACACTGACGAAGCAAGTAAAACATAAAGCTGAATAGTGTACAGCAGCGGGAACCACGCAAGACTAGTGATGAGTTGATATGAAGTAACAATTAAGTTGATTAAAAAATGAAAAATAAAAATCTGAAAAAGGTGTAAAACAAAGCTGAAAAGATAAAAAACCAAACAAATCCTAAGAGAACAACGCAAGCGCTTTTTGCAAAGGGCTTAGGAAATCTTCACTAGTAGTATAAGTATAACATACCCAAGTTTCTTTTTTAATATTGCCTTAAATTTACAGCAACCCATTTTAGCAGAAGGCTTTCAAAAGAACACACAAGTTCTAGCATAAATTTCCTAATGGCAAAATAATGCGATTGCCTAAATTCCCTTTGTTGTATTAAAAAAATACTTAGATAACCTATTCTGGCCGAAGGTCTTAGGCAAATTATACCCGAAAATTTTATAATTTCAAATGTTTCCTCTGTGTGTATGAAACTGTGAAAAAGCTTCGGTTCTCTCGTGTGTCCAACGACGCACCTGTATTTTTTTTCGACAAATTGACACCAGAAGTGTGAAATAGTGTTAAGAAAGTTTCTCTCAAAATAAGAAAATCGCAAGAAAAAATATCTGAAATAAAGGAAAACTTCCGAGGTATGAATAAAAAACAATCATCATGATTTGCAGGTCAAATCGTGCATTTGCTTCGGTAGCCTAGCGATCTAGACCAACCTAGATTGCTAGTTAAGATAGCCGCGGCTCAGACAATCATTTTTTTTAATTTTTTTTTAAATAAAAAATATGTGGCACAAGTTTTTTTTTATGATAGAAATTTGTTTTCTATTCTAATAATGTTCTATTCTATTATGTATCATTCTATTTTATTCTAATGTTTAACATTTAATTTCTATTGTAATTGTTAAGTGTTGAAAACTTTGTTAGGAGTTTTATAACTTCTCCCAAAGCTGAGGCTCGAATTGTTGCATAGAACTTTTCAGTTAAACGATTTTCCATTGATCTATTGCTTCAGTACCCCAGCTGTCCAAGCGAACCGATTACTAGTTAACAGGTCCGCGGTTCAAATCCGGACTCAGAAGTTTTTTTTACTTTTTTTTTTTAAAAATATGTTACACAAGGTTTTCTAAGATGGATAGTATTCGGTTCTTAATACAGGGATTAAACTATTCTTTTAAAGTAATCATCTGTTAAACTAATACTTCCCCAAATTTTAGAAAGCACTGCTGTACATTGTTGCAAGCAGTAGACTTGATATAAAGATAGTTTTTCTTCTTATTATTTATACTTTTATACAATTTCTGGAAATATTAACACTTATCATAGCCATCTTTATCTCTTATTTTTAAGTAAAAACTTGTCTTCAAAACAAAAAACTATTTTTATAACGCTTCTCGAAATCAATTAAATATCACCTCATTAAACCATGAAAAAATGTCTTCTTTTTAGGAGGAACCTCTATAAAATATAGAAAAATCTATGCCAGCGAATTGAAGCTATGGTTTCTTAATTTAAGGGAAGCAGAATTTTCTGAGTGTACTATGCAGGTTTACATATACGGAGTTATGCAATGAAAACTACATTTATTTTTAAGATATCATCATAATGAATTCGAATTACAGATATCATACTAAAAATATATTTATATTTTTTGAAATTCTTAAAAATTCCGATAAGTATAAATTTTTAAGAATAACATTTATGAGCTGTCTGACAAAGAATTCATGAAGCAACAGGTCGCTACAATAACGAAATCCCTTAAAGATCAAACCATCAGCAGAGTAGACAGCTGTTTCATCCCAGTAGGCATTGGCAGGTGTTCGAAGCGCTACTAGCAGGCCTTGATGGATGTCGGAGGCCTACCCTACTCGTAGCCAAGCCCATTTACTTTTTTATATGAAATGGGAAAATTGTTTATGCCTTCCGCTCTAAAGAGGCCAACTAGAAGCACTCCTTTAGAATGGTCAAAAGACGGGGTTAACAAAACCAATTGAATTTTTTTTCCATTTGCTTGGTTCACCCCTTCTTTTAACCATTCTTAAGGAGTGCTTCTAGCAGACCTCTTTAGAGAAGAGATAGCGGATAGGGATAGTGGCGGCCGTGGCGCAGTGGGTAGAGTGTGTGACTCTTACGCCAGAGAACCCAGGTTCGAATCCTCCATCCGACGCAGAAAGTTTTTTCAATTGAATTAATTTTTCTGTTCGGCCGTCACCTCTCTGCAGACAATGGCAAACCTCAGAGAGTAAAAACTGCCATGAAAAGCTTCTTGAGAACATAAGCCGTTCGGAGTCAGCGTAAAACATGTAGGTCCAGTTCTCGATCATTTGTGTGCAAACATTTCACATCACACACAACACAATTGATCATAAGAAGCTCAGTCAAAGTCCTTTCAAGGGCTGAAATGGCCATTTCGTTCTTTTTTTTTTTTTAATCTTTCCACATGCTCGAATCCTCCATCCGACGCAGAAAGTTTTTTCAATTGAATTAATTTTTCTGTTCGGCCGTCACCTCTCTGCAGACAATGGCAAACCTCAGAGAGTAAAAACTGCCATGATAAGCTTCTTGAGAACATAAGCCGTTCGGAGTCGGCGTAAAACATGTAGGTCCAGTTCTCGATCATTTGTGTGCAAACATTTCACATCACACACAACACAATTGATCATAAGAAGCTCGGTCAAAGTCCTTTCACGGGCTGAAATGGCCATTTCGTTTTTTTTTTTTTTGAATCTTTCCACATGCACGTGAACTCATCTAATTTCTTAAAGTCCATGAATCGAACTTAAGTGTCTTCCTAATATTTTCGCAGTTTTAAACAGCTTGTGTGCATTTCTGGCACTTCTGCATTTTATTTCTAAATAGTTTTTTGAATTGAAATTAATTTGTTTAACACAATTTTTATATTTACCTATATTTTCGTTATCTTCTTTAACTATTTTTCTAGCTTGAACAAAAAATTAATATGAAATTAAGTGACACTCAATTGAATGAGCATTCATCGAACACATCGCAAGGCAAAGCCAGTGAAGACCCACACCATAAGCCAAGCATAAAATAACAGAGCTGCAACGAATGAAAAGCAGCTGATATTGACAATGTGTCTTTCATGACGTAGACAAACGTGCGCATGGCTTATGCCCTTTCTTTTGTCCGTTTCTTTTGTCACATAGAAATCTACCAAATGCGTTTTTTTGTGTATCTAATTAACCGAAACGTAACGCGACGTAGAAGTCTGTTGAATTTTGATTTCTATGTTTCGTCGGCTGACATTTCAGCATACAGTGTGCTTTTAGTAAGGTTGCTAGCATCACACTTTGATTTTTGAGTAATCTTTTCATGTTTGCTTTTATTTGTTGAAGCGAAATGTAAGTATTTTAATTTAAATTGATATATTAATAATTAAAATATGTTTTAGAATGGTAGACGACGTAAAACTAATTGATCTAGTGAATTATTTGGCCTTGCTATGGTTGCTACTTTGGTAGCATAATCAACAAAAAGCAATAGTTCGTTGCGTCATGTTAACCTGTGTTACGTCAAGTTTGCATAATCAGACCATTAATCTTGTCCATATTATTTTTGAGTAGAACCAGTTTTTGCAGGTAAATTATAGCTGTTGTACGGCCTTGGTTAGCGAAAAACCAGGCCTTATAAAAGCGGTCGTCTAAGCAATGAGGATGTCATGTGTCTTGCCGTCAAAAGTTGCGTTAAATTCACGCCTTCGTTCGAAGAGGCCTAGCCTTATTGCCTATCGGGATTGGTCGCTTCACCAAGTAATATTCTGTGGCTTCTGCAGTCCATCAACTTTAAAAATCTAATAGACACTGCTTCTGCTAAACCAAACCGGAATTGCTGTTATGTGCGTTTCGATTTACAAAGCAATGTTTTTCTACTATTTTGCACAAAGCAAATGTTCCAAAAATTGGCTACATTAATTCTGCAAAGATTTATTTTCTTTGTTAAGGCCGCTTTACATTGTCCTACTGTGTGTTACAACATGTGATAAAGAAAGTATAAACGAATTCCATCACACTGTCATTTTTAATTTTTGTATGAAGAAATACATTTTTCCTTTTTAGGCTATCTCACAGAATCACAGCACACTTTTATACTTAACATTTACAATAACTTGAAAATTTGTGAAATATATCGGAACATAGCAACTATTGTAAGCATAATAAGTATAATTTGTACATTAAGAATTAAAACTAGCATGTTGGATTTTACTCATGGTAAAATGCATCTCTGGTCGGATAAAATGTGTATGTCAAAACGATATGTCAAAAAAATCAAAACCGATTCGAACACACTTTGTTTTCCGTTGTTTACAGCATCTCACATTTTATCACACAAGAAAATTTTGATATTTTGATATGTCGTACACATAGTAAGACAATGTAAAGCTGCCTTTAAAATTTAGATTTTTAATTTAGTTTAGAATATATCTAAGTTCTTTACTACAGGAAAAATAATAATTTCATATTCATAATCATCATTCATAATCATAATTTCATAATCATCAGATATGTTTATTGAAGTTTTTCTTTTATCAGATACCTTTTTTATCACATAGATATCAATTTTGTGGGCTGAATTGTTTGCGATTTTAATTTTAATTCATTTACAAACTATTTTTTGAGCATAGTAGAATTAAGAATATTAAAGCTAATATAAGGCTAGGTCCTTGAAAAACACTTACTTACCTCTATGACAAATAGCAATACCATAGTGTAAATAATTACTGAGATGAAGTACTAAAACTAAAATGAATCGCCCCCGAATCGAGCCACGTAGTTTTTTTGCAGTATTTGTACAATAACGCCCTCTGGCTATCACATACAATTAAAATACAATGGCTATTGCACTATCGAGATAGTGCCAAAACACTTGCCGTACTCGAAGATCTCTATATACCGATTTGCATCCAAATAGAAAGAGCAGTTTTGGAGTTTCTCACTATTTCGTAAGAGATTTGTACTACGGCACCCTCTGGTGTTCGGGATAGATCAGAATAAATAAATCTAAAACACTCACCGTATCTGAAAACCCCCATACACAATTTTTCGTTGCCATTCGAATGAGCGGTTTAGGATTTTTCTACTACAGCGCCCTCTGGTCTTCAAAAAGTAACAAAAAAGATAAGTCATCAATTGGATGAGCAATTTCGAAAAAACTACAGCGCCCTCTGATGTTCAAGGTAAAGAGAATAAATAGCGCTATAATACTCGCCGTACTCTTAAACCACTTTTTACAAATATTTATGTTAATCGGTTAAGCGGCTTAGGAAATTTTAGCGTACTTAACACAGTTTGTACAACAGTGCCATCTGGTGTTCGAGATAAAGCAAAATATATAGCTCTTAAACATTAACCGTATCTTAAAACCACTATATAAAAATTGTACGCAAATCAGCCAGATATCGAACAAGATATCACGTTTGTGTTTGTATCGGAGGTGCCATGTCGCATTACCTAATACTACTACTCATTATTTCCAAACCATCTCGTACACGAAACATATTTGTTGCCTAAATTTTAGCTCAATTTAATTCTGAGCTGTTTCAGTTAATCTCCATATACTGAAACTGTGACAACGTCCTTAGTAGGCGGTCTAAATAGGCGACAAAAACCTTTAAACCTGACCAGAGTGATAGTTTATCTATCTGCCATATTTCAAAGAAATCGGTGAATAACTTCCGGAGATGTGTGACTTTTCCATTCAAAATTAAAAATTTCCATACAAAAACTCCTATTTTGGTTTTATGGCTAGATTTGGCAAGATTCAGCCATTTTAAAAAATGTTTAGCCATAAAGTTTTAAAAATACTATTAGCCAGAAATTTTGCCATTTTGCAAAATATTTGGCTATTTGTTATTATAATTTTTTTTTGTATATGAATTTTTTAAAGTGTGAAAGAAAACTTATCGCCACTAAAATTCATGCTTATAAAGATTCTGCAGGAAATAATCCTTTTGAACATATTTTAAAGTTTGCATTGGAGCTTTTATCCCTAATATGGTCAAATACAGATGTGGAACGAACTTTCAGTCAACTAAATTTAATCAAAACTAAAATAAGATCGCGGCTTCAACGGTTAATGCAATTTTACATACAAGGTGGGAATCAAATATGTTTTAATTTTCTTCAATATATAATAATAACTTTATATTTTTTGAAGCGAAGCTTTTTACTCCTCGTTCTGTGATTTGCTTGGAGTGATATAGATATCATAAAATGTTTATTGTTTAATTTGGCCATTTTCAGCCATTTTTATGGAAATTTTTTATCTCATACCGATCAGAGTTACCGATTGATATTACCGATTTGACGTCACTCTGACGTCACTCTCACCTGCAATAGGTGCGTTTCCGTTCCTTCAAACTTCAAACTCAGAGAGTCAAAATGAAATGTGAGAATAGTTGCAAAAGTACGGAAACAGCTTCTAGTAAGTTTCAAGCACAAAACAGCTGATTTTGCCTGCAGACGTATCAAACGTAAATTGCGTCAATTAAAATTATAGTCAATTTGTTTGTGAAGTAAGTAAACTTGTTTCAAACTATATATTACTTTTAATAATTAATTTATAGTTAAAAATGAAAGGCCAAAAAAAATTCAGGTGAATTATTGCTTCTTCTTATTGATGCTAATTCTTCTTGATGCTTGTTCTTACTTTACTCGAAGTCATGAGTTCTAGCACTCTCTGTGCACTTTGTGTGCTTGAGACAGCGATTTTATGCTTGTTCTTCTTCTCCCATTTTAAGCACAGAAAGTATACTTAAACGTATACGTATACGTATACGTAAACAGAAAATAGTGTCCCACAAGTTACACAGTGTGAGTACGGAAACACACCTAATGTTTCTGTACGAATCTGTATCGATTTCTGTCCAATTCGGTCGTCTCAAATCGATAAGCTGTCACCTGTTCCAATTTCATTTCAATGGAACCTTTTAAAAAAGTGTTTCTGTACAAAAAGTGAATGGATAAAAATGTGTCACTTTTCTCACTGACTTTGTGGCAAGTGAGAATTCTACCGAATTATCTAATGTCAGTAATGTTGTGTATTATTAAGTCATAAATACTCGAAAATACCTTTAAAAATGGTTGCTTTCATTTAAGTTGATTTTTTTATATTTATATATATTACTAATATGTATATACTAGCTTATACCCGGCGCGCTTCGCTGCGCTCAGCGCTTATTCCCTAAAAGAGGGCGTAGCTTCAGTGAAGCCATGCTTTTATAGTAAGTTCGAAGAGGGCGTAGCTTCAGTGAAGCCATGCTTTTATAGTAAGTTCGTACCGAGTTTCATTGATGTGTGACTTATTTCGAAAGCTATACCGAAAATTTTGGGTGCGGAATAAGACCGCGCCCCTCGCCCCACGCCCCACGCCCCACGCCCCACGCCCCACGCCCCACGCCCCACGCCCCTCGCCCAACACCCATAATATGTTACCTGTGGAACGGCATGTGTAAATTGAGGTCGAATACTAAATTCCTTGGCTGTGCGACCTATAATTCCAAAACTGTTTGATATCGAACATTTTAGGTGTATGTAAGGTGCCTTTTACGATCGGCACCAGACTTCACAGGAACTCTCTCAAGGCTTTGGTATAAAAATTGGCTTAGCGGTTTCGAACTCTTTACGTGATATACATATATACCCACACACGTATATACATTCAGTCGCCTCACGCTCTTTAGGAAAAAAAATTGTTCAGTCCGGTTCTTCAAAATAAACCATGGCGTATGTTATGATGATCCCCAAAATATTTCGACGAAAAATATTGGCTGGTATGGTAGTTAAAAAAAAACGGTCAGAAATAAGAGTTATGATAAAGTTCTTTTGCATCAAAAAATCTTACATTTTTCCCGTTGGACCAAAGATAATGCGGATTTTTATGGATTGTTTTAACTTTTTCCACATTATTTTCACTAAAATTCAAACGAATTTTTTTCTATACTACTTTAAGTCAAATAAATTGTAAAATGTAAAAAATGTGTAAATTTTTTTGTAATTTCATTCAATTTAGTTCTTCACTTTACACTATATTTTATCATCAATAGATAATTTATTTGACTAAAAGTAACATGGCAAAACAAAAAAAAAATTGATTTGAATTTTAGTGAAAGTAATTTAAAAAAAAGTTAAAAAAGTAATGAAAATCTGCATTATCTCTCGTCCGACTGTAAAAATTTAAAATTTATTGGTGCAGATTGGAAGAACTTTTTCATTACTATTATTTCTGACCGTTTGTTATTTTTAACTAACACACCATTAAATATTTTTATAAAAAACTCGATTTTTAGAGCATATTTCAAACCATTGCGTGGCATACTGGTTGAGGTGCGTGGCTTGAATGCCATAGAACCCAGGTTCGAATACCACCTGACATAGGAAGTTTTTTCAATTAAATTAATTTTTCTGTTCGGCCGTCATCTCTATGCAGACAATGGCAAACCTCAGAGAGTAAAAACTGGCATAAAAAGCTTCTTGAGAACATAAGCCGTTCGGAGTCGGCATAAAACTTGTAGATTCAGTTCTCGATCATTTGTGTTCAAACGGTCGAAGTATTTTCAAGGGCTGAAATGGCCATTTCGTTTTTGTTTTTTTTTTCTTTTTTATTTCAAACTATTCCAGCTCACGGATGGCTATTCCTACAGTCGAAATATTTGGGTAATCATCATAACATTAAGCATTATTTTCAGGAACCGACTTGTTCACCTTTTTTTTTGTGAGGAGCCTTATTATACATACATACATTTTTTACAGATAGATAGATGAGCAGAAAAAGTAGTCATGGCAACATTTATATATATAGTGACCTCCACTTGGTCCCATTGCACCTACATACCAAGTTTCACTATCAAAACACGTACAGCTCAGAAATTAGAATGATTTTTGAAAAGTCGTCGTAGATAACGTGCGAAACGCCCATTTTTTAAGGGTTCTGGCAGTAACCATATGAACTAATCTACCAAATTTTAGTCTTTTACTCTAAAAAAAGTCTGATATACATCCTTTTTATAGATTTGTGGGCGTTAAAAGTAGGCGTGTCAACATTTATATATAAAGTGAACGCCAATTTGACCCATAGCACCTACATACCATGTTTGTCTATCAAAACGTTCACATCTCAGGAATTAAAATTATTTCTAACCGATAGCCCTGGCAGCTAGTGCTGACTTAGTTATAATTTTTAAATTGTAATTAACTATAGTACAATTAAAAAATAAGTAAATAAATAAATTAAATAAAATTATTTCTGAAGAGTGGGCACAGATATAGTGCTACCATGCACATTTTTTGCAAAGCTGTCGAGAGTAAGCGTATGAACTTAATTACCAAATTTTAGTATTTAACGATGATAATCGTCTGATTTAAAGAAGTTCTATTAATTTGTGGGTCAAAAAAAAACCAAGTGGCGGCCGTGGCGTAGTGGGTAGAGTGTGTGGCCCATACGCGAGAACACCCTGGTCCGAATCCCACCTGACACGGAAAGTTTTTCAATTGAATTAATTTTTCTGTTCGGCCGTCACCTCTCTGCAGACAATGACAAACCTCAGAGAATAAAAACTGCCATGAAAAGCTTCTTGAGAACATAAGCCGTTCGGAGTCGACATAAAACATGTAGGTCCAGTTCTCGATCATTTGTGTTCAAACATTCCACAACACTCACAACACAATTGATCATAAGAAGCTCGGTCAAAGTGCTTTCAAGGGCTGAAATTGACCATTTCGTTTTGTTTTTTTTTGTGGGTGGTACAAGTGGGCGTGGAAAATTTTATATATATACATTGACTGCCACTTAGAGCACCTGCATATCAAGGGCTACTATCAAACTTGTGCAGTCAGGAATAAGCATGATTTCGAAAAATTGGGCGTAGATATGGTGCGACCACGGCCCTTTTTAAGCAGTTGCCGAGAGTGACCATATGAACTAAATTACCAAATCTTAGTCTTCTACGGCAAAATCCGTCTGATATAAACCATTTTTACTGATTTGTGGGCGGTAAAAGTGGGCGTGACAACATTTATATTTACATAGTGACTGCCACTTGGACCTATAAGACCGGCATACCAAGATTCACTATCAAAACGTGTACAACTCAGGAATAAGCATGCTTTTGATAAAGTGTGCGTAGATATAGTGCGGCCATGCCCATTTTTTGTACATTGGCCGACAGTAACCATACGAACTAAATTACCAAATCTTAGTCTTCTACGGCAAAATCCGTCTGATATAAAGCAGTTTTACTAATTTGGGGGCGGTAAAAGTGGGTGTGAAAACCTTTCTATTTACATAGTGCCTGCCACTGGTACCTTTAGAACCTGCATACCAAGATTCACTATCAAAACGTGTACAACTCAGGAATAAGCATGATTCCGATAAAGGGGGCGTTGATATAGTGCGGGCACGCCCATTTTTTGTATATTGGCCGAGAGTAACCATACGAACTAAATTACCAAATCTTAGTCTTGTACGGCAAAATCCGTCTGATATAAAGCATTTTTACTAATTTGGGGGCGGTAAAAGTTGGTGTGAAAACCTTTCTATTCACATAGTGCCTGTCACTGGTACCTTTAGAACCTGCATACCAAGATTCACTTTCAAAACGTGTACAACTCAGGAATAAGCATGATTCCGATAAAGTGGGTGTATATATAGTGCGGGCACGCCCGTTTTTTGTATATTGGCCGAGAGTAGCCGCACGAACTTAATTACCAAATCTTAGTCTTCTACGGCAAAAGCCGTCTGATATAAAGCATTTTTACTTATTTGTGGGCGGTAAAAGTGGGCGTGAAAACATTTCTATTTACATAGTGCCTGCCACTTGGACCTTTAGAACCTGCATACCAAGATTCACTATCAAAACGTGTACAACTCATGAATAAGCATGATTCCGATAAAGTGGGCGTATATATAGTGCGTGCACTCCCATTTTTTGTATATTGGCCGACAGTAACCATACGAACTAAATTACCAAATCTTAATCTTCTACGGCAAAAGCCGTCTGATATAAAGCATTTTTACTTATTTGTGGGCTGTAAAAGTGGGCGTGACAACGTTTATATTTACATAGTGACTGCCACGTGTATGCATAGTACCTGCATATCAAGATTCACTGTCAAAACTTGAAAATAACAGGAATTAAAATTAGTGCTGAAAAGTGGGCGTATATATAGTGTGACCACGCCCATTTATTGTATAGTCACCGAAAGTAACCATCTGAACAAAATTACCAAATTTAAGTTTTATATGATTAAAACCGTCTGATATATAGCAATTTTTTTGGTTTGTGGGCGATAGAGCCAATTTGGGTTGTATGGGAGGTACCACGCCCCCTTGCCCAATCAACACCAAACTTCACAGGAACACTTCCCGAATGTTGCTTCAGTATCCCTAAAAATTTCATAAACTTTGGTTCGGTGGTTTTGGAGTCTATACGTGATATACACACATATCCACATACCCACATACCCACATACCCACATACCCACATACCCACATACCCACATACCCACATACATACATTCATTTTTATATATATAGATAGATAGATATAACTAATGAAATTTATTTGAAGAGCAAATTAAATCCGGACGAGTTTCGAAACTGCAGCGACGTAGGCTGTTGGACTTAATGAAGCAGCACCGGCATGACGGGGGGGGGGGAGGAAAGGGGGAAATTTTCCCCCCAAAATCTCATAAATTTCATCAAAAAACTGAAATATGCATGTGTAACCAAGATAAAGCAAAATCAAATGGTACGTTTAAGGCTTAATCTACCCGTGCGCAATAGCCTTTAGAATTGCTAAATAATTAGTGTAGATGCTGGTCAATTGAAACAATTAATAGAAGATATTATTGGAAGATTTGCTAACTTGCTCGGAGAAAAAAGAGAAATGCTGGTTTTGAGATTAAAAGGTGAGCTTTGTCATTGGCAACAAAAATGGAAGGATCTAATATTATCTGGTGCTGGTAAACTACCTGGTTCTGCTTTTGAAGCTCTCCAATGCTGTGATAAGGACATTTATCCAACAATACAGAAGCTCCTCCAAATTTTCTGCACATTACCAGTGACCAATTCAAGCGCTGAACGTTCTTTTTCATCATTACGATGCATCAAAACCTGGCTCTGAACTACAATGCTTGAAAAAAGATTAGTTGGTTTAGCGTTGCTTCATATTCACTACGACATAGTTTTGAATCCAGAGGATGTAGTCGAAAGATTTTCCAAAATTGGTAAACATAGAATTTTACTATAAATTTTTACAAATAATTAATAAGTTATAATTATTTTTAAATATGAATTAAATCATATCTAAATTGATGTTAAAAATAATAGAAAATATGCATTATTTTACTTCAAATAAAAGTTTTAAAAAAATATATCTATGTGAAAATTATTAAAAAATTTCCCCCCCCCCCCCCCCCCAAAATTCTTCTCTGGATCCGCCCCTACTAAGCACACTATACAAGGTGTAAAACCTAAGAGTTGTCAAAAGTTCTGCTCTTAGATAGAAGCCACCAAAACTGATATGTTACGTGACAAAAAATAGAAGTGGTTTTTGACTTGGATCACAAAATTAGTAAAATTCTCTAAATTGGCAAGAGTTTTTGTATAAAACTTTTTCTAGAACGATTTGAAATAGTATAAATTTATTTTCAAAGTAATCAAATTTAAAAACCTTTTCTCTTTTTTTTTTATTGGGCTTAGTATGAAACGTTACGTGGCATGGCGTTACGTGACATTTTTTCCATTGTAGTTCATTTGGGTAATTAAGTAATTAGGTAAATAAGTAATTTTGTGTTTTAGATATTAAAAAACAAATTTAATATATTCTGCCTCTCCTTGCTTCAACCATTTTCCAATACTAGATCTCGCAATACTAGATACTACTGTATCTCTAATAATAGTGACACTAGGGTACTACAATTTAGTGAAGGGGTAGGCACAATTATTACAAATTACGGGCGTTATGTGACAAAGGGGCGTAATTCGACAAATGGGCGTGGCAATAATAGAAAACACTGTATCTCGAATAATATTGACACAAGTGTACTGCAGTTTAGTGAAGAGGTAGACACAGTTAATAAAAATTACTGTCAAGAAAATGGACGTTATTTGACAAATGGGCGTGGCAATATTAGAAAAAGAGTGTATCTCGAATAATATTGATACTATGGTACTGCAATTTGGTACAGTGGTAGGCATTATTAGAAAAAACTTCGGTCAATAAAGTGGGCGGAGTTCGACTACTGGGCGCGGTAATATTAGAAAAACACTGTTTCTCGAATAATATTCACACTAGGGCACTGAAATTTATTTAAGTACAGGGGTAGGCAGAATTATTAAAAAGTACGGTCAATACAGTAAGCATTATTCGACAAATGGGCGTGGCAATACTAAATAAACACTATCTCAGTTAATATTGACGCTGGGGTACTAAAATTAAAAACAAAGGTAGGCACAATTATTACAAATAACGCTCAAGAAAGTGGGCGCTTATGTAACAAAATGGCGTTACTCGGCAAATGGGCGTGGCAACATTAGAAAAACACTATATCTCGAATAATATTGACACTAGGGCAATAAGACTCGTTACAAGAATGGGTATAATTATTTCAAAACACGCGACATCAATTTTAAATTAAAGAGACAGATGTTTGAAATAACCAACATACTTTCAGAATTTTATAAAAAAAAATTTTTAAGAACAATTGTTTTTATGTAGTTTATACACTTTTTTCGAAAATTTATCATATTCTCTAAGAAGGAAGAAATAATAACTTTTTTAAAAAAAAACCGAGTACAAAATCACAATTTTAATTTAATATCAATTTTAAAATTTTCCTTTTAATTTATTGGTCATATTTGACAATTTATTAAGAATATTATTACATTGGAAAACTTATCAATTGAATTTTTTTCTAATTTGTTTACCTATCATAAAAATATTAATTTCTTTATGAATACGAATGCTTTGAAGTTGGCGCTTTTGATGTCTGATTATATTAGCGCCGACCTTAAAAGCTTTTGTATTCATAAAGAAATAAATATATATATGATAATAAAACAAATTAGAAAAAAAAAATTAAAATGATAAGTTTTCCAATGTAATGATATGTTTAAATAAATTATCAAATATGACCAAGAAATTAAAAGCAAAAGTTATTTTAAATTTATTTTTTACTTTGTAGTGATTTTGTAGTCGTTTTTTTTTTAAAAAAGTTTTTATAGTTACAAAAGAATTATGTGTACCAAATTTTATTAATTGAAAATAATTTTTAGGGCAACTTTTCCAGATTGCCGATTTCGGTTATATGGGAAGTGGGCGTGTATAGCCTATTTAGAGCTATTTCGGTTTTGCTTGTATGGGAGGTGGGCGTGCCATTTATAAAATTTTGAACGAAATTATTATCACAAAATTTTATAATTCCTTTATCGTTAAACTCATTCTAGCGAAATTTTAGGACAACTCTTTATATTTTTGGTCACTTGCTATCTGGGCTCGTTACACTGTGCGACGTCACACATAGTATGAGCGTATGTGTGATAGGATAATAATATGTCTCGAAACAGAAAAACAAAAACCAAAAAAACAATACTAAATTATATTTCGAGCAACGCGTCGCTTCGACCATTTCAACTGCGCCCATTGCCCCTCAAAAGATGAACAAAACAAAGGAAAACTCCCAAATTTCTTTTGAACGTATTTTTATGACGTTTTCTTTCGATTGTTTATGATTAAGTCGTGACTAGTTGAACTTTAGTCAAAAGGAATAGCTCAGTAGTGTTTCTTGTAATATTTCTTGTTGCGACTAAATTTTTATTCGATTTACGATTGTAATGTTCGAATCATGTTCGATTTACTTAATTCGATGATTTGCTGGGTGTGTATGCGTAATTTTGGAAGGTTTGACTACTTTTGGGACGTCACTTTAATTGACTAGGCCTGAACACGCACAGTCAGTGAGCGTTAATTAGTCAGGCATAAGAGAAGGAATGCAGAGAAAGGCATAAGAAAAAAAAATATACTGATTGGGCAACAAACATGATAAGGTTGAAGTCAGAGAAGGTGTGAAGGTGAGAGTTAACTGTGACATTTTGTAAAATAAATTAATTTTGACACTAAGTGGCAGTGACATAAAAAAAAGTGACAAGCAACTGACAGTTGTTGTCAATAAAATAGTTGACGCTTAACTGCGGCGCTGTCATTGTTGTTGACATTTATTAGTTTGGTCTACTATTAGGTTTGTTTTAAGATATTTAGTTGCCCAAAACAGGTAAAGTGATTTTGCAAAACTATACAATTATTTGAGGGTACATTAATGTGTATTTATTAATATAGATTTTACAATAAAAACTTTATTTTTTTACAAATTTTTTAAATATTTTCAAAGAAAAGTTGCCTCTAAAATTATTTTAATTGAATATAAGAAATTCGTAAATTTTAAATTTATCTGTTTGTGAACATTTGATACTGAATAATTTTGTAAAATTAAACTCGATTAGCTCACACTTCTAGCAAAAGCTTTAAGGCGGTCTTCTCATTCAAAACCCGTTTTTTGGACCCTTTTTAAAAAAATTCTTATTTGAAAACGCAAAGAATAATTGAAAACTTTTTTTATTTATTGTATTACAAAAGGTTCAAAGTAAATAAAAAAATTTTTTTTGCCTCGATACGTGGGCTGTTCAAAAAGGATTGAGACTTCAAAGTTGGTGGTGAAAAAAAAAGGTGTCGTCACGGCGGCCACGATTCCGGGTCTCCGGAGCGTCTGAAATGAAAAAAAAAACGGGGCTATAATCAGTATAGATGTAATTCTCGGGTGAACCTCAAGTTTAATTTTGTGATTTTTTTTTGACAAAATGGCGGCCATTCAAAAAAAAAAATTTCAATTTCGGGTTTTTTTTTGTAGTTTAGTGTAAAAAAAAAATAGTAAAAAATTTTTTAAAATTATGGTCGAGGTTCACCCGAGAATGGTGACAATTCTGCGTCGATTCCACTTTGTTTTATGAAAATCGGTTCAGTTGAATTGGAGATATCATGGCCGCCAGTTCGAAAAACGTGGGTTCGAGATAAACGCGTTTAAAGTTTGAAGTAATTTTTTTGGGAAAAAAAAAAAAAATTAAAAATGTTTAAATGCAGTTTTAAAGAGCTGACAATTTTTACTTACAAACATTAGTCGGCGATGCCAGCTCCATACAGGCCACCTTCCTCTTTTTCGTAGAAACTGCTTTCTGCTGCCCTCTCTGCTCTGCGAGCCGTTCTGTCAGCTTTTGATGATGCCGCAGCTCGAGTCTCTGATCGGTTCAATCTGTCTTCATTGCGAGATAGTGCGTATTCGTATGCGTTTTTTCCAATCGCAATACCCATCAAACCCATAATTTTAAGTATGGGTATAAAACCGTCGTTGAAGAGGCCCGTTGCAATGAAATTGGCCACTTCGATGGTGCGTGCGCCTGAGTTGATGTGTTTGGGCGAAAGTGACCAAAGAACAGAATTGTAGGACTCATTGGAATTCTGAGTTTCAGATCCAAGGCATCTTTCAAGCAAATTATCTGCCGACAGCGCTTCGTAAGCTGGTTTTATTACCTCCATCACCAAATCAAATAGCTCATTTTGACGAAGACCTTGCTTCACAAAATAGGCTGTATCGTCTAAAGTATTTCGAATTTCTAAAAATCCTTTTAGGGGCATATTCACAACTACCCAAGCTATAAATAAATGCAAAAAAAAAAGTCGAAAAAAAAGTTGCTCAATGAGAAGACCGCCTTAACACTAACATACAAAGTAAATTAACTGCAAAATTGCATGCGACTGTTGCCACGCTGTGGAAAATTGCACGCATACAATCGAACACGGAGTGATTCAAACCGCGTCCGGAATAACTTCAGCATAAAATGCAATCTTAACACATGCATTGCCGAGAACTTACACACAAACAAACACACAAATACCAATAGAATGTTAGCCAGAAGTTTTGCTACCAACAATCAATCATTGAACTAAAGCAAAGCAAAGCAAAGCAAAGTAAAGTAAAGCAAATCAGGAAACATTCAAATTTCAGCAAGCGTGGCACGTTCTATAAAAGCAGCTTCATGGAGATCTATTTCTGGTGAAAGGTATTACAACAACAACAATATCATCAAAATAGCCATTGAGGTTAGAATTTGATTTTGGTATAAATTACAGTAGCAGCAGCAGCAGCAGCAGCATTGAAAGCAACAACATTGCAAAGGCAGCAAACTCGAGGAACTCAAAAAATCGAGCAACACTTTCCGATGAGGCACAAAAATTTGCAACATGTTCAAGGTTCTCAATCGACTGTTGATGTCAACCCTATCAGTAACCCTGATACATGGCTATGTCCGCGTCCTTGCCACAGTGCTCATCAGCCCCGTTGTACTCATTCTTAACTCTATTCGAGTTGAAAACTGAAGTGGTGGCAATACCCGGCCATATAGACCGGCTTGTGTTCGACGTTCAGGCAAAATACTTTCTACGCTTTGGTTTAGTTGAGTTTGTTGTGCTTCTTATTTTGAGGTCTGAGGTTTGGCTCTTATATCCTTTTTTGGCTTGTGGGCAGGCGTCCGTCTGTTTACACATCTGTCCAGCTCATATTGCTCTGGCTTTGTGTGTTCTAGTGTTTTAGCTTATACGTGTGTGTGTGTGTGTGTGTGTGTGTGTATGTGTGCGTGTACGTGGTTATGTGTTCTTGTGTCCTGGCACTGCTTGTTAACATGACTGCGATTCTTTTTAAATCAACCGTTAGCTTGTATGAAAACCCTTTTAACAGTTATTTAAAGCATTTATCTCAGTTCAAGTTGTTTTTATCGTCCGTTTTTTTTTTCTGTCAATTTGTTGTTGACATATACGTTAAATTGTTGTAGTTATGTAGAGTAAATTTGTAAGACCCATAGAAAATTCGAGAAGTGGTTAAGTTGTGCGTTTGATTTGATCCCAAAATTGTTTTGTCATTTAGTGCTGAAAAAAAAACAATTCGTTAGTTTCGGCTATCGAACTTTCCATTTGATTCATTCTGCACAAATCCTTATGTATTTTTACCCTTGCATACTTTTGTGAATAGCTTTATTAAAAAAAGAATGCGTAACTATTTAGCTTTAACTATTTTTAATATTGCGATAGCTATAGGGTAATGTGGTCATGAGTGGGACATTGCCATTAATGGGACAGACACGCCTTACTTACTTATTTAGGTGGCGCCTACAACCGTAAGTCGGTTTTCGCCTGGTGTAAGAATTTGCACCAGCCATTTCAGTTTTGCGCCTCCTGGCGCCAGTTGGAAACTCCAAGTTTTGTCAAGTTGTCCTCTTCTGCGTTGGCCGCCGCTGGGTACCGGATCTAATGTTTTCTTCGCTGGAGCGTCATCTTCCATCCACTCAACATGACCTAGCCAGCGAAGCCGCTCGATTTTTATGCGCTTTACTATGTCGATGTCGGCGTATAGCTCATATAGCTTATCGGTTCATCGTATTTGGTACTCGCTATTGACGCATATTAGTCTGTAGATTTTACGAAGGATCTTTCTTTCGAACGCCTCCAAAGTATTTTCGTCAGAGCTGCTAAGCGTCCAGATTTGTGCTGCATATAACAGGACGGGCATGATAAGTAAGAGAGAGGGCTCTGCTTCTCAATTGCCTACTGAGCCCAAAGTAATACCTGTTGGCAAGAGTTATCCTTCGTTTTATCTCTCTACTGATGTCGCTGGTGGAGTTAATGCTGGATCCGAAGTAGACGAAGTCCTTCACAGCCTCAAAGGAGGTGTTGTCAACAGTGACGTGGGTGACAATACGTTGGGACTGCGTATTACGCATTTATCTGCGGTTACTGCAAGACCCATGCGACTCGACTCTTTTTCTAATTTGAAGAATGCTGCACTGACT